>CANIUD010000639.1:600000-1032311 GCA_947470075.1 Closterium sp. Yama58-4 | reverse complement strand
GGCTGGTGCGGTGACCGGCGTGCTGTGCGTTGTGTGCACGCCGACGGGCTTTTCTTTCTTCGAACATGCTGCCATGTAGGCGGGGGGGCCCAAGCGTGAACGCGGCAGGGGAGTATCAACGGGAGTAGTGTTTGGCCTCGTCCTCGCTTGGGGGAGCCGACCGCGGGACCACGGGGCCATGGGAGGCCGCGGGACCGCTGGGCCGCGGGAGGCCACGTGACCGCGGGACTGTGGGGCCGCGGGATCACTGGGCCGCGGGAGGCCGCGAGGCTGCGGGAGCCGCGGGGTACCGCGGGAGGTCACGGGACTGCGGGGCCGCGGGAATCGCTGGGCCGCGGGAGGCCGCAGGACCGCGGGAGCCGCGGGGTGCCGCGGGAGGGGCCGGCGACCGCAGGACCACGGTGGGCCGCGGGGCCGCGGGGGACGACCGTGGGACTGGTCATCCATGATACCCGGGCGACGTGTGCGAAGGTCGCCGGGGGTGGTTTCTGCGAGGACGACCTCGGGGGTGGTATCCCGAGGTCGACGTGGCTGGTGGGCGCCGTCACGAGTGGAGTGTCTGCGCTGGGCATGTGACGGGGAGTTGGGCGCCAACCAGCTGCACGCACCTGCGAAGCTGGTGCACCGTTGTCAGGCGGGCAGTGCTGTGCAGCCGACTTGCTGCAGCGTTGGCACACCGCGGACTTGCAACGTTGGCAAGCCGCGACTCTGCATTGCTGGAGCGCGGTCGACCAAGTCGTGCTGGCACGCGGTCGACCGTGCTGCGTTGGCAGTCGACCAGCAGCCTTGCTAGGTCTGATGTAGTCTGTGTTGCCAATATTGATGCTATCATTCTGAATCATTGTTGTGAACTTTTGCTAGTGAAACTCTTGCCAAAGTTTCCTTGTGAACCAACAACTAGTGCAAGCACAAGTAAACAACAGAGGAACGAACGAACGCTACGATCACTCCCACTTCGTGCCTAGCCCGTAGTCTAGCTCCCGTTGTAGTAGTAATCTCCACAACGACTATATATAGGCATGACACAGGGCAGTAACCAGGATGTTACGTGAAGGTTCTGAGGGTCGCGAAGTGTCCCGAATGGATCCTTCCCGAATTCGGTAGAAGCTGTTTGGTGTAAACCAAATAGCAATGGATTTGGTTCACACAACCTAGTTTGGTGCCTATCACTAAAAATTAATATAGCAAAGTAACGAATCTATGAAATCAAGCAAAGGCATGCAAGATAAAATTGTGCTAAGCTAGATAATTTATAATAAAGCAGAATCTAGCATGTAAAGCCTAGCAAAGCCATCGTACTATCACTCGTCACTCCCCCCCTCAGAGCTGGGTGGCATGAGATACAGCCTGCTTGACAAGAGAATCCTTGAGAGCACAGCGTGCGCTGCCCATATCAGATTTTGCAACCCAACTGTCCTCCGATGGGTCATATCCCTTCCAACGTACAAGGAACTCGAGCGTGTTGCCACGTCTGCATCGATGAGCAAGAACTCGTTCCACCTCGTACTCTGGTTCATCATACAAGAACAGATGGTGGTACTGTAGCGGGTAGCTGTCGTCCCAAGAACTGTAGGTTGGAGTCTTTGTAGGGCTTCAGTAGCTGAACATGGAAAGCATTGTGAAGCTTTCATGTAGCCCACTATCCAATTCAAACCCGCGAGGCCTATCCTGCTTGAAGCGGGCAGGATAGTCTCTTGCTGCATCCCTCAGGACGCCAACGAGCATGATGATCTTGTCCCGAACAGCATTGCGGTTCATCGGCAGGCAACCACCCCCGCGAGGGCTGACCTCGTCCTGAGTAGGTCTCAAGGGGCATTTCGACCTGCGCATATTAATAAGAAAAGATTAGTAACTAGCAAGAATATGATCAAGAACCAGGCTTACCATAGCTTACGAACATGGAGAGCTACTTACCACGACACAGAGGTAGGCGAGCTGCGGAATCTTCAACTGCACGGACGTCGCCCGGACATTGACAAACGCAGCAAGGGCGGCCTTTTCAAAAGCGACAGATGCAAACGGGCGTCCATCGTCAGACGCATGCCAGGCGTAGCCAAACCTTTCTGCACGTTACAAAACACAAGCAACAGAGAGTAAGAACATGGGAAGCACATCGAGAACAAATCCCTTCACACTCACCATGCCTGAAGTCCACCAACCAGATAGCCTCGGTTCGACGCTTCCCAGGGTGGATGTTCTCTCTTGCGAGCTCCGGCCACCTATCTTCAGGCAGCAAGCCTCCTGCACCCCACGCATAGAGACGGATTTTCTTGTGCGTGTTGGACCGCTTCGTGGCAATGGTGGCCATTGCTTCCTTGATGTACGAGGCGTTTCCCCCGACGACGTAGTAGTACTCGTCCTGCGACACGCCGATGAGGCGGTACTGTCCACACAAGGTGAGGCTGCACCTCCTCGAACGTCGGGAAAAACTGCATCACATCCACAGGCGCATCAGTGATCATCCAAACGTATGTCTCGAGCGCCTTCTTCTTCGGGGAGGGTTAACAGAGAGAAAGTAGTAGAGCATTGAACATTGTAAGTGCAATACACTAAACATAAAACGCACGACACCACCACCCGCACTTGTTGACGCGCTTACAACGATCCACAATCTACTCTACTTACCCCAAATGATTTCTTTTCCAAGGTGCTCTTCACGACAATCTTCTTGTCGTTGTCCCGCGGGAGCAGATCCATGTTAACGGCCGGGTCGTCGAGTGCCCTCTCTGGTACCCCCCTGACGCCGCAATAGCCTCGAGATCATTGATGCGATGCGTCAATGCGGCGCGCTCCCTCGTCATATCGTTTACCTCCTGCTTGGCCTCCTGCTCAGCGGCTTGAAGAACGTTCACCCGTCCTCTGCAGATCCTCAACCCCGGCGCGCAATGAATTGTTGACAGTCACGAGGTAATTTCCACCTCCTGCCAAGCCAAGAAGGGCGGGAACATGGTGACAAGAATGAATAAAGGAATGTGAGAAAGGTGTTGGGCAGGTGCGTTTAGAATAATTTGCAATGCGGAATGCGTGATTAAACGGGGTAACAAAAGGTAAAGGGAACACGGAGACTCACGATCACTACGAGTGCCGCGAGTTATGTTACCACCCGTAGGATCAGTGACCTCGTTCACAGCTGAGTCGCCCAGCGGGCCCATCGTCTCCTGATGGCAGACGGCAGCTTGATCGGCGGGAGCGTTGATGTTGCCAACAGTGCCCGTTACGGCGACGCCCCCATCGAAGGTAAGCGAGGTCTGCGGGTCACTTGATGTGCCCGCCACGCAAGCAGGCATGGCTTGCGTGGCGGTTGCCGCTGCTGCAGCTTCTAGAGCTGTCTGCCGACGAGTTGCGTAGGGAGCAGGAGCAGGTAAGGGTGTGGAAGTCGGGAGACTCTCGAGATGCACCTTCTTGGGACAACCCTGCTCTGCAGCAGCGCGCGACGTTTGAGTGCCAGGCGATAGAGGCCAAGCGTTCTCTCATCCAAGCCCGCGAGCAGAGCGTCAGCATCAGCAGCATTTTCAGAAACGGTAGGGGCAAATGGCGATTCTAGCGTGACCCCTTCGGGCTCCTCCTCATCTCCTTGGACTCTTCTAGTGATTCCATTCCCTGCCCAGTGGTTATTTCCCACGGGGGAACCCATTTTCCACGACTTGTTCTGTGGCAATGTACCCCTATATATCTCGATTTATCGCCATGTTATCGCGTCTCGACTGCGAGGCGGGCACGTAAACGACCAGAAGTCTTCGCGACCAAGGGTAACGAATGCCATTAAAAAAAAGTTCCCGTTACAGTAACGACACCTCGGGGCGCAGGCGCGCCGTCGAGCCAGAGAATCTGATGCGCTGTATGGACCAAGGGCACCATTCAAGGCCTACCGTGGATGCTGACAGCTCAGGTTGGAGCATGCATCTGCTGCGGTTGATACACGCACTGAGGCACTCGAGAATGTTCTGGTAAGTGTGGCACTCGAGAATGATCCCAACCCTGGTATTACAGCTTCGCATCTCATCCACACACTCCCTTCACAAACCCCAACACCCCTCCACGTTATGTGTCTGACGATCATAGTGCAGGTGCAGCGCACCTAGCGAGCCATCTGGGCTCCGCTAGTGCGCCGCTCTTCATCTCGATTGGACCGTTTGCTTGTGAGTCGACACATTTGTGGTCGGCAAATGCAGCGCTGGCACGCACGTGAATGGTGATAGAAATATTCTCGATAATGTAAGTTTACTGCTACAATCAACACTCAACCTTGGGATTAGGCAGTACACGGTGCTGTAGTCATGACTGTAACGCAACCATGCGTCGAACGATCATATCAACCAACTTTGGCTGGTAAATAGTATGAAGCGCATTGTCTGTAAACGTCGCGAACGAAGTATAATTGCCCTATCCACGTAACACTGTAAATCAAATTAATAATATTTCGGGTTTAGTGTAGTGATGGTATCGTGATAACGTAAAATGCGCGATGCGCCTCGCGACGAGGTTTATTCTGGAATATAGGGGAATAACCTTAGCACGGAGTACCAACCTAGCCATAAGGTTGGGTTGCAATTGACAAGTCGTGAGTCTTGGGCTGAGGAAATCCCTTAGGATTGTTGGCAAGAATTTGGCTTAGGATAATAATGTATAACGAACGCGTCTGAGTGAATTTATTGAACCGCCTTGTACTGGTGTGTAAGAAGAAGAGAAGTTTATTATAGCAATATCGTACAATGGCTTTATACATGATTACACGGAATATGAAATATTTTATTTAACTGCTGTTGTTTATTATGCTGTTGCGGTTCGATACAATCGACGACTCTGGTAGTTGCTCCGCACGAGCCTATAGTGTGTCATTGCTGTCGCGCAAATATTTAATTTAACTGCTGTTGTTTATGCTGTCGTGCTGACCTTTAGCATTCGCTTACCCTTTCTGTTGCTTTTGTCTCGACGGTTGACTCGATGTGGCTTCGCTGTAGTTCGCTTCGCTTACGTTCTAGTGTTTCGAAACTTCAGGTTTCAAACACTCCGCTTCGCGTCTGGAGTGTCATTGCTAGTGACGTGGCGTTGTGCTGTCAGCACCATGCTGTATTCAAATGTGTGCTTTCCAAGTTATTAGTCAAGAAATCTGCTGCCATCTCAGATGTGAGGCAGCAGTACAGCCCGAGTCTCCTTATCTTGACCTCGTCCTTCACGAAGAGATATCGTACGGCGATGTGCTTCGTTCGACTCGCGAGCCCGTTCTTGTTCGCTATGCGAATAGCCGATTGGTTGTCGTAGGAGAGAGAAGCTGGGTAACTGGGCCAGCTTTGCTTCTTCCAGTAGTTCGCGAAGGTACAGTCCTTCCTTGGTGGCTGAGCATAGCGAAGTGTATTCAGCTTCATGTGAGTGGAGAGCAATCAGCTCCTGCTTGCTCGACTATCTCGAGATAGGACCGACGGGCTCGAGTCAAGGGATATGGCCGGTGCGCGATCGCTAGTTGTTGGAATCGCCATCGTGATCGGCATCCATGTAGCCGTTAAGTTTTGGAGTCGTGGTTCCGGTTTTGTGGTAGGTTAGCCCGACTGTCAATGTCCTGACGAGTAGTGCAGTGAGCGATCGAGTTCAGCCACGTGTTTCGCTTCGGGATTACGGAGATAAGTGGCGAGTTGGCTCGCTGGGTACGATAGGTCCTGTCGGCAGGTAACGAACGTGAAAAGCAGTCATGCAGACTTTTGTTGGTAGTTCCGAAGGTCAGTAAGTCCGAGCGGAGTACATGCTTAGGGTGATTTTTCACAGTGTAGCGATATGGCGTGGAGATGGCGGATGGTGTTGCTCCGAAGCGTTTTGCAATGGTGTCCCTTTTTTGCGGCTCTGCGGTACATTAAGCTTTATTGGTTGGGTGTATTGAGTCCCAAGTACTGAGTTGCGGAGATAACTACTACAACGGGAGCTAGACTACGGGCTAGGCACGGGTGCTTGTGTGATCTCTGCGTTCGTTGGTCCTTAGTCGTTTTCCTAGTGCACAGACAGCTTGCTAGTTCAGAGGGAGAAGTGGCAAGAGTTTCACTAGAGTATGTTGACAACAATGATGCAATGAAGTTGGCTAGACAAGACTACATCAGAGCTAGGATGCAAGCAGGTCGACTGCCAGCGCAGCATGGTCGACCGCGTGCCAGCACGACTTGGTCTCCCGCGCTCCAGCAGTGCAGGGACGCGGCTTGCCAATGCTGCAAGTCGACGGCGTGACAACAGCGCAAGTCGACGGCGCGCCAGCGTTGCTCCTGCAGTCCAGGTCGACCAGCTCCTCGTCGACGTCACTCCTGGTCGACCAGCTCCTCGTCGACCAGCACAGTTGTCAGCCGACCCCAAAGTCGGCTACCCGAAGTCAGCGTGAGATCCTTCCGCATCTCCCCTTCGAACCCCGTGGTGATGCCGTAAGTGGAGCCTTATAGAGCAGATCGTCTACATAGACGACGAGCAGGATGTCCTCCGTGGCCATTGTGAGTTGGTATATTGACCGTGTGGGATTTGACGGAAGCCGGTGCGGACTAATCGGGTGTGCATGGAATGATGCTACGGCCGTGGGGCTTGTTTGCTGCCGTACAGTAACCTCAACAGCTGCCAGACTTTGTAGGGTATGTGACGTATCCGTGCGGCTGTTCGACGAAAATTTCTGTATCAACGGGAGCATAGAGGTATGCGCTGGCCACGTCTAATTGGCGCAGATTCTGCAGTTACATGCCGACTATCGCGACGAGGATTCGCAATGAGGTATGTCGGTTGTCCGGGGTGAAGGTCTCCGTGAAAGTCCGTCCGTGCTCTTTGTCTAAACCCGCACGGTGCGTCCGTAGTATGCTGTGTTGGTGCCGATGCTCCATGGACTGATGTGACTAGGCCGAGAAATAAAAGCCCAAACTGTGTGCGTCGGGGGAGAATTGGATCCTCGGGATAGACTGCTTCATCTCCCGCATCTGTATCAGGTAAGATATTGGGGTCTATGCGGCCTGAGACGTTGGTGTTGATTGGCTGGGGTGTTACGTAGCCGTTGTCGGCAACGTCGTAGTAGATTTTAGCAAAGTCGTAGTGGACCGTTGTCGTTGATGCTTTTGCGAGGTTTGTCGTCATCCATCGGGACGGGTATCGAACAGTACCGTAGAGGTCCAGCTTCTCCCGATGCTCCATCCACGTCTTGCTCATCCAAGTCAGCCTCATCTACTGCAAGGTCGAAGATTCGGACGCCATTGAAGCTGCTCGTAGGGTCTCGTTACGTGCGTCCAATCTAGTCGTCGGCGTTGCCCATGCGAGGTTGGGGGCCAACACTTCCTCATTTAAAGGAGCGTCCTTTCGCAAACAAGTACGCTCAACCGACCAATAAAAGAGATTACAAGTGAAGGCCCTGGCACATTGACATTTGCGAAAATCCCACAAAATATGTCACATATCAGACAGTCGTAACAGATCGAGAGCATTCATCACCACGCGAAACGGTTAAGCAACAAGGTATCGACCTCACCATCGAGCGATATGAACGGCTCGTTTGATGCTATGTATCTCAATGACCTGGTAACGCTCGCCCTCATCAGCCCACCTAAGTCTAATACACCGAGTAGTCTTATCCTTCGTAGGCAGTGCCTGGTAGTACTTGAGAAAAGCATACTTCTTGGTCATACCATCTACCTTGCAGTGAAACAGCAAAATTTTCTTTGCATACCACTCTTCCGTCCCTCGATCGGTCTCCCCCTTCACCGCCACGTCCGAGTACCATGGACGTCCATGGTGAATTGGTAGGGCACGTACACGATGGGGCAGTCGGCTGTACTGAACGTCAACTGCTGCTGGCATGGCCATCTCCCAGTGTACCTGTCAGTATAACAAGAATGAAAGAGATTACAAGTGAAGTGTGCCAGTAAATTGCTTGTCAGTCCAACGATTGAAAGCATCCCTGTCGCACACATTTTCTTTTTTTTACCTGTACGCTCTTGATATCCTCGCCCTTGTTGTTGCACCCTGGGGCAGCGTCGAGTGCCGTCCCTAGGTGTTTCAACTCTGCCCCGATCTCCCTCTCAAGCGCTACATCCCGCTTCGCCGGTTTAGCGTTCGGGAAGCAGAAAGGTGCCACTGTCCGATCGCGAGGGACGTGGAGGAGCCAGGATCGTCGCGAGAGCACACACACGCCTGTCCGTTGTGCCTGCAGACGTACATAGCAATACACACTCATGTCAGAGCATTACATAACCAGCTGTCGTCTATTTGGAGAACTCATGCGCCTCACCTTGATCATCGTTGTGTCGTACGTCTTCTTCTGTGCCAGCATGGGTGCAATGGATTGCAAACGCAATCGCTGCACCTCACTCTGTACAACCTGCGCGTTCACACTACGCTTATTCGATGCACGATAGGGAGTTTTAATGTACTCTATGTGCAGGTGCTCATAGAGTTGGGCCGAGTAGTGGTCTGGCAAACCTGCACGCCGTATCGTATATATGAAGTGACTAACAAGATGCATCTTGATGAAGTTCCAATCAGATGTTTGCTGGAAATGCGTTGTCAAGCCGTGGAGCATGCTGCAAGAAGATTGGCAGGGGCACACATATAGAATTAGTACCCGGATGGCAACAAGTACGCATTAAAGCTATGTATATAGTAGCTACTCACCGCTGAGCCTTGGTCTTCAACTCGTGCAGACTACCGTCGGTGTGCTCGCATGCACGCGCACACTCCAAGTACCAATCGATGTACGAGACCAAAGCCTCCATCTGGTCATTCGTGATGCACCCTCTTGCAATAAAGGGCAGGACCTGCATCACAGAACGATGCTCGTATGCTTGGTAGTTAGCACCTTTAGCGAAATAGTCACCTGATGGTAACCTCATGCAGCCACCCCTAGTGGATTTCCTAAGCTCTCTTAGGCGACGATCTAGAATTTTCATTTTCGAGGCGTGATATTTCTTGATGTGCGCTCTAATGCTATCCACTATATGCTCGAAGAGGCCAAGGTCAGCTTGATGCATAATGTCGGGAAGCACCGCCGAATTAAGGGTTGAGCATGCTCTCCGCTTCCCACCGCCATCCCCAAAGGTAGCTCTGCACGTATAAAGCGGACGATTGTGATGGGAGGTTTATAACATAATCAGAAACGGAATGGGAATGATCCTTACCTGGACCGGGTGTGTCGAGATGGCGGCGTCTTCATCCGCCTTGATCGCCTTTGTCCTCACCGATTGGACACTGGCGCGTTGCTCCGATGGCGTCCGCGCTTGAATGCGGTCGACGAACTGTGCAAGGTTGTTCTTATGGACCTTGCATAGTGAGCAAGGAAAGTTCGTTGAGCCCGACTTCGTGCATGTTACTTTGCACGACTCTGGGTAATCCGTGACATGGGCATTCATGGATGGCCACACGTTGATTGTTCTCCCCTCCGAGTCCACCATGTCTATACCTGTATGAGATGCTCGCTTCAACCCTGCTAGCACCTCATTCATGATATGGTGGAATATCAACGTCCTATCTAGCGAATCATACTCGTCAGGATACTCTTGGAGCAAGGCAAGCAAGACGTGCCCATAAGGCTTCCACCTATCCTCCTTGTCAATATTTCCAAGGGTCAGATATACAGGATGTCCTTTAGCCTTCCCACGGTGATCCATATGGGTCTCGTCCCTTGCAAGAATGAGAGTTGCAACAACACCTTCCGGGTTGATTGCACGTATCTTCTTTGAAGCTCCTCCCACCATAATGCGGTTTCCGGTATTGAGAAGACTCGCTGAATTCCATCTTTAACGACACGAGCCTCCATGCTCATCTTGGGAGCGAGCTTAGGGTCCTTCAGCAAGTCTTGGAGAGCGACGAGTCCATCACAGTACCAATATTCTAGCCACGCCTTGTTTTCCCGCACGAACGGTCTTGCGTCTCCAACCGCGATGTTTATCGGGGGCACGAGATTCAACGTACTGTAAGACATCGCGCGCCGACTTCCATCCTGTCAGTTGGGAAAGCTCAAAAGCATGGTGGAAGAGAATGTCAAACAAGGCTTTGATTGCCTTTTGGGAGATATTGTTGGCTAGCAACCAATGCGCAAAAGCATCCCTGCTGTTGAAGGCTGGTTCGGGTGGCATTTCAACTCCCACGCTATCAGGCACCACGCTCCCCTCTCCTCCCTCATGATTGTCCTCCCGCCCCATATAACCATCAGCATCACATGGCAAACTGTCATTCTCGGAATCGCTAGAACTACGGTTGCTAGAAGCATTATCATCCAGAGTATCCCCTGTCAAAAATTCATCCCCCGTGCACGGCGCGGGAGGAGCGTGTACATGTGCGTCGGGAGGGGTAGCCGTAGGTACGGCTGAAGTCGAGGCGACCGCAGTAGGAATAGGATTGGGTGCCACGCTCGAAGGGCGAGGGCGTTTATGCAAGCTTGGGTTACTTAATAAATAAGGCGCCGCAGACATTGCGCGCCTTGCAGGGCAGCTTGAGCTACGCATGTGACTCTCCATGCCTTGTTGGGTCAAGAAGGTGTGGATCTTGCATGCAGGGCATCGGTAGCTCATCTGTAATTTGGTAAAGCGTATGATCGAGAGGGACAGAGGGAGGTTGGGGGAAGAGAGAGACCGGAGAGGGTGGAATAGGATGAGAGTGCTCAAAGGGAGTGGATGCGACAAAGATGCAATGCGTGGGGCATAGGAATGAGGGTGGGGCAGAAAGGGAATGTGGGGGCTGACTGGAGTGAGTGGGGCAGAGAATGTGAAAGTCGGGCAGAGAGAGATAGATAGAAGGAGAGCGACTGATAGGAACAGGGAGGTAGTGATTGCGGCAGAGATGGAGTCAATGGGGCATCATATAATGGGGTGACAGAGAGAGGCAGTTGTTTTGACTTACCTTGACGAATCACAAAAGGACAAGAACGATTGTTGTCACCACGATGCGTGCTCGGCAAGTGCGGCTCCGACGTGAAAGAGCCCTTGGCAGGTAGATGTGACGGAGCTAGTGGCACTGCGGGAGAGTGGCAATGGAGAAAGTGAATGAGAAAGAGAGAGAGAGAGAGGGAGAGAGAGAGAGAGAGAGAGAGAGAGAGAGAGAGAGAGAGAGAGAGAGAGAGAGAGAGAGAGAGAGGGGCATAGATGGAGAGAGAGGGCGTGAGTGGGACAGAGAGATACATAGAGACAGCGAGAGATGGATAATAAGAGCGGCTGAGAAAGGGAGAGTCTAAGCGGCAGAGAGAGAGCGAGAGAGCGTGAGCAGCAGAGAGGGATATATAAAAACAGCGGCAGAGAGAGGGTGAGCGTTAGCAGCAAAGAAAGAGAGAGAGAGGGAGCGTGAACAGCAGAGAGAGATGGATAAAAAGAGCGGCAGAGAAAGGGAGAGCGAAAGCGGCAGAGAGAGAGGTTGAGAGCGTGAGTAGCAGAGAGAAAGATACATAAAAAGAGCGGCATAGAGAGGGAGAGCGGTACCAGCAGAGAGAAAGAGAGTGAGAGGGGGCGTGATCAGCAGAGACAGATGGATAAAAAGAGCGGCAGAGAAGAGAGAGAGTATAAGCGGCAGAGAGAGGGAGAGCGTCGGCGGCAGAGAGAGAACGAGAGAGCGTGACTAGCATAGGTTGATATATCAAAAGAGCGTCAGAGGAGGGCCTCCGTTAGCGGCAGAGAGAAAGCGAGAGAGCGTGAGCAGCAGAGAGAGAAGTATAAAAAGAGCGGCAGAGAGAGGGAGAGCGTCAGCGGCATAGAGGGAGAGAGAGAGCGTGAACGGCACAAAGAGATACATAGAGACAGCGACAGAGAGAGGGAGAGCAGGAGCGGCATATAGGGATAGAGAGAGCGTGAGTGGCATAGGGAGATACATAGCGACAGTGACAGAGAGAGTGACAGCGAGAACAGCATAGAGAGGGAGAGCGAGAACGGCATAGAGAGGGAGAGCGAGAACGGCAGAGATAGGGAGAGCGAGAACGGCAGAGAGAGGGAGAGCGAGAACGGCAGAGAGAGGGAGAGCGAGAACGGCAGAGAGAGGGGGAGCGAGAACGGCAGAGAGAGAGAGAGAGAGAGAGAGAGAGAGAGAGAGAGAGAGAGAGAGAGAGAGAGAGAGGGAGAGAGAGGAGCATAGAGAGATATATAAAAAGAGCGTTTGGGAGAGGGAGAGCGTCGGCGGCAGAGAGAGAGCGAGAGAGCGTGACTAGCATAGAGAGATATATAACAAGAGCGGCAGAGAGAGGGAGAGCGTTAGCGGCAGAGAGAGAACGAGAGAGCGTGAGCAGCAGAGAGAGATGGATAAAAAGAGCGGCAGAGAGAGGGAGAGCGTGAGCGGCAGTTACGGGTGAGAGATAGGGTGAACGGCATAAAGAGATACATAGAGACAACGGCAGAGAGAGGGCGAGCAGGAGCGGCATATAGGGATAGAGAGAGCGTGAGAGGCATAGAGAGATACATAGCGACAGTGACAGAGAGAGTGAGAGCGAGAACGGAAGAGAGAGGGAGAGAGAGGGAGAGAGAGGGAGAGAGAGAGGAGAGAGAGAGAGAGAGAGAGAGAGAGAGATAGAGAGAGAGAGGATAGCCTCGCCTCGCCGAGAGAGAGAGAGAATTTTTAGGTGGCGGCCAGAAATTTTTTCGCTCGCGCCTCGAGAGAGCGAGAGAGAGAGAGAGAGAGAGAGAGAGAGAGAGAGAGAGAGAGAGAGAGAGAGAGAGAGGAATAGCCTCTGCCCTCTGCCCTTAGCCTCCGCCCTTGCCTCCCGGTCCTACTTAAGGCCTCCCTAAGGCCGTGCTAGTCATTGTTAGGTGGCGGCCAGAAATTTTTCGCTCGCGCCGGCCGCCTTCGGCGGCCGACGCTCGACGGCGCGGCCTTCGGCCGCGCGTGAGGGAACGGCAAGATACGGCACACATAGCGGTTCATAACAAAAGGCATTACAAGCATGGCATCACCTACTGAAGCCTAGTCAAGCTCAACGAACATGGTGCACAAGGAGCCCGCAACTACATGCGGTGAGCTCCAAGGGCGTGAAGAACGCCCGTCAGGGAGCGCCACAGCTCCCGGACCACAAGCGTGCTTGCGCCGATCGCCGCGGCTCCAGATCCAGCGCGCAAATGCCGCTTCAAGCTCCGGACAGCCTCGTCCAGCTGTCCCGCAGCAGCAGCGCCTCCCTCCGCGGGCGCAGCCAACACGGGCGCCAGCAGCACGGCGAGCTGGTCCGCCGCATCCAAGCAGGTCTCGCGCGGACGGTCGCGGAACGTCTCAGGAGGGATCACGGGGAGGGACGAATGAGCAAGGACCTGGATCAGCAGCAGCGCGTGAAGACTCTCCGCGAGGCGATGTAGCTGGCCGAGAGTCGCCTCGGGAACGCGCGTCTGCGGAGGCTGGAGCGCCTCCGCCAGGAACAGAAGCGGCTCTTCAGCAGCAACGAGGTGGGGGTGCTGAGCCGCAGAGCCACCCCCCGCAGCAACGAATTCCACGCCCGCAACAGGCGGGACCGGTGGCAGATGCAGACGAGCGCCGGGAGCAGTCGCAGCGACGGATGGGGCAGGAGCCGATGGTGCAAGTACGGGAGGAGGAAAGGCAGCAGCGGGCGGAGGACCAACAGGAGGTGCAACCTGATGGAGAGCCACGGGCGCCGGCGCAGCCCGCAGCGAACTGCTCTGGCTCTGCGCCGCCCGCTCCTCGCGCACGGCCCGTGACACCTCCCGCTGAAGATCCGCCATCGTCACAGGCGGACGATACCGCCCGCCGCGCCCCTGGGGGCCCCGCCATCCCCCATTGCCACCCGGGTGAGCAGGCCACTGGGCTTGCTGCGGGTAACGCCGGGGGGAGTTGCGCCGGCGCCGCGACGTCTCGCGCTCCTGCTGGGGCGCTGGAGAATGTGGCCGTGAGTGACGGCGGTCAGGTGACTGGGGATGGGACGGCTGACCAGCAGGGACCGTCGGCGGCAGAACAGGAGCCGTCGGGTCCGCGCCGGGAGGCGTTACCATCGGAGCCGGCCCGACAGTGGTGGCGGACGCCGCCTTCGGGGAAGAAGCAGACGCCGGCGCAGGCACGTCGGGGACAGAAGCAGCCGGCACAGCGAGCGCGCCAGGGGCAGGAACAGGGAGGTCAGCAGCGCCCCCAGCAGGAGCAGGTGCCGTCGGCGCACCAACAGGAGCAAGGAGGGCGGGAGCAGCAAGCGGAGCGGGCGGAGCGACAACTGGGGCAGACGGGCCAGGGTCACGCACGCCAAGGGGAGCCGCGGGTTCGAGGGGAGGAGTCTTTTCAGCGTCTGCTGTCGAGGGTTTCAGAGCCGGCGGTACAGGAGGCTTCGACGCCGTGGTCCCCTTTTCGGGTGCCGACTGAGGCCTGGCGACGACTGCCGACCAGGCGGCAGCGCGCTCTGGCGACGGCTCAGGCGCTCCAGCAATCACCATCTCTGACGCGAGGAAGTCGCGGGACGGTCCACGTAGCAGGAAGCGGAGTTGGCGGAGGACCAGAGAACGGATATCAGGAGGCGGCTCGGGTGGCTTTAACTAATTTAGAAGCAGCTAATGAAGATGACGAAAGAGGGGACCCCTCTTAAAGGGAGGAGCCCACGCTAGATAGCGAGAATGAAGAAGGAGGGGAGGAGGGAGGCGGGGTGAGAGAGAGCTCTGGGAGACGAGAAGCAAGGGATGGGGAAGCACGAGTGCAAACGCCCCAGGAGGCACGCACGCCGTACGATGCCGATCGGACGGTGGAGATCCCAACATCTGCCTCGCCTGCGAGACTGGGCCGTGCTCGACGAAATCGGGCCGCGAGTAGGGGTGCTGCGACGCGACCGGCCGCTCCGACTCTCCGCTATTTCTCACCAGAAGAACTGGCGAAGCGAACAGACCTGTTCGTTGCAATCGGGAATTGGGACATCGCGGCTTTGTGCGACAGTCGTCAGCCTTCGCTGTCACGGCGTTTACCGCCAAATCTATGTCAGCTGTTCTCGCTGGTGTTACTGACGCCGTTACTGCACCTCTCACGAAACCCAGAGTCAGAGACAGGTTGGCGGCTGCTGTTGTTTCTCCCGCGCCTGACTCTTCGCCAAACCTCGCCGCAACGACCGGACTGGCCAAAAATCAAAGCCCGGCTCCGAGCTTTCCAGCGTGGCGAATGGGATCAACTGTACCGGGACACGGTAGCGGCAGTCAACACGCCACCTCCGCCTCGGCACAGGCCTGACGCGACCGGGGTAATCAAACGAGCCGAGGGCCTGGCGAAACGTGGCAGTCTACGACGAGCCGTCCTTGCCCTGGAGTCAACGCCAGTCTGCACGCCCTGCCCCGAAATTCTGGAGGAGCTGCGCCAGAAGCACCCACATGCTGCTGATGAGGAGGTGATCTGGCCGACGCCTCCGGAGGGGTCAAAGCTTTCAATCGCCCACGCGGATTTCGCTAAGATGTTGGGCAGATGCGACAATGGAGTGGGGGCAGGGCCGTCGGGGATGACATTTGAACATTTGCGCGACTCGGCGGTCACAAATGCACTGGTCAGCACCCATCTGCACGCCCTCGTTAACACCATCTTGGGCGGAAATTTGCCCGACTCGGTGGCAAATTTGTTGACCGCGTCGCGCCTCATCGCCTTGGCCAGACCTGGAGGCGGGGCTCGGCCAATCGCGATCGGTCAATGTTTGACGAGGCTGGCAGCCAAAGCAGCCCTGTCAGCTATGGGCGACGCTGCCCGCGACTTCTTTCTCCCACTACAGTACGGCGTGGCAGTGCCAGGTGGCGCCGAGACAATAATCCACGCGGCCAGGGCTTTCCTGGACGCCCGCCCCGCTAGCCTCGTGCTGCAAGCCGACATCAGGAACGCGTTCAACACCATCTCGCGAAAAGCCATCGCCACCGCGTTACAGACCCCCGCCCTCTCGCCACTCCTGCCGCTCGTCAAATTAACATACGGTAACCCGTCGCAGCTACTCCTGGATGCAAATTTCGCGTCTGAACCACTCCGAAGTGAACGCGGTGTTCGCCAGGGGGACCCACTCGGCCCGCTACTGTTCGCGGCAGGGATGCACGCAACACTCCGCGACACTGCAGACACACACCCTGGTGTGCTTTGTTTGGCGTATGCGGACGACGTGACGTTCATCGGGGAAGCAGAAGACACTGTAGCAGCTTTCAACCACTTCACCAGCAAATTGTCACTTCTGGGGCTCGAACACAACCCCCAGAAATGTGCCGCATGGAGCTCGAATAAAGTACAAGCGCCCCACCTACCTCCAGGAGTGCCGTTCTCAAAAGACGGCGTGCAGCTATTAGGCAGCTTCATCGGGCCTGACGACGGCGCGGCTACCTTCCTGGCAGAACAGCTGGCCGAAATGGCGAAGCCGTTGCCGCTGATTGAACGGACGGATCCCCAGGTAGCGGCACTGCTAATCACGCGCTGCATTTCGAGGCGCGTCGCGTACATGACACGGACAACGCCCCTGAGCCTCCTTCCCCGCGACAAGTGGAGCCAGTGGGGCATTGACCTTCTCACCACCCTCCTTACCGCCTGCGACCTCCGCATGCCGACCTGCCAAGCCGAGCAGACGAGGGTTTGAAAGCAGGCGTCGCTACCACCGTCTTTGGGGGGTCTCGGCATCACAAATCCCCTAGTCGAGGGGATCTACGGCTTCGCAGCAAGCTTCACCCAGGCGGCGCTGTTTCTCAACAACCTCGCGCTGGGTGACGTGAATGCGCTCGCGCAGGCGCGGGACCACATGCTCCTGCCGCGGGACAGCAGCACGCCTCTGCACGTTTGGCTGACGGGGTGTGAGGAGGCGCTACCGACGGACGCCCGCGAGATATTAGAGAAGGAGCGGCTCGAGCGATCTGACCTACGGCTGCAGCATGTCCTCGGGCTGCAGGTGCACGGCAGCAGATATGCCGTACAGGTGCAAGCGACGAGGCGCATGCGGCTGAATCCGCTCGCGGGTCATACGCAGCGGATGTATTCTCTGACTGGCTATGGCACAGGCGATTGGATCACGGCGGTCCCAGTGGCAGCGACGCGGCGGATAGGGCCAGTGCACTTTGCGAACGCGGTGCGCTTCCGTCTCGCCCTGCCATTCTCAACCCCTAAGAACTGTGACTGCCCTGAGCACACGGCCATCCCCGACCCCCGCCTTCCGAACCATCTGCTTCGGTGCGCCACAGGCAAGCACCGCACGAACACCCACAACGAGCTGCGGGACGCTTGCGTCAGCATGGCGCAAGATGCGGGCTTTATAGTCCATCGGGAGTCCACCGCCTACTGCCCCATCGAGGAACAGACGGCGGATTTCACCATGACAGACAGAAGCACCGGAGCCGTCTACATCTGCGACGTCACCGTCACTGATCCCATCAGCACCAGGGACCCAGAGGCTCAGAAAGGCAGAGGGTGGGCGGCCCGGGAGCAGGCCGACAAGAAGATTAAGCACTATGCCAACCGCCCGGAGACGGTTGGCTTTTTCCCCCTCGCAGTAGACACCTATGGCTGCCCATGCGCGGAGGTTCCGGTATTCCTTAAGCTTCTCGCGGACTCAGCGGCTCGGCGCCACTTCAACGCCGACTCAAAATCTTTCTATGCCGCCAAGTTCTTGCACCAATTCCGGCAGCGTTGGTCGGTAGCCCTCCAAAGGGCCCAGTCAGTGGGACTTCTCATGAAGTTGGGCGAGGCAGCAGCAGCAGAAAACCCCCCGGTGGGGGGGATTGGGCATGAGCTGCACCTGGGGGATTGTTTCGCAGTAGTAGAGCCCCTCTTAGAGCTTTAGAGAGGGGCGGTAGGGTGATAGCAGGGGTGCTTTAGCATTGGTACTTTGTGTTGTTTGTTGCTTGCTCCATACTCTGCATGTGTGTACCTTCTTGATCTATCAATACACGGACCATTAGAGAGAGAGATAGAGAGAGAGAGAGAGAGAGAGAGAGAGAGAGAGAGAGAGAGAGAGAGAGAGAGAGAGAGAGAGAGAGAGAGAGAGAGAGAGAGAGAGAGAGAGAGAGAGAGAGAGCGCTAGAGAGAGACGGATAGAGAGCAATAGAGTCCGGCAAAGAGTGAGCTAAGCAGCGGTAGAGCTTAAAGACACTAAACGGTTATGCTATTTTCGTTCACGTCACAACTGGTTTGGCGCAGTCCGTCCTAGCATCGGGAACCCTATGTATGACGGCAGCTGAGGACAGACATGGGCGGCTATTCGGTGATAGCGCACCTTTTCGGGTCGAAACACGGGTGATTCGCCTGCCGCGGACCTCGATGGGATCGTTGCACGACCGAATGATGGATTAACCGCCTCCACCCGCGCCGCAACTCTCCTGGCGTGTCAGCGCAACTCGCCACCATGTAGCCGCCAATGCCGCCACTGCGGCTTCGCTGCTCAAGTTTCTGTCGATCGGTATGCCGCCTTATCAATGATCAGCAGCTGTTGTCGTTCTACGTGACGCTGTGGAAGCGGTCGTCGGAAGAGGCGGGGACGCCGCGTCGCCGCGGTTCCCAGTGACACGCGGCGCGCGTCTTTTCAGCTGATATCGCTTGTGTGGCCGATGCTGCATGTGCTACTATTGAGACCGCTTCTAACGGCGCTGCAGGTGTACGTCGTCGGAGCACACAGTTGCGCCGCGAATGACGCGGAATGGCCGCGTCGCGTTGGTTCCCGGAAGCTCGAGGTTGTCGCAAGCAGAGATCGTCGCAGATCTTAGAGGTGCTGTCTCTTCTATCGTTGCTCAAGAACGGGATTAGATAGCAGCGGCTCCAAATGGAATGCCTTGTTAACGTCGAGTGAATTCATAGTGAATACACAGACGCGCGGGGTGTGAGAGCGAGAGTGAAAGCGAATCACACCAGTTGAATTCCTGGCTTTGTACAGATACTGCTCATGCATCGTGAAAGAAATGGGTTCAGAACGGGAAAACAGTTCTGATATTGGTTTGCAATGGTGATTGCGGTTTCAATACGGTAATAACACCAACAAAATATATAATTCAACACACATGATTGTAGGGTGGGAGCCCGATGTGATCGGGTGGCTCAGCGAGGAAGCGTGATGTGCGGGGCTTTGTGGCATTGAATTATTGGTTCCAATAAGATCGCACGCGAATTATTGGTTCCACTAAGATCACCAGCACCACAAACAGCTTCGTTACGGAAAACAACATCCAGTGAATGAGTAGCACCTGCAATGTATAAATACTGCATATTCATTGTGCTCACACTAAACCCATTAATTCAAACTATTATACACCTAAAACCAGACACTCAAACAAAAGATTCCATCCATATTGAGCATAAAAAATACAAGAACGTGCCAACCGTGATAGTCCATACTAAATATCGCAGTTGATTACTTAATTGAATTTCACACACCCTTATGAGTCGCAAGCACAAAAAAAAAACGTAGCATTTTGTCAATTGATGGATTAGTTTGAAACATACAGATTAAATTAGCTCTAATTGACTTTTTATGCATTTGACAAGTAACACTACTTCTCAAAACATACTACATGCATATTACTGAATCTAGTCTCTGTAATAAAATTCACTGCTAGGCGAGGATATTGTACACTGATTTAAAAAGCCCCAGTCAACCAGCTGACCCTCGTCATTTCTGGACCAGAGATTGCACCCCTCCCGAAAGACCCATTCACGCTGATTGGCCAAGGGCCACGTTAACAGTGCCTGAACAACCATTTACGAACATCATAAACAGTGGCAAAACCAGCAACGAAGATCGCTCAGGGAAACGGGGGCAATCCGACGGTTAACCGTGCTTGATACCTTGCTCGCAAACGACCACAAACGTCCCGCGCAAATTCTGGCTGTCAACCCAGCGCTAACGGTGGTTCGCAACGAGAGGCGGGGCGTAAACTGCCCTGAAATAGCACACAGGCCGAAACGCCTCATGAACCCCCCAAAACCGAGCGGACTCCAACCCTAAAATTGCCCCCAACCCAACCCCCCCCATATTCCTCAGTTTTACATTTTTCTGATGATACGCAGGCGCCTAGAGCGCTGGCGCCTAACGCCATCCAAAAAATGGGGCTGATCGAAACCTACCGTGAAGCTACTTTTTAGTTACTTCTCGGTTGTTGTCCAGGAAACAACTTTCTAGTTACTAGCGAACCTACTGCAGAGTGCTGATGCGAGGTTGGGCTTCTCCGAACGTAAACATACTGGAGAGTTACTTTGTGGCAGGAATGAACTTGTCTGCAGCGAAGTCCCCACGATGGCACACGAAACGCAGTAACTCAGCTTTTGCGACTGTTGCGGCTTACACCCATTTGAACACGAAAAGCTGAGTAACATCGCGTTCCCTTAGCTGTGACTTTCTGACTGGCTGGGAAGTCATGTTTGCACTGGGTTGCGTCGAATGAGCGCATCTCGCGTCACATGCTGTCAGAAAGTTCGGCTCGTTCATCATTGGTCAAGTTTACGACACCTGTCAAGCATCTACCGAACAGGTCAGACAACACGACCGAACTGTTGGATTACACGTTTCAGCATGAGGCACACGGCAAATGCACGCCTGTGCAACACGTCGCAATAATTTTCTTAGTGTCTGCTGACGTGTGCATCTAGTGCATCCCCAATTGTCGCTATATTATTGTCTCGCGAATTTGTGTGTTACAGTTACAATGCTGTTGATAGGGTAACTTGTATTTAGCGAGATAACTCATTAGTACTGTAAAAGCATTTGTTTCCTGGTTATTTATTTGCTTATAATAACGTTTATTGTTTATATGATTATTAATTAATACGGTTATTAATTTATATGATTATTTATACGATTATTAATTAATACGATTATACGATTATTAATACGATTTTTAAATTACGCGATTATTAATTGCAAATTACTAAATGACAGGGTTATTGAACAAATTACTACGACACAGAGACTACGACGCAAACACACCTGCAAACACACGACATCATATGCTTGCTCAAAAGGTGAGGCTTAGGGACCTTGCAACCCTGGCAACCCTGCGCATGAGATAAACACCCTCTCGGTCGTTGCATGGAATTTCCAAGCAGCCTTATCAGCCTCCCACCACGGGCCCGTAGCTGCGGTCCTATTCTGGACGACGAACGCGACGGCATTGTGGACTTTCGAATGTTGAATCGTCATTGCGTTTCGATTGTCAACCGGGCTCCGCGGCATTTCTTCACCATTGATCAACTTGTATTCGACCTGCAACGAGCAATGGGTTGGGGTGTTTTTCACGTATGTCAAAAACCAGCATCGCGACACTGCAACTAGACAAAACAATGTGTTAACACAACCCCCCAAGGGCTCAACATACCCCCAGCAGGAAAAATGCAAGTTGCTTGAATCGAAGCACCACAAAGGAGTGCCCCGGCCTCTGAAAAGAGTGGAACACTGCAGATGTGAAGAAGTCCGTTGAGAAGGGCAGCCCATCGTCATTGAAGTGCCACTTCAGCAAGCCCCATGAATTCGCATCTACTCAACAGTGGGGGTGATAATGGGAGGAGAAAAGACGCGTTGGTGGATGCTATATATTGAGTGGGTGGGGGCATGTGTTCTGAGCGGAGAAATGACTGTGAGAGGGGCTGCATAAACACGCAAAATGCCTGTCACTGCAGTGGCGTTAAACGTGTGCCTGCTGGAAGTGGACAAGCTAGATGCACTACAGTAGGGTACAAGGGGGGAACGGGAAGGGTTAGTAGGAGGCGCTAGGGTTTAGCAGTGAAACACACATGTTGTGACAGGTGCACTACAGTAGGGTTCAGTTCAGGTGTGCCTGCTGTAATGGGAAGGTGAGGGCACAAGGGAGGGAGGAGCTGGTTCAAATGAGACACAGGGCCTTGTGAATCACGCAAGGTGCCCTCCAGCGTCTGCCCTCTGTTGCGCCTGCTGGAATGGGAAGGTGGGGGCACAAGGGAGGGAGGGGCTGGTTCTAATGAGACTCCAGGGCCTTGTGAATCACGCAAGGTGCCCTCCAGCGTCTGCCCTCTGTTGCGCCTGCTGGAATGGGAAGGTGGGGGCACAAGGGAGGGAGGGGCTGGTTCTAATGAGACTCCAGGGCCTTGTGAATCACGCAAGGTGCCCTCCAGCGTCTGCCCTCTGTTGCGCCTGCTGGAATGGGAGGGTGGGGGCACAAGGGAGGGAGGGGCTGGTTCTAATGAGACTCCAGGGCCTTGTGAATCACGCAAGGTGCCCTCCAGCGTCTGCCCTCTGTTGCGCCTGCTGGAATGGGAGGGTGGGGGCACAAGGGAGGGAGGGGCTGGTTCTAATGAGACACCAGGGCCTTGTGAATCACGCAAGGTGCCCTCCAGCGTCTGCCCTCTGTTGCGCCTGCTGGAATGGGAAGGTGGGGGCACAAGGGAGGAAGAGGCTGGTTCTAATGAGACACAGGGCCTTGTGAATCACGCAAGGTGCCCTCCAGCGTCTGCCCTCTGTTGCGCCTGCTGGAATGGGAAGGTGGGGGCACAAGGGAGGGAGGGGCTGGTTCTAATGAGACACCAGGCCCACACTTTGAAGCCCACACGGAGTGCAGGTGCCCTACAGTTTGACTGCAGGTGCACATGCTGGGTGGGAAAGGTCGGGACACAAGGGAGGGTGCGGCTGGTTATAAACGAGGCACATGGCCCACACTTTGAAACCCACAGTGAGGGCAGGTGCATGGGTGTTTGCCCTCAGGTGCGCCTGCTGGGTGGGGAAGGTGGGGACACAAGGGAGGGTGCTGCTGGTTAGAATGAGGCATGTGGCCCACAACGTGAACCCCGCTATAATGGCAACTGCAGGGGGGTTTTGCCCTCAGGTGCGCCTGCACGGTGGGGAAGGTGGGGACACAAGGGACGGAGCGGCTGGTTAGACCGAGGCACACGGCCCACACTTTAAAACCCACAGATATGGCAGGTGCGCTGCAGGTTGGGAGCATGCGTGCCTGCTGGAAAGGGAAGGGGGGGTGCAAAAGGGAGTGAGCGCTTGGAGAGAACGAGGCACACGGGTCTGTATGGTCCCGCATCAATGGCGGGTGCAGTGCATTGGCAAAAAAGGGGGTGAGACTGGTGTGGGGGGTAAGAAAGAAGGCGTGGGTGGGGCTCCCTCTTACCAGGGTGATGTTCGGCACAAAAGGCCGCTGGAGAGAGGGTTCCGACCACTTCCCTCCCGCGATCCGGCCGAGCAATGCGGATGTTGAAGCGCTCGTACAGCATCACACGGCCCATCGTGTGGACCTTGTTGCGTGCATCCTGCTGCTGTTTTCGAAGGTGGGACGGGAGCGTTCTCTTGTTCTCCATGACCAGCCGCACTTTCGCCACATAGTCGGCGCCGGTGATTCCGATAGCGGTGCAAAGTGCAGTGATGTTCGTGTCCCGCGGCGTCCAATATTCAAGGTCGACATCGGGCGTCTCGAAGTACATGATCTCCACCGCACGTTTCGCCGCTCCCTGACAACGGAGCAAGGGGAGTTTGCATTGGAAGGGGGAAAAGATGAAAGGGAGGGGAGTGGAGGGCAGGGGCGGGGAAGGGGTTGGGGGAGGCGGAAGCTTAGGATGAGAGGGCGGATTGGGATACGTGTGAGGTGAACAAGCGCAAGGTAAGGCGCACATGCAATCCACTCATGAAAGTGGATGTTTCCATGCAAACTTGGAGAGTTCACGCCAACGACCTACACAACAAGCATGCACCCAACCCAATGGACCTTAAACCCGTTGTGAATATCGGGGACGCCTGCCAAGGCGGCGGCGTAGCGGTGAGCCCACGTCAGCTGCATGCTTGACAGCTGTTGCAAGTCCAATATGACGCCTCGCTTGTGCGCCAGCTTCACCGCGTTTTGGATTGCATTTCGGTTCGGCTCCACACGAATGACGCTGGGAACCGGAGGCAGCATAGTAGCGGCTGCCACGCCGTTGTCCCGTCGACCCGTGCGCGCCCCGCTTAAGGCCCCGTTTGGCCCCGTCGACCCGCCCGCGGCCCGCTTAGTGGCCCCGTTTGGCCCCGTCGACCCGCCCGCACCCCGCTTAGAGGCCCCGTTTGGCCCCGTCGACCCGCGCGCGCCCCGCTTACGGCCCCGTTTGGCCCCGTCGACCCCGCGCGCGCCCCGCTTAGTGGCCCCGTTTGGCCCCGTCGACCCGCGAGCGCCCCGCGAGCGCCCCGCTTAGTGGCCCCGTTTGGCCCCGTCGACCCGCACGCGCCCCGCTTACGGCCCCGCTTGACCCGTCGACCCCGCGCGCGCCCCGCTTAGAGGCCCCGTTTGGCCCCGTCGACCTGCTCGCGCCCCGCTTACGGCCCCGTTTGGCCCCGTCGACCCGCGCGCGCCCCGCTTACGGCCCCGCTTGACCCGTCGACCCCGCGCGCGCCCCGCTTAGAGGCCCCGTCGACCCTACCCGCCGCCCCTACCCGCACCGCACGCGACAGCCGCGGCCCCGCCAGCAACAGGCCGCCCGAACCGAGCCGCCCAGTCCGAGCCGAGCCGAGCAGCCAGAACCGAGCCGCGCCGCCCGCACTGAGCAACTTCTCTGGACCGAGCCGCCCTACCTGCGTCGCGCTGCCCACTGCGTTTAGGACTCACTTACTGCTACTGCTACGGCTACTCCTACTGCTTCTATGGCTACCCCGCCTGTACTAGCTTTCGATGCTGAGGGCCGCCCAGTGAAGTTTGATACTTGGCTTGATGACCTGCACCTCTTCCTACAGCTCACTGCCAAGGAGGATATCTCACTGTATGACCACGCCCTCGGCCATGCTCCTGCCCCTGCTACTGATGCTGACAGCACTACCCGCTCACAGTGGCAGACTCGTGACGCCCACGCTCGCTTTGCCATCCGCAACTCCCTGCCGTTAGATGAGCGCGAGCACTTCGGCCAGTGGAGACTGCTAGAGACCTCTACACCGCTGTAGTTGCCCGTTACTCCTCACCCGCTTCTGCTACGCTAGGCCGCCTCACTCTTCCCTACCTGTTCCCCGACCTAGCCTCCTTTCACACTGTCGCAGACCTCATCACCCACCTTAAGACTAGTGAGGCCCGCTTTCGCGCTGCTATGCCTGCCGAGTTTCTCACTAGCAACCCCCCCCCCGCTCTGGATCACTCTCTACCACATCGTCACCCGCCTCCCTGACTCTCTGCGCGCAGTCAGGGACCAGTTCCTCTCTCGCTCCCCCACTGAGCTCACTGTTTCCCTCCTCGAGAAGGAACTGCTTGCAGCTGAGGCGAGCATCGTCGCTGTAGGCACCTCTCGTGGCGACCCCCGCACCCCGTTCTTCGAGGGGTGTTCCCCTTCCCCCCTCCTCCCCTCTGTCGCCTCTGCTGCTGCTGTCGACCTCCTTGGTGCTGAGAAGGTCGGGACCGCGTCTGCTTCGAGCGGGCGCCGCAGGGGCAAAGGGGGCAGGGGCGGGGGTGGCGGCGGAGGAGGTGGGGGTGGAGGCGGTGGGAGTGGAGGCGCGGCTGAGGAGGCTAGTGGCGGTAGTGGGGGAGGCGACAGCAGCGGCGGGAGTGGTGGCAGGGGCGGAGGCGGCAGCGGAGGCGGAGGTGGTCGTGGTGGCGGCAGGGGTGGAGGTGGCCGGGGCGGAGGCGGAGGGGGTGGTGGTCGTGGGGGCACTGGCGGAGGGCAGAGTCAGCAGCCAGCCCCGACGCTTCAGGCCGCCCGTGAGTGGTATGCGCAGCGTGGCTTTACCTGCACGTACGTCATTCGCACAGGTGACCGCAGCGGCCAGCAGTGTGGGAGGCCGCACCCCACGCAGCGCTGCTTCGCGCGCCTTAACGACGCGTGGCGCACTCAGTTTCCTGCTGCCACTGAGCTGCCGCGCTGGGCTGATCTGGAAAAGAGGGGTGTTGATATTTGGGCTTTAGACTTTGATGCTATTCTCACTGCCATGTATGCCATGTCTATTAGTGGAGAGGGTGCTCAGTACTTGCGTGTTCCGCCCGACCCGGGCATTCAGGCCAGTCCGGCTGCCGCTCTAGGTGCTAGTGCGTCTGCTCCCACAGGTCCTGGTGAGGCTGCAGCCCTAGGTGCTCGTGCGTCCGTGTCCCCTGGTACTGAGTCGACTGCAGCACTGCACACCTTCACACTGGACTCAGGTGCTTCTCGCTCCTTCTTTCGTGACCGCACTGTCCTTGAGCCACTTGCTCGGCCAGTTGCTGTCTCCCTCGCTGACCCCTCTGGGGGTCCGGTCATTGCGACCTCCTCCACTGTCCTTCCTTGTCCGGCGGTCCCGTCCGGCACGCTGTCAGGTCTCTACCTCCCCTCGTTCTCTACGAACTTGGTGGCAGGTAGTGCGCTCCAGGACGGGGGTGTTCACCAGTTCACCCCCGCCTACGAGCGCGTGACACACTGCACGTGTGCTCGGACGGGTCGCCACCTGGCTACCTTCACTCGGGAGCCGGGGTCGGACCTTTACACACTGACCACTGAGTCCCCTTAGGTAGCTGCGTCCGCGTCTGCGTCAGGTCAGCTGTCCGCCCCCTGCTCGTGTCGCTCTCTGGCGCATGAGACTGTCCTTTGGCACCACCGCCTTGGTCACCCGTCTGTGCAGCGCCTTCGGGCCATGCACAAACAGGACCTTGTTGCTGGTCTTCCCAGGGTGCTCCCTCCCCTTCCCGACTCGCCTGCTCCTCCCTGTATTCCCTGTGTCGAGGGACGGCAGCGCGCCGCTCCTCACTCCTCCTCCTTTCCCCCGACGACTGCTCCCTTGCAGACACTCCACATGGACGTGTGGGGCCCAGCCCGCGTCCGTGGTCAGGGTCAGGAGAGGTACTTCCTGATTGTTGTTGATGACTTCTCGCGCTACACCACGGTCTTCCCCTTGCGCGCCAAGGGTGACGTCCCTGATGTCTTGATCCCTTGGATCCGCAGATCTCGTCTCCAGCTCCGTGAGCGTTTCCACTCCGACTTCCCTGTCCTGCGTCTGCACTCTGACAGAGGTGGACAGTTCTCCTCTGGCCTATTGGAGGCCTTCTGTCAGCAGGAGGGCATTGCGCAGTCGTACACGCTTCCGGACTCGCCACAGCAGAATGGGGTTGCTGAGCGCCGCATTGGTTTGGTCATGGAGGTCGCTCGTACCTCCTTGAGCCATGCGGCTGCCCCCCATTTTCTGTGGCCGTTTGCAGTCCGATACGCTGCGCATCAGCTCAACCTCTGGCCCCGTGTCTCTTTGCCCGAGACTTCTCCGACACTGCGTTGGACGGGAGAGGCTGGCGATGCGTCGCGTTTTCGGGTCTGGGGATCCCGAGCTTTTGTCCGCGACACGTCCGCGGACAAGCTCTCCCGTCGCGCTGTCCCCTGCGTCTTCCTTGGCTTTGTCCCGGACGCCCCTGGTTGGCAGTTCTACCACCCCACCTCGCGGCGTGTCCTGGCCTCTCAAGACGTCACTTTTGACGAGTCCGTCCCCTACTACCGCCTCTTCCCCTACCGCACTGCCCCGCTCCCCCCCCCGCCTCTCTTCCTCGCTCCAGGTGCTGAGGTACCAGACCCCCTCCCCCCTCAGGGTGCCGCTCCCTCAGGTGTGTCCCAGGTAGACCCGGGTGAGCCTGTCGAGGTAGCTGTTGACTCTCGTCCTGCTCGGGGTGCTGAGCCTGGGGGTGCTGCGTCTGGGGGTGCTGAGCCTGGGGGTGCTGCGTCTGGGGGTGCTGAGCCTGGGAGTGCTGAGTCTGGGGGTGCGGAGCCTGGGGGTGCTGAGCCAGGAGGTGCGGAGCCTGGAGGTGCTGAGCCTGGGGGTGCTGGGTCTGGGGGTGCTGCGTCTGGGGGTGCTGAGCCTGAGCGTGCTACACCTGGAGGAGCCCTCTCCTCCCAGCAGCTGCAGGAGAGGTACCTCGAGTACTGCCGCCTCCGGAGAGGTGCTGCTGGAGCTCGTCCCGGTACTTCCCCTCCTTCCCAGGAGCTCCTCCCCATTCAGCAGATCCGCGAGTGGTACACACGGCGCTGCAGTCTTCGGAGTGGTGCTCCTGGTGCTGCGGACCCTGGGGGTGGCGCTGCTGCTGGTGCTGAGGACCCGGGCGGTAGAGCTGCTGCTGGTGCTGAGGACCCGGACGGTGGAGCTGCTGCTGGTGCTGAGGACCCGGACGTTGGGGCTGCTGCTGGTGCTGCGGACCCGCCTGGTGGAGCTGCTGCTGGTGCTGAGGACTTGGACGTTGGAGCTGCTGCTGGAGCTGAGGACCCGGGCGGTGGCGCTGCTGCTGGTACTGAGGACTCGGACGGTGGAGCTGCTGCTGGACCTGAGGACCCGAGCAGTGGCGCTGCTGCTGCTGCTGGTGCTGAGGACCCGGGAGTTGGAGCTACTACTGGTGCTGAGGACCCGGCCGGTGGAGCTGCTGCTGGTGCTGTGGACCCGGCCGCTGGAGTCTCCTCTGCTTCTGGAGACGCTGCGCGACCGCGACCGTACTTCGTACCGCTCCTTCAGCAGGTTCTTAGGCAGGCTCCTCCTCCTTGTCCTCCTCCCTCCGTAGAGTGTCCTCTGCCTGTTCAGTCGCAGTCACAGTTACCGCCTACCTCGCCTCTCCCTGCTCCCTCTCCTTACACTGGTCCCACAGGAGGTCTTACAGAGCGTCGTGAGCCTGAGTCCCGTCCTGCGTCGCCTGTTCGTCCTGCTCGCACTGGTAGTCGTGTCTGTCGTGAGCGTCCTCCTCCTGTCCCAGGCACTCACTACATGACTCTGCGTCCCTCTACTGCTCCTCAGCGTGTCCCTCTACCGTCTCCTCCTGCGTCTTCTTTGCCTCACGTTCCGGACCCTGAGTCTGACCGGTACCGTGCTGAGCACCCTACTGTCACGCGTCTCCTCGCTACTGTTGTCACTGACCCTACCTTTGAGTCCTCTGCTGCGTTTGCTCTGGTCGCTGAGTTGGTTGACTTTGCTGCTGCCTGTCGTCTAGACTACGCTGCTAGCCTTGTTGCTGAGTCTGAGTCTGAGTCTGTCTGTCCTCCGTCCGTCGGGGGTGAGTGTGCTCTTGGCACGGACGTCCTTGAGGACAGACAGGAGGATTTCCAGTGTCTTGCTGCTGCTTTGCCCCGTCTCGTGTCCTTGCTAGTTGCCCCTGAGGGAGACCCGGATGCACCAGACATCCCGACCCCACGCACTTACGCTGAGGCGATGGCGGGTCCCTACTCCTCTCAGTGGCAGACGGCCATGGACGCCGAGATGGCTTCCTGGAAGTCCACACGCACCTACGTCGACGAGGTTCCCCCTCCTGGGGCGAACATCGTCAGTGGCATGTGAATTTTCAGGGTGAAGCGGCCGCCGGGTTCTCCGCCTGTCTTCAAGGCGCGTTACGTGGCTCGAGGCTTCAGTCAGCGAGAGGGAGTTGACTTCTTCCAGACCTTCTCCCCCACCCCGAAGATGACCACTCTTCGGGTGCTGCTGCACATAGCCGCTCACCGCGACTACGAGCTTCACTCACTTGACTTCAGCACTGCTTTCTTGCAGGGCAGCCTGCACGAGGAGATCTGGCTGCGCCGCCCACCTGGCTTCACTGGGTCGTTTCCTCCTGGTACCTAGTGGAGGCTTCAGCGGCCGGTCTACGGTCTCCGCCAGGCTCCGCGTGAGTGGCACGACACAGTGAGGACTACACTTGCGGCTCTTGGGTTCGCGCCTTCTACAGCTGACCCGTCGCTGTTCCTGCGCACCGACACTTCGCTGCCGCCGTTCTACATCCTCGTGTACGTCGACGACTTGGTCTTTGCCACTGCTGACACTGCAGGACTTGCCTACGTGAAGTCGGAGCTGCAAAGGAGACACACGTGCACAGACCTGGGTGAGCTGACAAGCTATCTTGGCTTGCGGATCACCCGGGACAGAGCACGACGCACCATCACCCTGACTCAGTCACACATGGTGCAGCAGGTTCTCCAGCGCTTTGGCTTCACATACTCCTCGCCTCAGTCCACTCCTCTGCCTACCGGTCAGTCGCTCTCAGCTCTGCCTTCGGATGAGTCCGTAGAGCCGAGTGGCCCGTATCCAGAGCTTGTGGGCTGCCTCATGTACCTGATGACCTGCACTCGACCTGACCTTGCATACCCTCTTAGCATCCTTGCACGCTATGTCGCTCCTGGCCGTCACAGGAAGGAGCACATGGATGCCGCTAAGAGGGTGTTGCGCTACTTGTGCAGTACGTCGGGCATGGGGCTTGTGCTTGGAGGGCGAGACCGAGTTGTGCTCACAGGGCACTCAGACGCTTCTTGGGCAGACGACCAGGCCACTCAGCGGTCGTCTCAGGGTTACACCTTCAGCCTTGGCTCTGGCTCAGTTTCTTGGCGTTCTACACGCTCTTCTTCTGTTCTCGGCTCCAGTTGCGAGGCTGAGATCTACGCTACAGCCATGGCTGCCCAGGAGCTACGCTGGCTGACCTACCTGCTGACTGACCTCGGAGAGCCGCCTCGTTCTCCTCCAGTACTGTACGTCGACAACAAGGCTGCCATTGCCTTGTGTGAGGAGCACAGACTGGAGCACAGAACGAAGCACATCACCCTGCGGTACTTCCTTGCTCGAGAGCTGCAGCAGCGCGGTCAGCTTTGTATTCGCTACGTGGCTACTGAGGCCAACACTGCTGATGTGTTCACCAAGGCGCTTCAGCCTCGTGACCATCAGCGCTTCTGCACTCTCCTAGGCCTTGTGCCTACTGGACCTCACTTGCTTACCTCTTGACTTTGCTTGTACTGTGATCACTATATATATCTATACCTGCATGTTTACTCTTGCTAGGTTGTGATCACTGTATCTCTGGCTCTGTTATAAACCTGCATGTGAACTGGTCTTGTGACCACTAGCTTGTGCTCGGAATTTGTGTGGAATCCTCGAGATCCACCCTGAGCTTGTTGTTGCCTTGCTTTGCCTTGACTGGTCTTGTGACCCCTTGTTCTCCCCTACTTTGCCTATGGGGGTGTGTCAAACATTATATATGTTGGGTTTGTTAGGCTACAGTGGGTTAGCCTATATGGGGTACACAATTCTAGGGTTTGCTATTTGTACTGATTTCTCTGTTAGTTCAATCATTCCAGTCTCTTCTTGTTGACATGCATTCCCACCCGCACCTGCCTTCCCGCCCCCATCCGGCGACGCATCCTCGGCTTGGCCAATGTCGGGGGAGTTTTCCGGGTTGCTGGTGCCTTCTCCTCCATTGTTTGTCGGTGAGTTCGCCGCAGCCCGCTGCATGTTGCGACGCTCGTTCTCGTATTCCATAATGCGTCGGCGGAACTCACGATTCTCCCTTTGCGTGTCCTCAAATTCGGCCCGTGTAACATCTTCGATGATCTCGTTCCCCTCCTCTGCATCGGGATCTGCAGACAACGGCACAAATCCGGGATTCGGCATTTCTGGCTCAACCTCCGGAAACCCTTCGGGATCCCCAGGTTGGTCATATTCCTCTTGGTCTTCGTCATCACTTAGCTCATAGCCCGTGAAACGCCGTGATGAGTTTGGCTGCTGCTGTACATGGCCATTCAAGGGGAAGGGAAGCGCTGATGAAGCATGCTGCTGATGCAGAGGCGCCGTGGGCTGCTGCTGATGCAGAGGCGCCGTGGGCTGCTGCTGATTCTCAAACGCCGTGGGCTGCTGCTGGTGCAGAGGCGACGTGGGCTGCTGCTGCTGCAGAGGCGACGTGGGCTGCTGCTGGTGCAGAGGCGACGTGGGCTGCTGCTGCTGCAGAGGCGACGTGGGCTGCTGCTGCTGCAGAGGCGACGTGGGCTGCTGCTGCTGCAGAGGCGACGTGGGCTGCTGCTGCTGCAGAGGCGACGTGGGCTGCTGCTGCTGCAGAGGCGACGTGGGCTGCTGCTGGTGCAGAGGCGACGTGGGCTGCTGCTGCTGCAGAGGCGACGTGGGCTGCTGCTGCTGCAGAGGCGACGTGGGCTGCTGCTGGTGCAGAGGCGACGTGGGCTGCTGCTGGTGCAGAGGCGACGTGGGCTGCTGCTGATGCAGAGGCGACATGGGCCACTGCTGATGCTGCACACGCGCGTGATGCTGCTGCCCATTGGTTTCCAGATGCAGCGGTGCAAACGGCTGCTGCTGGTGCAAAGGTGCAGCCGGGGACTGCTGAAGCAGTGGTGCAGGCGGCTGCTGCTGATGCAGCGTTGCTGCCGGCTGCTGCTGATGCGGCGTTGCTGACGGCTGCTGCTGATGCGGCGTTGCTGACGGCTGCTGCTGATGCAGCGTTGCTGACGGCTGCTGCTGCTGCAGCGTTGCTGACGGCTGCTGCTGATGCAGCGTTGCTGACGGCTGCTGCTGATGCAGCGTTGCTGACGGTTGCTGCTGATGCAGCGTTGCGGACTGCTGCTGCTGATGCATCGTTGCAGATTGCTGCTGCGAATGCAGCGTTGCTGACTGCTGCAGTTGATGCAGCGTTGCTGACTGCTGCTGTTGATGCAGCAGTGCTGACGGATGCTGCTGAGGAAAGGGCGAGGTGGGCTGCTGCGCGTGATAGGAAAGAGACGACGTTTCGTGGTGTTGCAGCCCATTGGCATGCGGATGCACGGATGAGGGCGGCTGCTGCAGATGCTGGCGATCACCAGGCAAAGAAGATCCAGAGGTTAGCTGATGCTGCAGCCCATTGGCTTGCTGAGACAGGAAGTTCGTGGGGTGCTGCTGATGCTGGCCGTGTGTCCCCACGTGTTGCATAGCTACACCGACTGGTCTGGCACCAGGCGGCACACTAGCGCGCCTCCCTCCACTGCGGCGGCCGACGACACTGGTCCGAGCAGAGTTTGATGGTGTCGAAGCAGTGGTGTCGAACCCAGAAGCGAAGTGAGAGACACCATCCGTTCGCCTGCACATAATGCCTCACGAATAGCGTTAGAAGCGGAACAAAGGCTGAAGGACAGGCACATCAAGGGCTGCAACCGTGAAAAGCAAGGCTCACACTAATCACGATACGCAAATGGCAGGCTCACCTGGGGTGGGCGTCGTGGAAGCAGCTGCACCTGCCGAAATTCCAGGTGGGGGTTGACCTAGTACAAGGACTCATTCCAGTGCTGCTGCGAACCTGCTGTGCTGTCCTTTAGTGGGTCGTCCTGAGCGTCGTGGTCCTGAGGATGCCATGGTAGAGGAAAACCAACTTTGGTCAGTCTGGAAAACTGACTGAAAGTATGTTTCCCCATTCTATTTAAAGGGATAGCCTCGTAGCTTAAGCACGAGATCAACATAAGCTCAGCTAGCAGAGACTCGGGATTAACAAGAGGCTCCGTGATCAATGGCGCCATGGTTCAGAGAGGTGTAGAGTGGCGACGGCCATCTCTGATTCAAAATTTGAAAGTTTAAGAAAGGAGGCTCACGTAACTGCTCCGCGGTCGTGTCTGTGGTGTCGCGCGCGGGGTACCTTAGCAGGAGCGTGACTCAACCGAGACAAACGATGGCATGGCTGAGTTGGCCCCGAACAACACTGGACCTGGGACTCGTTGGTGTGGGGAAGCTAGGGTTTCACGCATTTGGACGCCATTGGCTGGCAAGCGCGGCTCAGGCTATCAGGGGCACGTTCTTGACTGAAAATCCAATGTAATTTTCATCCAAACTCGAATCTTTACAGGGTATGTTTTCATCCAGCCCTGACTGAATCCGAGCCCTTACAGGACGGACTCTGATGGATCTGAGTATGCCGTGAGAACTTGGTACTTTTACGAATGAAGGCTCTAACCCCCCCCCTAACCTCCCGCCTCACCCCACAACACACGCAAACTCCCCCCCTCTTCCCGAAAGGTTAAAATCCTCCCACCAGCACCCCGACGTTCCTCACATATGCGGCCTTCTGTTGGTGCTTTGAAGCGAGTATCAATTTGTTGTCTGAGCAGAGATCCACACAAATGCAGGACAACATACACCAACACGCAAAGTCCGCAGGGTCTCCACTGCCGCGGAACCTAAGAATTACGTAAACGAGAAGACTGTCTGCTTCCCCTGATTTATCCGAGCGGTTTTCAGGCCGACCCTGGGTTTCCAGGGCATTTCTTGCAGGGGAGCCATAACGTCCGAGCTAGCAAAAATCCTAACTACAGCCCTGGTCCCTACACGGGGTCGTTTTGCAGCAACGCCACACAAACGGTGTGGGTATATGCCGAGCCGCGAACGAACCTGTGCAACTTCGAACTCACTAGAAGCAGGAAAATCGAGAGGTACAAAAATGGCATGCTTAAAGTGATTTTTTTTTTAAAGGCTGATCTCAATGTTGCCATAATGGTAGCCACCGATTTGCCTAAGTGTTGCAAGTGGTATGGTTGCAACTGAATCGGTGTAGGGACCCGCCCCCCACTTACCAGTTAGTAACCTACTCCCTCTCGTTGGCTGTTATGATGCTCACACTTCACAAACGTTTAGATAGATTTTTTGGTACTATAAACATGTTGCATGCAGTCCACAATATCTGAGATGATACGAGAGGAAAAATGGGAACGTCAATGTGGAGTCCAAACGGTAGGCAGTGTGAGGTGTACAGAAGAGACCATGAATGCGAATGGTCGAAGTGACTTGGACGGTATGAGGGCATATGTACCGCCAGAACGGCGGACGACGTCATGTCAAAGGTACATTTAAGCACCATTTACTCACAGAGCCATGCAGATCACTCAGTATCCTGGGCATTGCTATGGGCTTAGTCGCACGACTACGCAGCACGTGACGCTAGTTTGTGCGTCGGATGGCTAGAAACTATGCAAGGACTGGCTGGTACGCAACATGTTGCCGTTTCGTCGTTCGGTTGTTTTTTTTTAGCCCCATCTCTTCACAAATCCAGTTAGTTCACTCAATTCCCTAGCCATAGAAACTTGTTTGGGCTCTTGCGCACGACTACGCAGCACGTGACGCATGTTTGTGCGTCGGATGGCTAGAAACTGTGTAAGGACTGGCTGGTACGCAACATGTTGCCGTTTCGTTGTTGGGTTGTTTTTTTTTGCCCCATGTCTACACAAATCCAGTTAGTTCACACGATTCCCTAGCCATAGAAACTTGTTAGGGCTCTTGCACAAGACTACGCAACACGTGACGCTTGTTTGTGCCTCGGACGCCTAGAGACTGTGCAAGGACTGGCTGGTGCGCAACATGTTGCCGTTTTGTCGTTCGGTTGTTTTTTTGGGCCCCATCTCTTCACAAATCCAGTTAGTTCATTCAATTCCCTAGCCATAGAAACTTGTTTGGGCTCTTGCGCACGACTACGCAGCACGTGACGCTAGTTTGTGCGTCGGATGGCTAGAAACTGTGCAAGGACTGGCTGGTACGCAACATGTTGCCGTTTCGTCGATGGGTTGTTATTTTTTGCCCCATGTCTTCACAAATCCAGTTAGTTCACTCAGTTCCCTAGCCATAGAAACTTGTTTGGGCTCTTGCGCACGACTAAGCAGCACGTGACGCTAGTTTGTGCGTCGGATGGCTAGAAACTGTACAAGGACTGGCTGGTACGCAACATGTTGCCGTTTCGTCCTTGGGTTGTTTTTTTTAGCCCCATCTCTACACAAATCTAGTTAGTTCACTCAATCCCCTAGCCATAGAACCTTGTTTGGGCACTTGCGCACGACTACGCATCACGTGACGCTAGTTTGTGCGTCGGATGGCTAGAGACTGTGCAAGGACTGGCTGGTACGCAACATGTTGCCGTTTCGTCCTTGGGTTGTTTTTTTTAGCCCCATCTCTTCACAAATCCAGTTAGTTCATTCAATTCCCTAGCCATAGAAACTTGTTTGGGCTCTTGCGCACGACTACGCAGCACGTGACGCTAGTTTGTGCGTCGGATGCCTAGAAACTGTGCAAGGACTGGCCGGTACGCAACATGTTGCCGTTTCGTCCTTGGGTTGTTTTTTTTAGCCCCATCTCTTCACAAATCCAGTTAGTTCATTCAATTCCCTAGCCATAGAAACTTGTTTGGGCTCTTGCGCACGACTACGCAGCACGTGACGCTAGTTTGTGCGTCGGATGCCTAGAAACTGTGCAAGGACTGGCCGGTACGCAACATGTTGCCGTTTCGTCGTTGGGTTGTTTTTTTTAGCCCCATCTCTTCACAAATCCAGTTAGTTCACTCAATTCCCTAGCCATAGAAACTTGTTTGGGCTCTTGCGCACGACTACCCACCACACTCTCAATAAACGTGCAAGCCTAAACAGTTATTGAACGAACAATAAAGTTTGTGAATTGGTTGTTTTAGAGAGACATCCCCAACAGATGCCTATCTTGCCACTACCTCGAGGACAATGCTCCATGAGTGAGCAATCTTGGTTGCATGGTGCCTAATGTACTCTGCATTTAATACTTGGCATGTGGTGGCATGAGGGCCCATGTGTTGCTAACCAATAGGAAACCACACATGTGGGCAATAATCAATTTCCCGCCTTCAAGATGCACAAGTGTCTTGTTCTTTCCACCCTTTCTGCTGTATGGCACTATATCTACTGTTTAAGGAATGAGCACATTCCTTCAACAGTTGTCCAGATTTCTACACTGCTAGGAAGTTTCATGAGAAGTTGCATTGCCACCACCACCGTCTTCCAACCGTTTTGGGAACTGCTGCCAAAGTGTGGTTGATGGACAAGCCCGACCACTGGCTCAAGTGGCCTGGACGCACTGTGGGCAAAGCTGCCTTCTGCCATGTGGCTGTTTCTGGTGTTTAGGACCAGACATCTTGACCATTGTCTGATTCTTGCGCCTAGCCTCTGAACCAGACTCCCGTAGTGCTACCCAGACTCCCTCTGCCTTACTTTCTCACGTCCTCTCCTTGTGAGCAGCCAACTTTGCTGATCTAGAACTGCTAGACCATACTCCAAACCCATCGACCTCCTCCAGCTTACACCTTGCCTTGCATTGTGACGCCTATACGCTCGTGGTCAACGTTTTTGTGGTGAGCAATCCCTTTCCAATACCCTTAGTTCACCATCTCGTTACACCGTGCGTTACTCGCCCGTCGATCTCCCACCCACTTTCCCGCCATATTGTGCCACTTTTAAACCTACATTCCATTCGTATGTCCGCGTCGCAATTAGAGGACCCTCCTCATACAGTAACCCTACTCTCGCGACTGTCATGCAGGAGAACTCGCAAGCGACGCGGCTCTCGTTGTGATTACAACCATCGTGTCTTGTTGTGCCAACGCGAAGGTACCGTTGTGTCGGGTTTGTTCAGAGTGGCGAAACACAGAGGCTCGTCGTAAGGGGCGTGCGCCGGTATCCGCTCGCGGGGGGCGCGATGTGTGACCCGGCTGTCGCGGAGGCGTCGCGTGTGGTGATTGCCGGAATCCGCAGGCGGCACACGTGAAGCGTGAGGACGAAATCGAGCAGGTTGTAGACGGAATCCGCAGGCGTGGCGCACTGTGGGAGCTCCGGAATCCGCCGGCGTGTCGCGAAGTGAGATCCGGAATCTGCTCGCGTGTCGCACGGTGGGAGCTTCGGATTCAGCAGGCGTTTCGCGCGGTGGGAGCTCTGGAATCCGCAGGCGTGACGCACGGTGGGAGCTTCGGATACGGCAGGGGTTTCGCGCGGTGTGAGATCCGAGATCCGCAGGCGTGTGGCTCGGTGCATATTCCCATCCTGCCGTCCTCTCCCCTCTTATCCTGCTCTCCTATCCTCCTATCCTCGCGCATAGTCATTCATATCCAACCCCACTCTGCCCTCCTCTCCCCTCCCATCCTTCTCTCCTCCCCTCCCCCATCCTTCTCTCCTCTCATCGAATAACCCCGCTCTCCCCTCTTCTCCCTTCCTGCTCTCCTCTCCTCTCCCATCCTGTCCTACCCTCCTCCAATCGTGCCCTCTTCTCCTCTCTCGCGCTGCTCTGCTCTCCTCTCCCGTCTGCCCTCCGCTGCTCTCCCATGCTATCCGCTTGTGGTCCAATCCCACTCTCTCCTCAGTCCAGGTTCTGCACAACCGTTGCTCCACGGGGTCTCGTTGGCGTGGCGTGTTGCAGCGACATCAATAGCTCCTGTGTTCGCATGAGTGTGGCTCGTTGTGAATACTCGCACGGACTGGGGGCTCATGCACGGGCGGGTCGCCCAAGCGAGTGTGTGTAGCAACTGCATGAGCGCTCCGCAGATCTTGAAGACAGTTTGATAGTGCGTTTCTCATCCTGCACTCCTCTCTTCTCCTGTCCTTCACTCCTCTCCGCTCCTCTTCAGCTATCCTCTCTTCCCATCCAGCTCTCCTCTCTTCCCATCCTGCTATCCTCTCTTCTCATCTCCCGATCTCCTCTCCTCTCCTCTCCCATCATGCTCTCTCCTCTCTCATCCTGCTCGAATTCTCCCGTCCTGCTCTCCTCTCCCATCAGGCTCTCCTCTCCTCTCCCATCCCGCTCTCCTCTCCCCTCCCATCCCGCTCTCTTTTCCTCTCCCGTCACGCTCTCCTCTCCTCTCCCATCCCGCTCTGCTCTAGTATCCTATCCTGCTCCCCTTCCTCGCCTCTCTTTCTCTCCTCTCCTCTCCTGCTCTCATATCCTATCCCATCATGCTCTCCTCTCCTATCCCATGCTGCCCACGTCTGCCCAATCCTGCTCTCTTCGCAATCCGCAGGCGTGTCCGCACGGTGTGAGCTACGGAATCCGCAGGCGTGTCTCACGGTGCGTGTGCAGAATCCTACTCGAATTCTGCCAGGGTTTCTTTCGCTGCTTCTCTCCCCTCCCTGTCCTCTTCGTCCCTCCATGCCTTCAGCTCATCGCCCTTACTGCCTCCACCTCCTCTCCCTTACTGCCTGCCTATCCTCTCCCTTACTGCCTGTCTATCCTCCCCCTTCCAGCCTGCATCTCCTCTCCTTTCCTGACTTCATCCCGTCGCTTCGGTCCTCCATCTCCTCTCCCTTCATGCCCTCTCATCCCCTCTCCATTTCTGTCCTCCCCTATCCTCTCCCTTTCCGTCCTCCCCTGTCCTCTCCCTCTCTGTCCTGCCCTCTTCTCTCCCGCTATGCCCTCCCATGCTCCCTAATCGACCCAGATTCGCAGGCGTGTCGCACGCTGTGAGATCCGGAATCCGCGGGAGCGCGCAACAGTGCGGGATCCGGAATCCGCGGGTGCGTGCAACAGTGTGGGATCTGCAATCCGCCGGCCAACTTAGCGCGGTAGGTGAGCAGAATCCTACTCGAACTCTGTTCGGGCTTCTTTCGCTGCTTCTCTCCTCTCTATTTCCGTCCTCTCCCTTGCGGCCGTCATATCCTTCCCCTTCCTGCCGTCCTCTCCTCTCCCTTTCTGCCTTCAGCTCATCTCCCTTCCTGCCCCCATCTCCTCTTCATTCCTGCCTTCCTCTGCTCTCCCTTACTGCCTGCCTATCCTCCCCCTTCCAGCCTGCATCTCCTCTCCTTTCCTGACTTCATCCCGTCGCTTCGGTCCTCCATCTCCTCCCCCTTCATGCCCTCTCATCCCCTCTCCATTTCTGTCCTCCCCTATCCTCTCCCTTTCCGTCCTCCCCTGTCCTCTCCCTCTCTGTCCTGCCCTCTTCTCTCCCGCTATGCCTTCCCATGCTCCCTAATCGACCCAGATTCGCAGGCGTGTCGCACGCTGTGAGATCCGGAATCCGCGGGAGTGCGCAACAGTGCGGGATCCGGAATCCGCGGGTGCGTGCAACAGTGTGGGATCCGCAATCCGCGGGAGCGTGCAACAGTGTGGGATCCGCAACCCGCCGGCCAACCTAGCGCGGTGCGTGAGCAGAATCCTACTCGAATTCTGTTCGGGCTTCTTTCGCTGCTTCTCTCCTCTCTCTTCCTGTCCTCTCCCTTGCGGCCGTCATATCCTTCCCCTTCCAGCCGTCCTCTCCTCTCCCTTTCTACCTTCATCTCATCTCCCTTCCTGCCCCCATTTCCTCTCCATTTCTGCCATCCTCTGCTCTCCCTTCCTGCTTTCTTTTCCTCTTCCTTCCTGCCTTCATCTCCCCCCCCGTCATGCCTTCCTCTCCTCTCCCTTACGGCCGTCATCTCTTCTCCCTGCCTGCCTTCCTCTCCTCTCTGTCCTGCCCTCTCCTCTCCCGCTCTGAATTCCCTTCTCGTCTCCCTTTCTGCCTTCCCCTCCCCTCTCCTTCGATATTCCGTCCTTCACATTCAGGCAGAGAAACGCGTTCATCGCACCGTCGACATAGCACGGGCGTTTCAAGCGAGGTGGTGACGGCAGTTTGGACGCAAATCGGCCAGCGAACTTCACCTGCCATCGTGTGGGCCCGAATCCGGGTGCAAATCTCACCAGGCAGCAGCATCCTGTACCAGTTTGGCCCTTGCGTCCCTTCCCTTCCCCAGGCGCCATGGACCCTACCATCCTGGAAGCACCCTACTTTGAAGGCGTGCCTGTGTTTGACTTGGAGAGCGGCATGAGCCCAGAGGACAGCGGGTGGGGCACTGTGTTGATCCCCTTCTCCGTCTCTTTCCTTCTCTCCTCTTTCTGATCCCAGGCGCCATGGACCCTACTATCTTAGAAGCACTCTACCGGGACGGCGTGCCTGTGTTTGACCTGGAGAGCGGCATGAGTCCAGAGGACAGCGGGTGGGGCACGCGCCGCACTCTCTCTGTGAAGGTCCTTGTGGGAGTGCGACCTTGTTGTGCGCTTAAGGTATGCTTACTCACCAGTTTTGTTGGGGATTTCCACTCACGGGGCGGGTGCACATACACGGTCTGGGATTACATGCACGGCTGGGTGAATCCTGCACGGTTGGGGTTTGCTTTGCCGTGATTGATTTAGTTCACATATCCGCGACACCCGTCTCCCCACAACGTTTCCATCTTTGATGCAACTCCCCTATCGCAAATCATATGTTACGGTGGTTTACTTCGCTCCCTGAACGCCCTTTGCTCCGCTCCCATCTAACCCTCCGCCCAATGTCACCGTCCAGCATTCTTGTTCTCTCCCCAAAGCCTACCCTCTTCTCCTCTCCCATCCTGCCATCCCCTCTGCCCACCCATCCTCTCCCATCCAACCCACATATCCATTCCCGGCCTGCCACTCACTTTGTGACCTTCGCTTCTTAACTCCACACAGGTCAGCACAACACATGTTGCCTGCCAACTCTTCGGTGCGGCGTCTGCGATACAACGAATGTACGTCAAACCTCGGGCTACGCTTGTTTGTGGTGACGGTGTGGGCACGTGCGTTTGGGCTGCGGGTGTCCAGTTGCTCCATGCCAGTATGACTAACGTTGCTTGATGGGTCATACCGTATGCTTGGATGTGTCTCTAATACGTTCTATTCCTGGTACATATCACCGCAGGGATAATTACGACGATCTGCAGGCCGAACGGGATGAGTTTGAAAGTCATGCAATCGTTCCCAGGCCACGCTTGGTGATAGCAGTGGACCTTCCTTGCTTCGGACGCTACTTCGGGATTGTATCGGTCTGGCCAGTCTATCTGACACTCGCTAATGTTGCAATTCCCACGCCAACAAGTGTGTGGGCGAGTGTACGTGCATCAATGTTGCGCCATATACATGTAATTCTGTGATTCTGTCCATGTTAGCATCCGTTGGACACCCTCAAATAGTGCAGGACCAAACTTAAACCCTATGAGATCTTTTATTGCAGGTAGTTTCCATATTGAATCGTGCCCGACATCCAGGCGTTCAAGCTAGGCTTGATGCAAGGCACCGTACGCTGTGGGAGATACCTGCCGACTTAGAGGTAAGGGTAGAGATGAGGTTGGTTTAACAGTGTGTATACCATGTTTGCAAAGTGTTGTTATTTTAAACTCTGGTTGACTCTAATTTTCCGTGCTGTTTATCATGTGCAGTTACCTGAACTACGCTATGCTTATCTTCGTATGCCGGCATTGCGGGAAGGGGTTGAAGAGCGAGCTAGGTCTAGTGAATCACCAGAGGAGTAATCAACGGTGTTTAGCGCTTCAGGAAGCAAATGCGTTCAGCACTCCAGCTAGTCGTGGGATATTGGTACCTCCATTAGAACCTGTAGATTTGACGCCGCCATTTCCTTTCGTGTTTGGGGTCCAGGATCCTGTAGTAGACAATGGTGATCGCGACGATGCGACTTATGACGCTGATACCGAGGTTTTTTGTGATGCTGAGGTGGAGTTTGGGGAGGAGGAGGAAGAGCGCCCCATATTCGACACGAAAAAAGAAACGTTTAGGTTTCTGGAGAGTTGCAACAAGGGTATTGGAATGAGCAGTCCTGATGTTAGTTACTTTTTTAGGTTAGTGAAGCAGCCTGGTTTTGATCCAGCACAGCTTGCAGAGTGGTCCACAAAAGCAGCAGTAGATAGGTATGGGGTAGAGGCTTTAGGAGTTTCTAAGCAGCAGTTTAAGTCGATTGAAATAACTGTTAGAGGCTGGCCTTCATCGTTTCATGTCAAGACTGTGGACCTGAAAGAGGTATGGTTGTGAACATTCTGGAGTTCCGTTAATTCCTTAGATGTACCTGAAAGAGTTTACTTGATTGGCAGGCATTGGAAAGGATGTGGGGGGATGAGCGCAACGCTTCTGGATTTACTCATCGCGCCGAGATAAAGATGGTGGACGGTACTAGAGTGTATGACGCAGCACACAACGGGGACTATTGGTTGGGTGCTCAGGTAATGATGATGTTAGAGGGGTTTGGTTTACTTAAACATGTGCGATTCTTAATTCTAGTGCAGTCTCTTACTTTCTTTTACTATGCCCAATGTCACCCCACAACAGAAAGGCCTGGGACCCAAGGAGTGTGTCTGTCCACTCATCATTTCCAGCGATGAGACCACGTTGAGTGGCAATGAGCGTTGTCGCGCTTGGCCGGTGTACCTTACCTTTGCCAACCTATCTGTTGATACGAGATGGAAGGAACATGGTCGCACGATGATTGCACTCCTGCCACGTCCGAATCCTGAGATGGAAGCTTGGCAGAAAGTGGAGCTATTCCAAAAGAGCTGTTCTGCCGTGTTTGAAAACCTCATGTGATTTTGCAAAACGTACGTATAATGCGGATGTTCGGTCTCTGTATCCAAAAGGTGTTGTGATGCATCGCCATGGTTCATACTCTTATACGTTTTCTCCCTTGGTGCTTGTTTATGGTTTTGAAGTTCTTTGCCCATGACAGATCCCAACGGCAAGGTTTGGACCGTTTGGTTCAAACTGTTCGAGTACGTCGCCGATTATCCCGAGACCTGCAAGGTCACATGCACGATGCAACACAACTCGGCGCGCCCCTGCTCGATTTGCTATGTTGAGAAGTCACAGCTGGACGTGATGGATCCAAGCATCATCGAGTACAGGACCGTAGAGCGTCAAATGAAGTACGCCAAGGACGCTAAGCTAGCGAAAGAGTATTCAACGGTTATGATGGACGTAAGTCATTTGGGTTGTCATGTAAAGTACGCGCTATGACACGTTAGAAAGTCTATTGCACCTCTCGCTTTCATTGCGGTTGTGTGTCAGTATTTCATGCCTCCCATGCGACTTATGTAGCTGTAACTCATTATGTGTTGTCCTTCCCGTCTATCAATCCCCCCTGCAGACCTTTCTGTGGCATTTCGGCAAGCAGAAGGACGCTGACAAGGATTGGGGAAACCCGTATCAAGTAATCCAGCCTGATGTGTTACATGTGATCTTGATCGGGCTTTGGGTGTATATCCTTGAAGCTTTGCTGTTCAAGAACAAGAATGTCAAGACGATGAACGAGTAAGTTTGCAACATAGCTTCATAACCATGGTGCCGTTCACCACACACTCATGGACGGTTGTATACACTTTGGCAACTTAGGTGCTATTGTGTTGCCATTGACAGACGTCATCGAGATCTTTACCGGGAGGCGCGATCAGCAGGCATTAAGCTACCCCCACCTGGACGCTACTTCAGCCTTGGTGCCAACTATTCTGCCTCGGATCATGCAGGAATGTTGCGTGTGAGTATGCGTGCCATTCTTGATGGTAACATTCTTAGCAAAGTGCTTTTAGTTTGACCCTTTTAAAGAAATGGGAGTTATTGTGTAATGCAGGTGGTTGTGTTCATCATGGAAGGACTCATTTCCGGTGGGGCCATGTATATTCTGCGTTTCTTTGTGAACTGGTTCGACACCTTCTTCAGGGCAACATCCTACACAAAGGCATCGCTGGAGAAATATATGACTGATACCCAGGAGTAAGTTTTTTATGGTGGCAGGTACCGAAGGTGAAGAGAGCTGCTAAATTGGATGTTCGTACTCATTGTTTGCCAAACCTCTGTAACTGATGTCTTGCTATTTCAATGGCAGATTGATCTGGCTGTTGACACACAATCTGCCACGTGGGGGAAATGGGTGGAAGCTGGTCAAAGTTCATTTGCTGCTGCACTTCCCAGATTCAATTAGGAGAGGCGGTTTGCCTAGGGAGTTCTGTACTAGCCTGTTCGAGCATGCACACACGGCCTCGTGTAAACGACCGTTTCGAGCATCTAACTTCCGCGAGTATGATGCAGCAATCATGCGCAGCGCGGTGATGCGCAACGCGCTGTCACTGCTGCCAACTTCTCTACTTCAGAGCAAGCGATACGACACAGCCCTCATGAAGGTAATGTGTTATGGTAATGCTCCCAATTCTCCCTGTTGTATCTTGTGTAGAACAATAGCTCAAATCTTGGCATCATTTTCCATATATGCAACCCTCTTCAACACCAGGCCATTGCTCTCAACACGCACGTGCTGACGTCCCGACACAACACCATGGTTCTGCCGTGCCGCGAGGGAGGGATTGTGGGAGATGCCTTGTGGGAGTTGTTCGTCAGCCACCATGGGACGGGAATGCGCTCGTTACCTGAGTTGCTCAAGAGTCAACAACTACCTGCACAGTCAGTGGAGGTATGCTTTTTACCTAACTTGTTGAATTTCAACATCTCTAGTAACTCATCCTACAAGGGAGTGATTTTTTAACAAACGATGGGTTGCCTAATCCTTGCAGGTACATTCATCGATCGCACTACCACCAGGGGATAACTACGAGGCGCATTACGCACGGGCAGCATTGACTTTCCATAACGCACCATGTTTCTCATACGTGGCGATTTTAGGGAACGAAAGTGCGCCGCTTGGGGCTGAGGTGATTACAACGTGGTTCGCACAACTGCTGCTCTTGTTCCATGTGGACTCCCTCGAGGACGGGCGGGCAGTGAAGAAGGCCTATGCAATGGTGCGTTACTACGAAGTTGGCGATGTGGACGCGGTCACGTCGTGCACAATGCTGCACGAGCCGCAACGTGACGTACGGTATCAGATTGTTGAGGCGCATTCCATCTTGCGCACTCTGCATGTAGTTAGATCTTTTGACCGCCGTAGCTTGTCTTTCATTAATAGGTTTGGTGTTCAGGATTTTTAAATGAACAAGTACTGGCTAGAACTTGTATTCCTGTTGCTGTTTTATTAGTTTGAAACACTAGTAATGCACGGCTGCGGTCAGAAATAGGACGTAACAATGTGCACTTAAATATAGGGTCGCACCAGTTGTTCGTTGGCCCTTGACTTAGAAGCAGAGTGAATGTAGATTGGCGGGGATGAGCAAAACATGCACATGCAAGCACACAAGTATTAGAACTAAGGTAGCCAAACGACCTAGCTAGCCATGCAATGGGGAAGGTTATCTTCCCTAATCCGAAATCAAACCCAGCCTTGCGGCTCGAACGTGTACGAAACTGTACAGGCTAAGTCCCTCGTCCCTGCAGCTGCACGATGGCGTCTACCACGACGATCCAGGTGCTCCTTGTTGATTCCGCAATGCCCAACGTCGACCAAATCGCTGTACACTTTATAGATCTCGGGGTTGCCGTATGATCCTGGTTCGAGCAGCGGGAACGGCTCTGGACGAAGCTTCGGGGTAGACGGTGCAGTTGGGCGGCAGAGACCTGCCTCTAATTTCGTTGCGCCTAGGGGTGGGTGAGCGAAAGGAGCGAATACTCCTGCGTCAGGCGCATGTTTGCAGCGTTGCGCGCGAGGGGTGTCCGAGCCAGAGGTGCCACAGGTAGTCACTCGACCGGAATCCGTTGGTGCGCATGTAGCGCGCGCCCATTGTCTGAGTGTCTTCCTTTTAAGTTGGGTTGGGTTCCGCTGATACTGCCTCGGTTCTTCTTATTCGACAAACGCTGTCATTAGCATCAGCACCATGAATTCTCTGTCAAGAACCACTCAGTGGTAAGGTTAGTGGAAGTGGTGGTTCTGTCGAAGGAAATGGCCCCGCCCTCGCTTGAGCGTAGTTGATCTCGCTGTAGACGGAAAGTTCGCTACGGAGTAGTCGAAGAAATGGGCTTCTGCAGTTTGGCAGAAATTGCGGTCGAGCAGGTTCTGCTCGACGGACTCTGGGCGACGAGCTCTGCGCGACAGGCTCGGGTCGACGAGCTCTCTGCGATGAGCTCTGGTCGACGATCTCTGCGCGGCGAGCTTCCGTCGAAGTGTGCTGGTCGAAGGACTCTATTCGAAGAGTACTGGTCGAGAAGCTCTGCACAGAAAACGCTGTTCGACTGTGCAGAGTCGAGCTGATCGACCGAAAGCTGCAGAGTTGCGCGAAACTCTGCGAAGGCGTGCGAACATTCGCCCAGGAGATTTTGGCGAAGTTCTACCTGCGGAACGGCATCACGTGGTCGACGGCGCGCACCTGGCGAAACCGACGACACGTTTTCTACCTGGCACCTGCGCAATGTGCCTGACGGTGAAACCGCCAACCTGCACCTACTTGGTAGGTGCGCACATCTGCGCAGATAGACAACCTGCGACCGTAGAAAGTTACCTGCGATTGCAGATAGTCACCTGCGAGTGTAGTGCTGGCATACCGCGCGCAGGGCAACGCTGGCATATTACTCTGCTGCAGCGTTGGCAAGCCGCTCTTCTGCTGCGCTGGCAGAGTTCGCCTGTGCTAGGAGTTCCATGCCATTCTAGGCCTTTTGTTCTGCATGCCTCAGTTGTACTCTAATCTTTCCTTTCCTATCAACTTTGTTAATGCAAGTTGTTCTTTCCTTAGTGGAATTCTTGCCAAACTTCACAGTGAACACAGCAAGCAGTAAGAACGTTAGCAGAGCACTGCGATCACTCACACAACACCGTTCCCTCCTCCGTAGTCCACTCCCGTTGTGTAGTGACTCTCCGCAGGTTCCAGGGACAAGAATTGGGTGGCGCGGGTCGAGAGCAGGTCCGTAAACGGTGTGACGCGCCGTTGAAGCGGTGACCATGGCCGGCAATCGCGCTGGCTGGAGCGGTGTGCGTGTGGCAATCCATGCAGTGGCCATCAGGGTCAGGGTCGTGCAGCACCAGTCCACGTGGGTGAGGGAGATAGGGTATCCACGGCCTCCCGTAAGGATGTTTCATATTCCCTGTGGTGTATATGCTCGAGACGCAGTGGAACGAGATCGTTCAGTCGTTCCGCTGCAGTGTTAAACCATAACAGCCAGATTGTACACTTCGTATCTTGGGTGTGCCATATCAAATTATTAGTTTACTATTCATCGAGTCTGTAGTGGGCCTAGCCTTAGCGGGTAGACACACGACACACACTTTCATGTACTACATGCGACATAATGCCATCCTCGTTTCATATCTCGACGATCCTGTCCGATCTGCCTGCGTGATTTGGTCAGCGATGGGTAGTGCAGCAAGATGACGCGCATAACCCTAAACCATGCTGAGCTAGACGCCGCAATCGATGTGTTTCTGTGGCGGAAAGCCTGCCACAGAGCAGGTTCCGGACGATCGGCTCATCCCTAAGTGGGACGTCAATGCGTTTACCCTCATGCCTTGAGCACGATGATGGCATGCGCACCTGCGCGCTGGCGGTTTTTGCTGGCGACTGTGACGAAAGTGTCAGTTGGGATTGTGATAGTGTCGTGGACCAAAAGCTCGGACCCAACCATGTGCTCTCCGCATCAGCTATCCAGATACCAGGTGATGTTTGCGCATGCGATCGCTACGTGCAGGAAATGCCAGGCGTGGGGTGACAATGTGCGGTGTGTCTGAACTTCATATGTTGCTCGCGCAACATCCAATCGATCGGTGCCGCCCACATATCAGGTACGTGCGTATTGCTTTTCAGCAGTGGGACAAGAAGGTTCCAGTACTGGGCGTCATCGTTGTTGAAGTCGTGGCGGGTGCTGAGCAGACTAATGTCTGTGAATGACTCGGTTGGATAGTGTGCTGCCTCTGGTGCAACGAGCATACGACTCGACGACAGGAATCACTTGTTGTGCCCATGTTCCGGATGATGTTGCGAACTGGAGCAGGTGGTGCAGACGTCTGCTGCTGCTGGGGCGTGTCCGCTGGGATCAGGTTGCGCGATGGCAGTATGATTCTAGGCTTTACGGCGTGTCATTCCGGGCGTCTTGTTAGTCGGTCTAAGTGCTTGGATTGGCCCGGCGACCGCAAAAATCGTTATTAAAATGTTCCGCCAATTGCCCAAACTTTCTGCGAACTTTGCAGTAAAGACGCATCGGCAGTCACATCCTCTATTTTATCAGCGTGGAAGGCGAGGCTTTCCCGGTCTGGTCGCAGCGCTTGTCGCAGCTGGGGCCATGTCTCTCTGTTCGATGATAAAGGTTGCGCACATCGCGGCTTCCGAGATAACCTCCGGCTGCCGGAGAAGCGTCTCGCAGGTCCGCCAATCCAGGCCAAGCCATACGAGCAGGACAATCACGCAGATTTCTTCCAAAATGGTGAACCCTAGTGATGCGAATCGATTGAGTGAGCTCCAACAACCATTGTTGTGGCCAGTCGCTGCTGGAGCAGGCGGCATGATTAAACCGAGTCGTTCGGTTGGTATACGCTGTTCATATGCCGCCCGGCTTCGAAGGCTAGTGCGGACGTTGCCTTGGTAGAGCGAATGCTCAGCTGCTCCCTTGAAGACATGGTGCCCAGTAAGACCACGTACGCCAGTAGGGGCTCGTTGTAGTATCTTGCCCTGGCGACTGCAAGTCCCGCGAAACCCCCGTCGAAATAGTGGAATATATGTCCAAACTACAGCAGTAGCTCCAGCTCGAAGCTCCATGTACCTAAGTTTCTGTTGTTATAGCACACAAGTATGGTTGTTTTTGATATACTAGTCAGGAACCTTGATTCCGCAAAGAGAGTTTGCTTCTTCGCTAGGACGGGGAGACTTGGGGCTTGAGCCATTTGTGTCGAGGGAAAAGGTATGCGGGGTGATATTGTCGCCATTCGAGGTCGGTTGAGAAGCTAGGACGATGTTCCCGCGTCAACAGCACGCAATATGTAGAGGCGACGCGACCGCCGACGGGGGGCGACGCGCGTGTCGACGGGGGAGAAAACCGCGGTGCGCCCCGAGCGCGCGGCGGGAAGAAAGAAAGAAAGAAAGAAAGAAAGAACGGAAAAAAAAAAAACGCCGCGCCACCGGAGCGCATAACTTTGCTACGGTTATGAGTGCGCAACGATATTTCGCTTTTTAATGTCGCATGCTAAATTAATAGAACTTGGAAAGTACATGACAGTTTATCAATATTAAAAATAACCGTAGATGTAGACACTTAGTTTGTCAGAAACAATTATCGCATAACAACCTGAAAACTAAACCCTAAACAAGTGTACTATTTTCTAACTAAACCGAGGCGTGCCTTTTCGAAACAGAGCAACTGGGCTTGGGAGGTTCGGATTGGCGCAGTAAAAAACTCACCGCGAAGTGACTTCTCAGTCATCCAAGCCTGGTTCCCAAACTTCAGGAAACCTACGCCAAAGTTACTGCAAATACTACAAACCTACTCACATCCACGCGACATGAAAGTTAACTTTCTCAAACATACTACACACCCCCACCCATTTTTGGGATGGCGCTAGCGCCTAGCGCGCTGGCGTTTGCTGCGTTGGCGCCAAACGCGCTGGCGCCTTATGTTTGGCGCCTTGCAGGTGCCCTCGCAGCTCGCTGGCACGTTGTTGCGTGCTGGCGGCTTGTGCGTTGCTGCCTTTTTTGCGGCGCTGGCAAATTCCTGCGGCAGCCTTGTTGCGGCAGTGCGCTGTCAAATCGTTGCGCACGCTCACGCGTTGCTGCAGTGAGCTCACGCGTTGCTGCAGTGAGCTCACGCGTTGCTGCAGTGAGCTCACGCCTTGCTGCAGTGAGCTCACGCCTTGCTGCAGTGAGCTCACGCCTTGCTGCAGTGAGCTCACGCGTTGCTGCAGTGAGCTCACGCCTTGCTGCAGTGAGCTCACGCCTTGCTGCAGTGAGCTCACGCGTTGCTGCAGTGAGCTCACGCGTTGCTGCAGTGAGCTCACGCGTTGCTGCAGTGAGCTCACGCCTTGCTGCAGTGAGCTCACGCGTTGCTGCAGTGAGCTCACGCGTTGCTGCAGTGAGCTCACGCCTTGCTGCAGTGAGCTCACGCCTTGCTGCAGTGAGCTCACGCCTTGCTGCAGTGAGCTCACGCGTTGCTGCAGTGAGCTCACGCGTTGCTGCAGTGAGCTCACGCCTTGCTGCAGTGAGCTCACGCGTTGCTGCAGTGAGCTCACGCGTTGCTGCAGTGAGCTCACGCCTTGCTGCAGTGAGCTCACGCGTTGCTGCAGTGAGCTCACGCCTTGCTGCAGTGAGCTCACGCCTTGCTGCAGTGAGCTCACGCCTTGCTGCAGTGAGCTCACGCCTTGCTGCAGTGAGCTCACGCGTTGCTGCAGTGAGCTCACGCCTTGCTGCAGTGAGCTCACGCCTTGCTGCAGTGAGCTCACGCGTTGCTGCAGTGAGCTCACGCGTTGCTGCAGTGAGCTCACGCGTTGCTGCAGTGAGCTCACGCGTTGCTGCAGTGAGCTCACGCCTTGCTGCAGTGAGCTCACGCGTTGCTGCAGTGAGCTCACGCGTTGCTGCAGTGAGCTCACGCGTTGCTGCAGTGAGCTCACGCGTTGCTGCAGTGAGCTCACGCCTTGCTGCAGTGAGCTCACGCCTTGCTGCAGTGAGCTCACGCGTTGCTGCAGTGAGCTCACGCCTTGCTGCAGTGAGCTCACGCGTTGCTGCAGTGAGCTCACGCGTTGCTGCAGTGAGCTCACGCCTTGCTGCAGTGAGCTCACGCGTTGCTGCAGTGAGCTCACGCCTTGCTGCAGTGAGCTCACGCGTTGCTGCAGTGAGCTCACGCCTTGCTGCAGTGAGCTCACGCCTTGCTGCAATGAGCTCACGCGTTGCTGCAGTGAGCTCACGCCTTGCTTCAGTGAGCTCACGCGTTGCTACGGCAGCCCGCTTGCTCCTCTGCCGGTGCCTTGCTGCAACTCTCTAGCGCCTTGTAGCATGGCGATGCCCATCTCGTTGCACCAATGCACCTTTCTCGCTGGAGCCACCAGCATGGTGTGCTTGACCCAAGGGGATCTATGCCTCAAACCACGCTTGTGAGTCGTCAAATTCGGTTTCCTTTTGTACTTATCATATTTCAACCCATACTTGCTTTTCAAGTTCTATTTCACAATCAAGTGCATGCTCGTCACTGAAATTCACTCCGTTTTTTTACTACAATTCGTTTTCTACTTGACCTGTTTGTTTTGCAAGGTGTGCGAGACGCGTTGTGGGGAGCAGGGAGGGGAATCCGAGAGAGAAGACAATGTGGAAAAGGGTGGAAGGAGGTTTTGATGGCGGAGGGAGAGGAAGGCAGGCGGAAAGGGGGAGGAACTGGGGACAATGTAGTAGTGATTGATACATAATTAGCTTATTGCAACTCTTTGTTATGCTTGTCTGCTCTCAATCCTTTTTGTGTGTGTATGTGTGTGCTGTGCGGGTGTGTTTCTACGAGAGTGTGTTCTTGTTTTCTCGTGTTTGTTTCACTGTGGGGTTGCATTTCTAAGCGTTTGGTTAGACGGGTTGTACCTTTTTTTTTGTTTTTACGTGCGTTTGCATTCTTGTTTGTGGGATGTGTGTTTCAAAGTGTGGTGTTAGTATGTGTCATGTATGCAATTAGAGGTTGTTAATCGTCTATGGGGGCAGCGTGTTTTCGCTGTTTCAACGACCCCATCAACCTCTGTTGTTACATGATGCATTTTAACATTTATTTTGAAGCATCCACTCCACCCACATTTCAAACTTTGTTGTTCATCTGTACAATTGCATTTGTTCATGTTGAAGCCAGAATATTATGCTCGGTCGTACCAGCCGCCGTACTAATCGACGAGCTGGTCGGTCGAGCAAGTTCATGGTTTCAACATGATACGTACGTGCATAATATTTGGTTTCACATTCATGGATCTCATTCAAGGGTGGTTTTAATTCACTATTTGAGGCATTCGTTTGAACACAGTTGCAGAATGTTCAAACGGGTGCTCCAAAGAGTGCATGAAGAAAAATCACTCTTTGAAACGATATCCCCAAAATGTGAAACCAAATATAAAGGGTTGCTACGCAACCCAAAAAAGCAAAAACTAGTAGAAAACAAACCACTTTTTATGCATTTTTCCTGAACGGGACTATAAATATCGCGTTTTGCCTGGGGTTTGAAGGTTTCTGCATACAGTCCGCGCGCGGCGTCTCAACCCGTCGGACTATAACCCGGAACATCTGTAATTACAGCACCCCCGGAACCTAGCCAAAACCCCTCGTCGGCTTGCCATTCATGACCATTTTGCGACCAGGCCTCTCTTTTCGTTTTCAGGCACCCTTCCACATCTGGGTTTCCGCCGCGCGCCACTCGGCCAGGGCTGGGTGTGGCGTGGCCAAATCAGGTTGGTAGCAAGGTAGTTTTTTCCTCAGCCTGACTTTGGCAGGGTACTTTAGGCGCTACTTTGACTCAAACTCTGATCTGACACTGATGGAACGCACGCAAGCATGAGAAATTCTCCGACGGGGCAGAATAGAACTAGCTCAGCTAGCCCTAGTGAGAATAGTTGTGATTGTATTTGGCTCACTCTACACCTGCCGCTGGGGTCCATATTCTTCAACATATTTCCCCAACTTAGATGGTGTTGTGGAAAACGGCCCAGCAGAAACCATGTATCGCCCTAAAGCTGTGACTGCGAGTTTCTGTACTTAGACAATGCGGGGAGGACTCGGGACACTGGCCAAGTGCTTCGCTAAGAAACTCTTCTCATGACGAGCGCAATGCAAGCGAGCTTCAGCCGTGTTAAATGAAGGTTGTCGGATTGAGGCAGGATGACCTGCTAGGGCACCCTGTTTCGGCAAAGCAGCACCAATAATTCATCCTGATTGGCCGGGTAGGCAGGGTAAAATACCCTGAACAAACGGGGCCCTGCTTGGATCACACTTGACGCATGCTCGTGAACAGATCAGGACGTGGGCCCAATCGACATTGATCGGCTTGATCAGGCACGGATAACTTCCAGAAAGGTAGTAAGCTAGTTCAGGCATTCGGGGGCCGGGGCGACGTAGGCGAAATGTTACAGTCGCCTTGAGTTCTCGGACAGCCCTCGCTCATACCAACTGGCTGGCGAGAACTGTATGCTATAACCATATCGTTACCCTGTTTCATTGTGGTCGCTAGTCTCACCAAAGTTTGGAGGAAACTACCAGGTGATGGTTTGTGCTTTGATCGGGCGGCGCGAGAAAATCGATCACATCTATCCGAACCAAACCAGCCCGAACCGATTCAATCCGAACACAGCCAATTGGGCCCACGCTGTCAGAAGGTGCTACAGTATATTGAAGGCGATACAGTATTAGTGGGCAGCAGGACACGCCACCTTGAACGAATACACTGTTAGGTCGTGTCCGTAGGGATGACATGTCAAAGTGGGCAGTGTCAATTTGGCATTTTGACACTCAGCCAACATTGTTGGCAGGGTGTCAAGAAATTGCAGGTTGCCATCCAATACAAATCGTCGGACACTTTCTAAATTGGCACAGTCAAACCTACAAACGAGAGAAGATGGTCGCAGGTGCCTATCTCACGACCAGATGCTGCCCAATCAGCACACAATCTGTCTTTTGAATTGTTCGCTACCTGGCAGATCCACCCATGACAAATTCTCAAATCAATGAGATTGCGTCGCTGATGTTCGTACATGCGCTTCGACTTGACACTTCAGCTACAGTGTTTGACACTCTAGAATGCGCTTTGGGTTGACACGCCCTCACTTGACATGCAAACCCTACGGACACGAACTTAGTCAGGAACAACTGTTTCGGTACTTACTGTACAATACGTCAAGAAACAAATGTTTCTTGACTATGAGTCGGTACAGAACTGTGGGGCCCCTTAACCCAATCCCCTCGCCTCACCCATCCGATTGACCAATCGTTGAAACGGATTCCCCGCTGGCTTGAGCAATTTCAACCCTTCCAGATCGACAAACAACATTTGGGGGAAGTTAGGGCGTATTCCTAGGCCTCGTGTCAAGCTGTGTTTGTGTCAACCTAGAATCTTGGAACGCATGCGATTGGTTTAAAAAATACAACTGGCCAATCAGGTGCGCTCCATAGTTATGGGTTGACACCAACTGGTTCTTGACACAAAGTCAGGAATACGCAATTATATTGCTCTTGGCGCTGGTCGAGCGGATTTGCCTGGGAAAAAACGTGGGTCCAGCTGCTTGGGTCGAGCTGGGAATCGACCCAAGCGGAAGCGGCGCAAGCTTGCGCCGAGTAGGACAGCCGCCACCGCCCCAAGGGCTAGGCTCGGCCTGCCCGTGAAACTGTGCTCTGCCCGAGCACATTCGTGCGTGTAATGTAGCTGGCGAATCCCGTGCTCTCGCCAACGTCAAAGTGCAGCCGTCAATGGACGTGCACTTTTCGCGCAAACGGTTGCGACGTGATCTCTGCGAGCACGTCGCAACCAGTATGTGAAAACTGCAATATCGAGAAACTCGATATTGAGCTTCGTGTTAGACATTTGTTTACAGTGGAATTTGGTAAACTGCACACGTTTTACTGGATTACGTCTACTTCCGCATGGGTGCAAGCTCGTTATTTGCACGTTCCTCCGCCTAATTCAGTATTATGAAACGCAATATATACCTTGGCCATTCGCTAAGAGACAGACGAGCAGATTTTTTTTTCAATAACGACAAACGTTTTCTACACTGCATATATCGAACACAGTTGCAGTTTGCGTCCACCCATCAACACGAACAACAGCTGTTTTGGTGTCATAATGAGAAACGACTGTTTTTTATACGCCAGGTTATAGGGTAGTAGTCGTTTATTTTTAAGAATACGGTTTTAAGTACAAATGATTAAAAATTTCGAAAACGTGATAAACTTTCGGGACCACATGGAGACAGCTTTTTACCGGATTTTTCGATCGCGACATGGTATTTTTAACAGATTCGTAAAATGAACCAAGCCACTTTAAGCTTGTTTTTTTAAATCTCACATCTCGACACCAACCGGTGTATAGAACTAGATTGAAAATCCAGTGTATTTACATTCTTTTACATTGCGCGCCGACCGTGTTCCACGTGGCAGAGTTACTCGTTCTCTGCGGGAGGGGTGTTGCTCAGAGTTACGCCATTGTGGAGGAGCCAGCCAATCGAATGCTCTGACAGAGGCGGGAAGAACCCCAGATCTGGGGTCTGGCGACCAGATCTAGAGAAGCTGTGGCGGGAAGAAGGGATGCAGTCAGAGGTTGTGGTGCTCATGTTCATGTGGCTGAGTCCCAGAATGCTTAAATAGCTCTCCGTTGTATGTCATTTCTTGATTCCTCCTTCAAACTTTAACACATGTTAGGGGAAAACATCACCCTCCTTGTCAGAATATTATGCTCTAGCCTGTAGTGGGGTGCTCTGTAGCGAGTACAACCCTTCTAGGGTTTGCTATTTGTATCCCCATTCTTGCTAGTGCAACCCCCTTCTTTCGCCTAAACTCTCTTGCCTAGCTAGGACTCTCCTAGCTATGGCTCCTAAGACTACCGCTTATCTTGACATGGTATCAGAGCTTAACGTTCGTGGCCTGTGGGCCCACTTCACTGCTTCCGCTGCTACTGCTACTCCCTGTCCGCCAAGCTCCCCGTGGTGCGCGGCGTCGAAATTAGGGTTTTCAGCCCGCCGTGCGCCCCGAGGCGCGCGGCGGTTTTCTGCCCGCCGTGCGCCCCGAGGCGCGCGGCGGTTCTCTGCCCGCCGTGTGCCCCGAGGCGCGCGGCGGGTTCCTGCCCCGTCACTCGGCGCGTCGCCCCCGGGAGGCGCTGCGACGGGCGACGGGGACCCGCGCGTCGCCCCCCGTCGCCCGTCGTGGCCTGCGCGCGGCCCGTACAGCCGGCGCGCGGCCCGTACGGGCTGCGCCAGGCCTGCGCGCGGCCCGTACGGGCTGCGCCAGGCCCGCGCGCGGCCCGTACGGACTGCGCCAGGCCCGCGCGCGGCCCGTACGGGCTGCGCCAGGCCCGCGCGCGGCTCGGACCGCCTGCGCGCGGTTCGGGAGGCTGTGCCAGGCCCGTGGGCGGCCCGTTCTTCGCTGCCCCTGTCCTCCCCGCTGTCCCCCGTGTCAAACATTGCATGTTTATATTGTCTAGGCTGTAGTGGGTTACACCTTAGGGGGTACACAAAGTTAGGGTTTCCTACTTGTACCAAACTCTGTTCTAGTTCATTCATTCCTGCTCAGTTATTTCTGACATGGTTTCAGAGCAGGTCCTTCGCTAGGACTGTTCTTAGGGCCCACCGACTTACCTACCTGCTTACCTTCGCTTGTTTCCGGCCCCGCTGGCCCCGTCGATCTAGCACGATCTAGCGGCCCTGCGGCCCCGTCGAAATTTTTTTTTTTTCCTAGCGGCCTCTCACGGCCCCCGTCGCGTCGCCCCTTAGCGCCCCGATCGGCCCCGTCACGCCGCCCGCGAACCGCACAGCGCGCCGCGCTCACAGCCCGCGAACCGCCCGCGCACAGCCCGCGACCAGCCCGCGCAGCCCGCGCACAGCCCGCGAACTGCCCGCGAGCAGCCCGCGACCTGCCCGCGAACCCCCGCGAGCCGCCCGCGACCCGCTTACGCAGCCCGCGAGCAGCCCGCACAGCCCGCGCTGAGCCTGCGCGGCTCGTGCGCTGACCGCCGCCGGCCCGCACGCTGCCCGCACTGCTCCCGGCCCGCCGCTGCTGAGCCCGCAGCCGCCCGCGCACCGCCGCTGCTGAACCCGCCGCCGCCCGCGCACCGCCGCTGCTGAGCCCGCCGCCGCCCGCGCACCGCCGCTGCTGCGCCCGCTGCCGCCTGCGTATCACCGCTGCTGAGCCCGCCCCTGCTGCGCCGGCTCTCGCTGCCGCCTGCTGCGCCTGTGCACCACTGCAGATCCTACTACTACACTTCCTACTACTGCTGCTTGTGCGCCACTACAGTCCGTAGGCCCCACCGGCCCTGCTGACCCTGCGCACGCCTGTTCAGTGACTTTACTGCTTCTACTACTGCCGCTGTCGCTATGGCTAGTCCTCCTGTTCTAGCTTTCGACGCCGAGGGCCGTCCGGTCAAATTCGAAACCTGGCTAGATGACCTGCACCTTTTCCTACAGCTCACTGCCAAGGAAGATATTACACTGTACGACCACGCTCTCGGCCATGCGACCGCCCCACTCGCTACTGCCCCCCCAGCTGAGCGCTCACAGTGGCAGACCCGTGACGCGCACGCTCGCTTTGCTATTCGCAACTCCCTGCCGCTAGATGAGCGCGAGCACTTCGGCCAGTGCAAGACTGCTAAGGACCTCTACACAGCTGTAGTGGCCCGCTACTCCTCACCCGCTTCTGCCACACTAGGCCGCCTCACTCTCCCCTACCTGTTCCCCGACCTAGCCTCTTTTCACACTGTCGCAGACCTCATCACCCACCTTAAGACTAGTGAGGCTCGCTTTCGCGCTGCCATGCCTGATGAGTTCCTCGCTAGCAACCCCCCCCCGCTCTGGATCACTCTCTACCACGTTGTCACCCGCCTCCCTGACTCTCTGCGCCCTGTCAGGGACCAGTTCCTCTCTCGCTCCCCCACTGAGCTCACCATAGCCCTCCTCGAGAAGGAACTGCTTGCAGCCGAGGCTAGTATCGTCGCTGTAGGCACCTCTCGTGGCGACCCCCGCGGCCCCTTCTTCGAGGGGTGCTCCCCTTCCCCCCTCCTCCCCTCTGTCGCCTCTGCTGCTGCTGTCGACCTCCTTGGTGCTGAGAAGGTCGGGGCTGCGTCTGCTTCAGGCGGACGACGCAGGGGCAGGAGTGGCAGGAGTGGGGGTGGTGGCGGAGGAGGCGGGGGTGGAGGTGGTGGCGGTGGAGGTGCGACTGGAGAGGCTAGTGGCGGCGGTGGTGGAGGTGACAGCGGTGTTGGGAGTGGTGACAGGGGCGGAGGTGGCAGCGGAGGCGGAGGTGGTCGTGGCAGCGGCAGGGGTGGAGGTGGCCGGGGCGGAGGCGGAGGGGGTGGTGGTCGTGGAGGCCCGGGGGGCGGTCAGAGTCAGCAGCCTGCCCCGACCCTTCAGGCCGCCCGTGAGTGGTATGCGCGGCGCAGCGTCACCTGTCAGTACGTTATTCGTACAGGTGACCGCACTGGCCAGACGTGTGGGGGGCCGCACCAGACGGAGCGCTGCTTCGCCCGCCTCAACGATGCGTGGCGCACTCAGTTTCCTGGTGGGGGTGAGCTGCCGCGCTGGGCTGATCTGCTCAGGAAGGGTGTTGATATTTGGGCACTTGACTTTGATGCTATTCTCACTGCCATGTATGCGATGTCTATTAGTGGAGAGGGTGCTCAGTACTTGCGTGTTCCGCCCGACCCGGGCATTCAGGCCAGCCCCGCTGCTGCTCTAGGTGCTAGTGTGTCTGCTTCCGCAGGTACTTCTGCAGCTGCTGCTCTAGGTGCTTGTGCGTCTGTGCCCCCTGGTACTGAGTCGACTGCAGCACTGCACACCTTCACACTGGACTCAGGTGCTTCTCGCTCTTTCTTTCGTGACCGCACTGTCCTTGAGCCTCTAGCTCGGCCGGTTGCTGTCTCTCTTGCTGACCCCTCTGGGGGTCCGGTCCTTGCGACCTCCTCCACCACCCTTCCGTGTCCAGCGGTTCCGTCCGGCACGCTCTCAGGTCTCTACCTCCCCTCGTTCTCCACGAACTTGGTGGCAGGTAGTGCGCTCCAGGACTCGGGTGTTCACCAGTTCACCCCTGCCTACGAGCGTGTGACTCACTGCACGTGTGCTCGGACGGGCCGCCACCTAGCTACTTTCACTCGAGAGCCGGGGTCTGACCTGTACACACTGACCACTGAGTCCCCTCAGGTAGCTGCGTCTGCGTCAGCGTCAGGTCAGCTGTCCGCCCCCTGCTCGTGTCGCTCTCTGGCGAACGACACCGTCCTCTGGCACCACCGCCTTGGTCACCCGTCTGTGCAGCGCCTGCGGGCCATGCACAAACGGGACCTTGTTGCTGGTCTTCCCAGGGTGCTCCCTCCCCTTCCTGACTCCCCTGCTCCTGACTGCATTCCCTGTGTCGAGGGGCGGCAGCGCGCCGCTCCTCACTCCTCCTCCTTTCCCCCGACGACCGCTCCCCTGCAGACGCTCCACATGGACGTGTGGGGCCCGGCCCGCGTCCGTGGTCAGGGTCAGGAGAGGTACTTCCTGATAGTTGTTGACGACTACTCGCGCTACACCACGGTCTTCCCCTTGCGCGCCAAGGGTGACGTCCCTGGTGTTTTGATCCCCTGGATCAGCCGAGCCCGTCTCCAGCTAGGCGAGCGCTTTCACTCGGACTTTCCTGTCCTGCGCTTGCACTCTGACAGGGGTGGTGAGTTCGCCTCCGACCTCTTGGCAGCCTACTGTGCTGAGCACGGCATTGAGCAGTCGTACACGCTTCCGGCCTCTCCACAGCAGAATGGGGTTGCTGAGCGCCGCATTGGCTTAGTCATGGAGGTCGCTCGTACCTCCCTGACCCATGCGGCTGCTCCCCACTTTCTGTGGCCGTTTGCGGTCCGGTACGCAGCGCATCAGCTCAACCTCTGGCCCCGTGTCTCCTTGCCGGAGACTTCCCCGACTCTACGGTGGACGGGAGAGGTTGGCGATGCGTCGCGTTTCCGGGTCTGGGGATCTCGAGCTTTTGTCCGCGACACGTCCGCGGACAAGCTCTCGCGTCGCACTGTTCCCTGTGTCTTTCTTGGCTTTGTTCCCGACGCGCCTGGATGGCAGTTTTACCACGTCACCTCGCGCCGGGTTCTGGCCTCTCAGGACGTCACTTTTGACGAGTCCGTCCCCTTCTACCGCCTCTTCCCCTACCGCACTGCCCCGCTCCCCCCCCCACCTCTCTTCCTCGCTCCAGGTGCTGAGGTACCAGACCCCCTCCCCCCTCAGGGTGCCGCTCCCTCAGGTGTGTCCCAGGTAGACCCGGGTGAGCCTGTCGAGGTAGCTGTTGACTCGCGTCCTGCGTCTGGGGGTGCTGAGCCTGGGAGTGCTGCGTTTGAGGGTGCGGAGCCTGGGGGTGCTGAGCCTGGAGGTGCGGAGCCTGGGGGTGCTGAGCCTGGAGGTGCGGAGCCTGGAGGTGCGGAGCCTGGAGGTACTGAGCCTGGAGGTGTGGAGCCTGGGGGTGCTGAGCCTGGAGGTTCGGAGCCTGGGGGTGCTGAGCCTGGAGGTGCGGAGCCTGGAGGTACTGAGCCTGGAGGTGTGGAGCCTGGGGGTGCTGAGCCTGGAGGTGCGGAGCCTGGAGGTGCGGAGCCTGGAGGTGCTGAGTCTGGACGTGCTGAGTCTGGGGGTGCTGAGTCTGGGGGTGCTGAGCCTGAGCGTGCTCCACCTGGAGGAGACCCCTCCTCCCAGCAGCTGCAGGAGAGGTACCTCGAGTACTGCCGCCTCCGGAGAGGTGCTTCTGGAGCTCGTCCCGGTACTTCCCCTCCTACCCAGGAGCTCCCCCCCATTCAGGTGATCCGCGAGTGGTACACGCGGCGCTGCAGTCTTCGTAGTGGTGCTCCTGGTACTGCGGACCCGAGCGGTGGTGCTGTTGCTGGTGCTGAGGACCCGGACGCTGGAGCTGCTGCTGGTGCTGAGGACCCGGGGGCTGGAGCTGCTGCTGGTGCTGAGGACCCGGGCGTTGGAGCTGCTGCTGGTGCTGAGGACCCGACCGGTGGCGCTGCTGCTGGTGCTGAGGACCTGACCAGTGGCCCTGCTGCTGGTGTTGAGGACCCGGGCGTTGGAGCTGCTGCTGGTGCTGAGGACCCGACCGGTGGTGCTGCTGCTGGTGCTGAGGACTCGGGCGTTGGAGCTGCTGCTGGTGCTGAGGACTCGGGCGTTGGGGCTGCCACTGGTGTCCCTGCTGCTTCTGGAGACGCTGCGCGGCCGCGACCGTACTTCGTACCGCTCCTTCAGCAGGTTCTTGGTCAGGCTCCTCCTCCTTGTCCTCCTCCCTCCGTCGAGTGTCCTCTGCCTGTCCAGCCGCAGTCACAGTTACCGCCTGTCTCGCCTCTCCCTGCTCCCTCCCCTTACGCTGGTCCCACAGGAGGTCTTACAGAGCGTCGTGAGCCTGAGTCTCGTCCTGCGTCGCCTGTTCGTACTGCTCGCACTGGTCGTCGTGTCCCACGTGAGCGTCCTTCTCCTGTCCCTGGCACTCACTACATGACTCTGCGTCCCTCCACTGCTCCGCAGCGTGTCCCGCTGCCGTCTCCTCCTGCGTCCTCTCTTCCTACTCTTCCTGACCCGGAGTCTGACTCCCGTCGTGCTGCCAGTCCCACTGTTACGCGTCTCCTCGCTACAGTTGTCACTGACCCGACCTTTGAGTCCTCTGCTGCGTCTGCCCTGGTCGCTGAGTTGGTTGACTTTGCTGCTCGCTGTCGCCTAGACTACGCTGCCAGCCTTGTCGCTAGGTCTGAGTCTGCGTCTGCCTGTCCTCCGTCCGTCGGGGGTGAGTGTGCCCTCGGCACGGACGTCCTTGAGGACAGACAGGAGGAGTTCCACTGCCTTGCTGCTGCTTTGCCCCGTCTCGTGTCCTTGCTAGTTGCCCCTGAGGGAGACCCGGATGCACCAGACATCCCGACCCCACGCTCTTATGCTGAGGCGATGGCGGGTCCCTACTCCTCTCAGTGGCAGACAGCCATGGACGCAGAGATGGCCTCCTGGAAGTCCACAGGCACCTACGTAGACGAGGTTCCCCCTCCTGGGGCGAACATCGTCAGTGGCATGTGGATTTTTAGGGTGAAGCGGCCTCCGGGTTCTCCACCTGTCTTCAAGGCGCGCTACGTGGCTCGAGGCTTCAGTCAGCGAGAGGGAGTAGACTTCTTTCAGACCTTCTCCCCCACCCCGAAGATGACTACTCTTCGGGTGCTGCTGCACATAGCCGCTCACCGCGACTACGAGCTTCACTCTCTTGACTTCAGCACTGCTTTCTTGCAGGGCAGCCTGCACGAGGAGATCTGGCTGCGCCGCCCCCCTGGCTTCACTGGGTCATTTCCTCCTGGCACCCAGTGGAGGCTTCAGCGGCCGGTCTACGGTCTCCGCCAGGCGCCACGTGAGTGGCACGACACACTGAGGACGACACTTGCGGCTCTTGGGTTCGCTCCCTCTACTGCTGACCCGTCGCTGTTTCTACGCACCGACACCTCGCTGCCGCCGTTCTACATCCTCGTGTACGTCGACGACTTGGTCTTTGCCACTGCTGACACCGCGGCACTCGCTCACGTGAAGTCGGAGCTGCAGAGGAGACACACGTGCACAGACCTGGGTGAGCTGACGAGCTATCTTGGCTTGCGGATCACCCGGGACAGAGCACGGCGCACCATCACCCTGACTCAGTCACACATGGTGCAGCAGGTCCTCCAGCGCTTCCGCTTCACGTACTCCTCGCCTCAGTCCACTCCTCTGCCTACCGGTCACTCGCTCTCAGCTCTGCCTTCGGATGAGTCCGTAGAGCCGAGTGGCCCGTATCCAGAGCTTGTGGGCTGCCTCATGTACCTGATGACCTGCACTCGACCTGACCTTGCATACCCTCTTAGCATCCTAGCACGCTATGTCGCTCCTGGCCGTCACCGGAAGGAGCACATGGATGCTGCTAAGAGGGTGTTGCGCTACTTGTGCAGTACGTCGGGCATGGGGCTTGTGCTTGGAGGGCGAGACCGGGTTGTTCTCACAGGGCACTCAGACGCTTCTTGGGCAGACGACCAGGCTACTCAGCGGTCGTCCCAGGGTTACACCTTCAGCCTTGGCTCTGGCTCAGTTTCTTGGCGTTCTACTCGCTCTTCTTCTGTTCTCAGCTCCAGTTGTGAGGCTGAGATCTACGCCACAGCCATGGCTGCTCAGGAGCTACGCTGGCTGACCTACCTGCTGACCGACCTCGGAGAGCGGCCTCGTTCTCCTCCAGTGCTGTACGTCGACAACAAGGCTGCCATTGCCTTGTGTGAGGAGCACAGACTGGAGCACAGAACGAAGCACATCGCTCTGCGGTACTTCCTTGCTCGAGAGCTGCAGCAGCGTGGTCAGCTTTGTCTGCGTTACGTGGCCACGGAGGCCAACACTGCTGATGTGTTCACCAAGGCGCTTCAGCCTTGTGACCATCAGCGCTTTTGCACTCTGCTAGGCCTTGTACCTACTGGGCCTCACTTGCTTACCTCTTGACCTTACTTGTACTGTGATCACTATATATATATGCCTTCTTGCTTACTTTTGCTAGGTTGTGATCACTGTATCTCTTACTTTGTTATAAACCTGCATGTGAACTGGTCTTGTGACCGCTTGCTTGTGCTCGGAATTTGTGTGGAATCCTTGAGATCCACCCTGAGCTTGCTTTGCTTTGCTTTGACTGGTCTTGTGACCCTGTGGTTGTTTCCCACTGCGCCTATGGGGGTGTGTCAAACATTGCATGTTTATATTGTCTAGGCTGTAGTGGGTTACACCTTAGGGGGTACACAAAGTTAGGGTTTCCTACTTGTACCAAACTCTGTTCTAGTTCATTCATTCCTGCTCAGTTATTTCTGACACCCCGTGCTTCTGAAGGCGCCCCACCCCTCCTTCTGCCCGTTCTCCTGGATTAGGGTTTGGGGTTGGGGGGTATGGGGGTGCAGCTTCTGTGTGCCGTTCCCTGCTCCTCCTCCTCCTCCGTCTCCCTGTGCTGCAGCTGCCGCTGAGGGGGGTGGACCTGTTGGAGCCGTCGGAGTGGTACTAAGGGGGGGTGAAGGGGGAGTGGAGCTAGCGGTGTAGCAGCGGGTGTGTGTCGAGGGGTGTGGGACTGTTGGGGGAGGTTGAGGGGAGGTTGCCGTCGTGTCGTACGCAGCGCCTGTACTCCGGGGCACTCACTCCCGGTAGCTCAGAGAGCCGGTTGCGCCGTCGCCTGTGGGTCCGTTGCTCCTGCTGCTCGTCTTAGCCGCGGAGCCTGTTACTCCTGTACTCCGGGGCACTCACTCCCGGTAGCCACTGTGTCGCACCAGAGCCGTCTGTTGCCCGTGTGCCTGCAGCTTCAGTCGTCGCCTCCCATCTACTCTCCTCTCGCCAGCCCTCCTCCTCCTCACTTGCCCGTTGTGACTACCACTAGCTTTGCTCATAATTGTGAACTTTAAACTATTGCTTCTTAAACTTGTGCTCAGAATGTGTGGTGACATTGTGATCCACCCTGAGCTTGTACTGCTTTGCTTGCTCTGCTGATTACACCCCACTTTGGCTATGGGGGTGTGTCAAAATATTATGCTCTAGCCTGTAGTGGGGTGCTCTGTAGCGAGTACAACCCTTCTAGGGTTTGCTATTTGTATCCCCATTCTTGCTAGTGCAACCCCCTTCTTTCGCCTAAACTCTCTTGCCTAGCTAGGACTCTCCTAGCTATGGCTCCTAAGACTACCTCTTATCTTGACACTCTTTGCTTCCATACCTTCAATCCAGCATGGCATGATTGATTGCTTCTTTCAGAGTTGCACACACGCCGAGGGTTGAGCCAGCGATGAAATTTTTTCTACTCTAAAAAATGGGGGCATTTTCGAGACGCTAAAGAACTCTAAATTGAACATCCATTTTAGATCATCATTGTTCTCCACTCAGAAGGGTCACATTCATAGTTTATTCTCCCAGTAACAACTCCGATCACGAGTCTCTTTTCAGCACAACATGCTCCTGGGCTTGCTGGCAGTCCATCCCATTCCCGACGAGGCGTTTTAGATTTCGCTTGTCGAAAATAACCCTTTCAGGACTGGTTTCGCGCACATGTGGAGCATAGAGTCCTCTGAAACAGGTACACCGTGATGGCGGGCGAAGGCGGTACGGGTAATTTCTTAGCGCACGATTTCGACCTCAATGAGGAGTATCATGATCTTCCAGACTGCCAACTGCCCAATGCCCCGATTGATCTAACCGAGGACCGCGATGCGGACGGGGAATTCGAGGCAGCTGTTGGGGGCGATGTGTTCCTGGATGCTCAGGAGGAATTTCCGGCCTCGAACCCTGAAGTCGGGGTCGAGGGAAATGTGGCTGAGGGCGGATTTCCGAGGGGCGGAATTCCGAGGGGGGTGTTCATTAATCTCGCGGACGATGACGAGGACCCCCACCGAGCGTTGTTTGAGGAGAATTGGGAGGAAAATGCTAGCCGAAGCCCAACCTCTGAAGATAATGCCACCTGTCGAATTCTTTTTGTGGAACTGGCCTGTGGCAATGTGAACGGCCCAGAATCAGAGGCATCGCCCCATGGAAGTGCACATGGTGTCGGATCGTCGGCTGCGCCCGCGGGAAATGCTGAGGGACAAGAACCACAGGTTGCGCCACAGGGAAATGCGGAGGGGCAAGCATCGCAGGCCGCGCCTCAGAGAAATGCAGATGGGCCAGCATCAGCTACGCACGAGTCAGTTCGAAAACAGGCCGACGTGGCCAGCAGGATTCGCCGCGCAAAGGTCCCCTACGATTATCTCGCGGCGAAAACCAGAAAAGACTACATCCTGTATTGGCTGCACTACAAGTGGTGGGTCATCATGTTCATGTCAACGCTGCCCAAGACTGAGGTTCCGGCGGCGGAGCGTCTGGACCCGCTGAATCCTGACGAGGTTGGAAGCCATCTGGGGAACGACAAAAAGGCGGAGTGGTCAACTGTGGATTTGGATGAAGTTTATCTCCACGGGCCCCGTGTTACTGGATGGAGGATTCAGAGGTTCCTGCGGTACATGGCAGAGGAAACCCCCGCGCAGGCCGAGATGATGCGGAGAGGCGAAGAAGTGGTGGCTGGAAAGGAGCCCATCCCTAGTACGCCGAGCATGATGAAGGCAAAGATGAGCGCTTTGGGCTTCCTGGGTAGACTTGAAGCTCGACTCTACGACTACCCGAAGGCCCAAGCAGATGAGTTTATCGGCGAATCGCGGGAGTACATGAAGCTCAAGCTGAAACAGCTGCACGACAAGCAGGTTGCGTGAGTATTTACACACTTCATGGCCAAACAGATTCTCGAAAATTCGATGCCTAAGCACGTTTCACGTTGGTCTATGCAGGGAGGGCAAGGATCAGCACCGAAACTCTCTGGACGATTGCTACACGTCGGAGCAGTACGCGGACCTGCACGAGAAGCACTTTCTGAGGGAGATCAAAGAGTGCTACCAGAGAGCCAGGGTTGCACTATCAGAAAGTCTCTGGCGGTGTTTTGCGGTGCAGGTGATGATTCAACTCGCACACCAAATGTTGGGGAGGGGATGCAGCATTCATGCTCTACGATTCGCGAACATGTTTGTCCGCCACACGCGTAGCAGCACGGCCGTCCCCGACCGCCAGAAGGATCTCCCTGTGGTGGTTTTCGCCTCTCGAAAGTCCAAGACGAATGCGACCAACAGGCTGACCCACCAATTCTTGGCCCGGCACATCAACTTCGCGCTCTGCGGTGTTGGTGGTCTTTTTCTGTGGATTCATTTCGTCTACGACCTCGTGCCACTGCGATTCGGAGCGGACATCATTCCGCCACTGGACTTCAGCGACCCCCTTCAGTGGTCTAAGAAGCACATTTTCTTCCCATTGAGGCACGGAAGGGAACAACTGCAGGAAGAGCTTCCGTACGTGACTCACAACAACTGGATTAATTGGGTCATGAACGACGTAGCGCGACCGCCCTGGCGGATTAGCAAAAAGACCCATGCGTTTCGCCGATCGGGAGCCCAAGGCCTGAGTGACGATCGCTGTCCCGACCCCGACATCAACGCTCTCGGCGGCTGGGAGCAGGGCGAGATGCGAAAATCCTATGTCGTGGGCGTTCCGTTTTGGCCGGTCTTGATGATGGCCGGATTCAGTGGGGAGCCGGGAGATTACTACATCGGCAGAGCGCACGCTAAACTCGACAATGACACCGAGTGGAAACAGTTGCAAGACCTCTTCAAGCTGTTCATCTTCCCGCGCCTCGAATCTGATTTGGCAAAGGTACCCCTTGATTACCCAGCCTTTTGCAGTGTCTAAAGTTGTTGCGCTAGGCAGAGCTGAATGTCTTCTCTGTCCTACCATCTCAGGTCGATAAGTACAACCGTGAGTATCCGGATAAGCCGCACCACTCTGGCAGAAGTTTTTTGGAGGCTCTTGCAAACCCTGGGCGAGACATCGTGGCACAGGACCTTGCCATGTGGTGGTTCTACTGCCCCGATCACGACCATCTTTTCGACGGTACAAGACGGCCATGCCAGTGCCCGCGCCACCCGTACACGGACATGAATCCGCTCTGCCGCCACCATCTCTTCCAGAAATGGGCCATCAAAGTGGCAATCATGCACAAGGCTGGCATTGAACTTCGTGAAGCCAGAGGCACCTCTGCAGCCGCTGTGAGTACATCAGTTCTCTGATCGGCCCTTATATTTCGACAGCATTGACAATGCCTGAAAACCCTCGTCCGTTTTCCCGCAGGATGCGATCTACAAGCTGAACTCATCCCGAAAGTACCAGAAGCTCCTCGTAGAGAACAACCTGTGGCGGACGGAATGTGGTCAGAAGGATCACGAGATTGGCGTGCTGAAGAACAGGCTCGCTGAAACCGAAGAGAGGGAGAAGAAGACGGCCGCTGAAAACAAGCAGCTCAAAGAGGAGCTGGCTGCTCTAAAGGCGCGTGCAGAGAGCAGCGCGAACGCACAGGCCGCTGATCGAGGGTCGGGCTCGTCGGCAAAGGAGGAAGCTGGTGGGGAGGCTCCGAAGCCTGGGAAGGCACAAGCCAGCACTCCAGTGCGGGCATTTTTCGACCTTGTCGTTAAACCCTGGCGGGACTCGGAGTCGGTCGCACAGGCATGGGAGCACTGGGTGAAGGTGACCTTTTTGATGGAAGGGAAGACTCTCCACCAGCTGTCGTCAGAAAAAAGTTTCTACCCCACTTTCTCGTACATTGAGAAGGGTGTGAAGGACGATACTGGCGACAAAAAAATGAAGCGGATGAGGAACGTGATGCTCGCGGTCGAGAAATACAGGGCTAACGAAACGGAGGAGGCCACCCGAGATGCCATTGCGAAGATCGAGAAGAACGTGGTGGGTCGGAGTTCGATTAGCGCACTGGAGGATGGGGTGATTCTCGGAAACGAGCCACCTCCGAAGAGGGATAATCCCGGCAAGGATAAGACGACGGAGAACAAGCGCCGCAAGGTCGGGTACCTCCTCTTCGCCGCCCAGATGGTGGGTGACGGGTGGGGAGAGAAGATGTTTGGGAAAGATGTTTGGAAGAAGATCAAGATGGAGGAGCCGAAGAAGCTGGCTAAACTGAACAAGTAGTTTACGCTACCGAGACTTCCTTCCGTGATCGCTTCCCTCATCTTGGACCTCATTTCTGCTCTGCTCTTGACTTTGACCCCTCTTTTTCTTATTTTTAGTTTCCTCTGATCTAAAACCTCTTTTAGAGTTACATCATTGTTGGATCGTATGCAGTTCCACTACAAAATTTACACCCACCGTACATCGTAACCTTCGCCTATCGTACCAAGAGGATTGTGCTCGAAAACAGGTGTCGTTAACAGTGTTGCGACGGCATGGAAAAAATACGCGAACAAAACTCGAATGAGCAGGCTCCCTTTGGAGTACATGGTTACCTGCCACAATAGTCAATGGAACGTAGGAATCTCTCGAAAATCAGGGTTAGCAACAAACTATGATGGCATGCAAAAAGAAATCACTGCGCCGCCAGAGGGAACTTTGATGCCCTCCCTCTCTTCTGTTCTAGATTCTAAATCCTCCTTTAGAGTAACACTAGTCATTGGAACGTCAATGTTAAGCATGGGAATGTCTCGAAAACATGGGAATGTGTCGAATATCAAAGCATGCCACAGACTAATCCGAAGCAAGAGGGTTGCACTCTCGTCACGCGTTAAGTTCACGATCGAAATCCTAAGTACGCTAGTTACTTGAAAACAAAGCCTCAAAAGCAATTAAGGAAACACCGTGGTTCAGAGATCTAACCCTACAGCATTCAAGTCCTTATTCACGCCATGCTTTCGAGTCAAACAATGCATGTAACAGATTTAAGTTCAAATCAATGGAAACTCAAAAACTACAACATTCAGCAGACTATAGTACAGAGCTGCTGCAAACTCGAAATTACCCTCCCCATCCTGCATCACTCGTTGCCTCCCGCATTCCCCTTCCGCCGTCCCCCTTTTGTGGGCTGGGGAAAATGGAGCATCCCACCCTGATACGCGTAAAGACTCTGGTTTGCGTGACAGCACTCGCACCAGTACACCAGCACCCTCGAAACCACCTTGGCCATTTCAATAGCCTCTGCCTCCCCGGGCTCGGGATCCACAAGGCCGAGAATGGCCTTGGTGAGCACCACTTCCCAATCCGCCTTCTCGTGCGTTAGGTTCTTCACGGCCTTCAAGGTCCACACTCCGAGGCGAGCAGTAGAGGTTGCTCGACTAGCAAGGCTTGCCTCGTTGAGCGTGCCACGAGCCGCCTCATCCGCACCCTCCGCCCAGTCCTGGTGGGGAATGCCGATCGAGGCACACCACAAGGTGTAGAGGGTTGCAGCTACTCCCGCTGCATAGACCGCGGGAGTGACATTCGCGGGGGGCGACACCAGCCCACTCCCTCCGTGTACCAGGGCCTGTCCAATCCCTGTGCAAACGGCCACCTGGAAATGTGCGTCATCCTTCACCCGTGCATTTGTCTTGTTCATGACGTTTTCGAAGCTGCACAGGCGAGGTGGGTACACGGTTAGTAAGGCAAAACGGGAAAGTGTACTAGATCTAGCTAATCCGAATCGAGTACTTACTTCTCGAACTTGTCGAGGTTCAATTCGTTCATGACACTCCAGACACCCGTCGGGAGTTCACGAGCGAAATCGAGGTGGACCGCCCACAAGCCAAGCTCGGCAGGATCCAAGCCGTAATGGGCCATATCGGTGTCGGGGAAGTAGGCCATCCAACAGACGGCCACTGTGAAATCGCGTAGTTTCCGCTCCTTGTAGCTCCCCATGTTCCTCTTCACACCTCCGACGGTTTGCTCCGAGTTGTAGCGCACGTACACCACTTCCCCCTTTTTGTTCTTCTTCTCGCGTGTGGTAAGACCACTCGATCTGAAATGCTTTGTTTCCCCCCACCGCTTCCCTAGCTCGTCTGGTAGCACATCCGCTCTTCGCGGTGCCACCTCTCCCGTCGCCTCCCCCAACGTTGGTTGAACGTTCTGATTTCCCGACACATTTTCACCGACACATTCCTCTGACACAGCAGCCCCCAAAGACCCCTCATCCGCGTCGAGGTTCGTTCCGGTCTGGTCAATGCGAAGCCTCTTCAAAGGCGGTTAAGTCTCTAGACCTCCAGAGCCTGTCACATGTTCCGAACCCTCCACCTCCCCCACGAGGTCAACTAGTTGCAGCGGTTCATCGGGAACCAATGAAATCACTTGAAGAATCCCGGCCCACCCTTCTTCCGCCCCTCCTCCCTGCCGTTGCCCCGCTGCCCCTTTCTCATCCTCCCCCGCAATCCGTCGCCTCTCGTTTTCCATTTTCTCTGTTTCCGCCTCTAACTCCATTTGTTGCCTCTCCTCTTCCTCCTTTGCGGCTTCCTCTAACCGTGCAATACGCTCGATCTCCTCCAGGGCTTTCCGACGCTCTATTTCGAGGTCTCTTTTTCGCTTTGCTGCCTCCAACCGCTTTGTTTCCGCAATCTTAGCAATCTGCTGACGCTTAGCTTCTAACTCCGCCTCCCTCTGTGCCCGCCTTCTTTCCATCGCTCTTCGCCTCCTCCTCCTTCTGCCGCTTCTCCTCCTTTTCGCGTTCCGCCTTCCTCGCCTCCTCCCTCTTCCGCTCCTCCTCCTCCTTCTGCCGCTTCTCCTCCTTTTCGCGTTCCGCCTTTCTCGTCTCCTCCCTCTTCCGCTCCTCCTCCTCCTTCTGCCGCTTCTCCTCCTTTTCGCGTTCCGCCTTCTCGTCTCCTCCCTCTTCCGCTCCTCCTCCTCCTTCTGCCGCTTCTCCTCCTTTTCGCGTTCCGCCTTCCTCGCCTCCTCCCTCTTTCGCTCCTCCTCCTTCTGCCGCTTCTCCTCCTTTTCGCGTTCCGCCTTCCTCGCCTCCTCCCTCTTCCGCTCCTCCTCCTTCTGCCGCTTCTCCTCCTTTTCGCGTTCCGCCTTCTCGTCTCCTCCCTCTTCCGCTCCTCCTCCTCCTTCTGCCGCTTCTCCTCCTTTTCGCGTTCCGCCTTCCTCGCCTCCTCCCTCTTCCGCTCCTCCTCCTCCTTCTGCCGCTTCTCCTCCTTTTCGCGTTCCGCCTTCCTCGCTCCTCCCTCTTCGCTCTCCTCCTCCTTCTGCCGCTTCTCCTCCTTTCGCGTTCCGCCTTTCCTCGTCTCCTCCCTCTTCCACTCCTCCTCCTTCTGCCGCTTCTCCTCCTTTTCGCGTTCCGCCTTCCTCGCCTCCTCCCTCTTCGCTCCTCCTCCTGTCGCTTCTGTTCCTTTTCGCGTTCTACCTTCCTTGCCTCCTCCCTCTTCCGCGCCTCCTCATCCTTCTGCCGCTTCTCCTTTTCGCGTTCCCTTCCTTGCCTCCTCCCTCTTCCGCTCCTCCTCCTCCTTTTGCCGCTTCTCCTCGTTTTCGCGTTCTACCTTCCTTGCCTCCTCCCTCTTCCGCTCCTCCTCCTCCTGCCGCTTCTCCTCATTTTCGCGTTCTGCCTTCCTCGCCTCCTCCCTCTTTCGCTCCTCCTCCTGTCGCCTTCTGCTCCTTTTCGCGTTCTACCTTCCTTGCCTCCTCCCTCTTCCGCGCCTCCTCATCCTTCTGCCGCTTCAACTCCTTTTCGCGTTCCGCTTTCCTTGCCTCCTCCCTCTTTCGCTCCTCCTCCTCCTTTTGCCGCTTCTCCTCGTTTTCGCGTTCTACCTTCCTTGCCTCCTCCCTCTTCCGCTCGTCCTCCTGCCGCTTCTGCTCCTTTTCGCGTTCTGCCTTCCTTGCCTCTGCAGCTGTACCCGCCGGTTGGTTTTCCGTCTCTCTCCCCCTGCTGACAGTCGCAGGACGGTCCTCCACCCTCGTATTTCCCAACCCCTTCTCAGCCCGCCTCTTCTTTGCAGCCGTCACTTGCGCCGTCTGAAGTGCTTGCCGCTTCCGCGCTTCAGCCGTCCTCCTATCTTCGCTCCCCTTCTCCCTCTCTTTCTGCATGTTCTTTGCTGCGAACGTCTCTCTCCAGTTTCTCCTCTTTGGTTCTGACAAGTCAATATCTGCCACACCAGCGCCCGTATCACCCGCCTCACCCGCGTCACCCTCCTCACCCTCGGACGTTGCGGCAGACCTTTCAATGACTCGTTGTGCTGAGGAGATTGGGATGTCTGGGGAAACTGCTTCGGGCTGCTTTCGCGAAGCCTTTGGTGTGGCCTCTCCTCTGGCGGTGGGTGGCTTTCGGACCTTGCCGGGTCCAGTCAGCCCTTTGAACTTTGTTGACAGTCCTGCCAGAGCCTTCTGAATCTTGTTGAAAGTCAGATTGTTTTGGTCATCGGCAGCCCTGAGATCCTCCCACACTGCGAGTACACTATTGTCAATAGCCGCTTGCAGGTGTTCCATGGAGGTGGATGTGAACGAGGCCTCTAGCGACGATTGCTCTATCACCTGCTCCACCACACTCTTCAGCTTCTCCCGTAAGTTCTCGAAAAACCCCTGAAACCTTTCCTCCAATGCTTCCACAGCCGCTGCTGCAGCTGCGCGACCCGCATCAGCTGCTGCCGCTCGTGCTTTGGCGACAGAAGCCGAAAGAGCAGTACGCAATTGGGTTAGCTCGTCGCGTTCCCGGACCACCCCGGCCTTGAGCTCGTGGTACTCGTGTGTTAGATCATCGTAGTCCTGGAAGTAGCGGCTGTCCAAGGCTTGCATCTGCGTACCAAACTCTCGAATCTCTGCCATGCAGTCGATGAAACGAACACGTTGCTCCGACGAAGCCCTCGCCATGGACCTTGCCACCAAGGTCAGACGCCGCATCAACTCTGCTGTGGTATGCATCCTGCCGCCAGCTGCGATGCGGTCGCCAGCCTCCTCAAATCCTCGCTCCGTCTCCTCGAAAACCTGCGGCCCCGCTTGCTCCAGTCCCGCCAGTAGCGCCTCCACAGCCACCCATTCACCATCCTCTAGTTCCTCTCCCTGCACCACAGCAGGATTCTCTGCCGCTCGTGGATGCCGCCTCTGCATGGGGAGCGCACTAGCCGCACTCTCTAGTTCCTCGTCCGCACGTCCTCCCGCCTCTCTCTGCTGAAACTCCCTGTGTCGCACTCCTTCCATTCCCCATCCCACCCCACGCCAGACCTGATCCTCCGCCATTCGCTCACCCTGCCGCGTTCCAATCGCTTCACCCTCTCGCCTACCAGCTTGCCTTGACTGATCGAACCTCCTATGGTCTCCCGCGCCGACCCTGTTCCGGGCTGTTTGATCATCACGCCGGCCACCTTCCCGCTGCATCATCGGCCTCGGTCCGCCTGTTCTCAATCCCGATAAATCAACATCCGCTGCCCGACCAACAGTTGTTCCGTGATGCCCCAGGGTTGGCTGGTCGCCAACCACCACTTGCCGAGCTCCATCCCCTACATCCCGCCCCAACTGCATTGGGAAGAACCTCGCGCCCCTCTGGCCCTCAGCCACACGCCGCTGCCCCCCAGCACCTTGCTCATTCAACCCAGCAACCTCCCTCTGCCTTTCCTCCTTCTGTGTAGCGCCCCCCATCCCACGGCGCTCGTTCTCTACAGGTCGATCCCTCGGACGCTCCACACCCTGATGCACACCCGCTTGCTCCGTCTGCCTCGCCACAAACCTTTCGCGCTCGAGCCTCTGCAGCTCTTTTCTTCTGCGTTCGCTTTCAGTTCTCTTTCGTTCCCGATCCTGCCTCTGCCGCGCTTCCTCCCTTTCACGCGATTCTCGTTCCCCGGTCTCACCGACCTGCCTCTGTCGCTCTCGCTCCTCCACCCTCGCCTCCTCGCGCGTTTCTCGCTCGTTGGCCTCCACACTCTTCCCCGCCTTTTCGCGTTCCGCCTTCCTCGCCTCCTCCCTCTTCCGCTCCTCCTCATCCCTCTTCCGCTTCTCCTCCTTTTCGCGTTCCGCATTCCTTGCCTCCTCCCTCTTCCGCTCCTCCTCCTCCTTCTGCCGCTTCTCCTCCTTTTCGCGTTCCGCCTTCCTCGCCTCCTCCCTCTTCCGCTCCTCCTCCTCCTGCCGCTTCTGCTCCTTTTCGCGTTCAGCCTTCCTCGCCTCCTCCGTCTTCCGCTCCTCCTCATCCTTCTGCCGCTTCTCTTTTTCGCGTTCCGCCTTCCTAGCCTCCTCCCTCTTCTGCTCCTCCTCCTCCTCCTCCCTCTTCTGCTCCTTTTCGCATTCTGCCTTCCTTGCCTCCTCCCTCTTCCGCTCCTCCTCCTCCTTCTGCCGCTTCTCCTCCTTTTCGCGTTCCGCCTTCCTCGCCTCCTCCCTCTTCCGCTCCTTATCCTTCTGCCGCTTCTCCTCTTTTTTCGCGTTCCGCCTTCCTAGCCTCCTCCCTCTTCTGCTCCTCCTCCTCCTCCTTCTGCCGCTTCTCCTCCTTTTCGCGTTCCGCCTTCCTCGCCTCCTCCCTCTTCCGCTCCTCCTCATCCTTCTGACGCTTCTCCCCCTTTTCGCGTTCCGCCTTCCTAGCCTCCTCCCTCTTCTGCTCCTCCTCCTCCTGCCTCTTCTGCTCCTTTTCTCGTTCTGCCTTCCTCGCCTCCTCCCTCTTCCGCTCCTCCTCCTCCTTCTGCCGCTTCTCCTCCTTTTCGCGTTCCGCCTTCCTCGCCTCCTCCCTCTTCCGCTCCTCCTCCTCCTTCTGCCGCTTCTCCTCCTTTTCGCGTTCCGCCTTCCTAGCCTCCTCCCTCTTCTGCTCCTCCTCCTCCTCCTGCCTCTTCTGCTCCTTTTCGCGTTCCGCCTTCCTCGCCTCCTCCCTCTTCCGCTCCTCCTCCTCCTTCTGCCGCTTCTCCTCCTTTTCGCGTTCCGCCTTCCTCGCCTCCTCCCTCTTCCGCTCCTCCTCATCCTTCTGCCGCTGCTCCTCCTTTTCGCGTTCTACCTGTCTCGCCTCCTCCCTCTTCCACTCCTCCTCCTCCTTCTGCCGCTTATCTTCCTTTTCGCGGTCTGCCTTTCTTGCCTCCTCCCTCTTCTGTTCCTCCTCCTCCTGCCGCTTCTGCTCCTTTTCACGTTCCGCCTCCCTAGCCTCCTCCCTCTTCCGCTCCTCCTCCTCCTTCTGCCGCTTCTCCTCCTTTTCGCGTTCCGCCTTCCTCGCCTCCTCCCTCTTCCTCTCCTCCTCCTCCTCCTTCTGCCGGTTGTGTTCCTTTTCGCGTTCGGCCTTCCGCGCCTCCTCCCTCTTCACCTCCTCCTCCTCCTTCTGCCGCTTCTCCTCCTTTTCGCGTTCCGCCTTCCTCGCCTCCTCCCTCTTCCGCTCCTCCTCATCCTTCTGCCGCTTCGACTCCTTTTCGCGCTCAGCCTTTTTCTCCTCCTCCCTCTTCCGCTCTTCCTCCTCCCTCTGCCGCCTCTCCTCCTGTTCGCGCTCAGCCTGCCTTTCCTCCTTTTTGCGCTCTTCCTCCTCCCTCTGCCGCTTCTCCTCTTGTTCGCGCTCTGCCTGCCTTTCCTCCTCCCTCTTCCGCTCTTCATCCTTCTGCCGCTTCTCCTCCTTTTCGCGCCACACCTTCCTCGCCTCCTCCCTCTTCCGCTCTTCCTCCCTCTTGCGTTCGCGTTCTTCACTCTCCCTGTCCCCCTCCATCGCACTCACCTCTCGCTCCTGGTCCTCGAGCCTCACACGCTTCTGTTCCACCCTCCGCTTCGCCTCATCCTCCTCGCGTGCTTCCCGCTCCTGATCATACTTCTTCTTTGTTCTTGTCTCCCGCCTCTGATACACCACCCTATTATCGCGTTCCGCTCTCAGGACCTCATCCTCCGATTCGCCTACGACATTCGGACTGCCCTGCCTCATGTCCATACCCTGCCCCTGCTCCTCCTGTTCATCATTCTCGACCGAGAGGTGCACTGCCTCTAAACCAATTGCTAACTCCTCCATCCTCTCCCCCTCCCCCCTCTGTTGTTGGGTCTCCGATCTGCAACGCCCGGTCTTATCCTCTGGTGCCCTCTGCTGCGCCTCCCTCATTCCACGCAAGATCTCGCGCGCACTCCTCTGAAAAGGTGGTTCCACTCTGTCCATCATCTGACCCTCCCCATCCGTTACGCTCTGACGCTCGTTGGCCAGACCCATTCGTGCGCCGTCAGAAACCATTGCCCCCAACGCGACTATTTCGGCGTCAATAACGGGCGGGGCACCCGTGTCCTCAGCAGCGTCCCCAACGGGTTCCAGGTCCACCTCTCCCGCATCCTCCTCATCACCTGCCGCCAGCTTGTCGAAATACTTTTTGCAGCTGGTCACTATGTCCTTGAATATATCCTCCCGCCGGTAGGGTGGTTTTCCAAGAACCCTAAATTTATCATCTCGATCATGCTGTAAGAGAATTGAGTCAAAATGATCGAGCACCTTACGCCACTGGTACGCTACATGAGAACCGCTCCCGACCTCCCTCGAGCTGACCATTGGAGTTAGCTTCTGCATGAAAATGAAAGGGAGCTGGTCAGGGCTTGTCCAGCTTAGAGGTCCGAGCTGAATTCCGAGTTTGCATTGTAAACTTACTCCCGCTATGTCGAGCCTCCACCCGCTCATAATCCGTCTCCTGATGTCGCGGAAAGTTTCCTGCTCCTCCGAGTTTGGAGTGAGTGCTTCTCCTCTAGAATATTCCGTCAAGAGCTGCACCTCCAGCCATCTGCTCGGCATGTGAATTTCCGACAAAATTAGGCTATGCTCTGCCGTACCGTCATTTGCACATGTGACGAGCGACAATAGTTAAACCTTACTTGACCATTTGAAGGGCGAGGTCGGTGTGCTTGTGTGCTGGAGAATTCGACTTGGGGTCGAAATGCAGAAGACGTGTCGCAACCGGAATATTCGGGTGGTCGACCAAACTATCGGGCCGAACAAGCATGAAAAGGCTACAGCGCGCTCCAGGCTCGGCAGTCATGCTGCATGGGGCGGTGGGGGGAAAGGTTCGCAAGCGCGTAAAAGCTCGGAAAATCGAACAGCCGTTGTATTTTCAGAGAAATAAAGATTGATACCGGAACCTCTACAATTCGAACTCACCTTGACCACAGCGGAAAGACTACGAGTTGCTTGCCAAGCACACCATCGAGTCTGCCAGGACCCATGGGTTCGTACGGTTGTTTCGCCCGGGCCGCGTTGACTGCACTCATGGGGATGATTTCGACTTTCGACAGCTGCTCCGCGGTCAGCCTCTCCTTTGCAATCTTCCTGCAAGAGACAACACAAGGAGCTTTCAGAGATCAGACCAGCGCTACACAACACATCCGTCTTCGCGGAAATATTTCTCGAAATAGAGATCGCTTACTTTGGGCAGTAGAATAGAGGAGACAAGTACTCGGAATATGGTTTAAACGTTAGAGCGGCGAGAGCGTTATTTGCTAGATCGCTACTAGTACTCTACACGTGACAGAGAACGTAAATCTCGAAACGTCACACATCTATCCGAGAAACAAAACTACAAGGGCATCTTACACCATAGCAAAGTTGAGCATGTTCTCGGTTCATTCCCCACGCTTGAATCGCATGTTCTCGAACTCTAAACGAGAGAGGCGCACACGCAAGCCAGCAGCCTCTACTTCCATCGAAGGCTCCATTGACGAAGTGGTGGAAGCTGGGAGGCTGGGATCTAAGGAAGAAGTTGGACAAAAACTGAAGGAGAAGATGTAAAATGAGAAAATGACCTCCGTTAGGCATTTATACCCGCCCAACACCATCCTGAGCCTGGACTTTGAGGTCGTGTTCAAACATTCGACCCTGTATGGTTGTGGCGACAAAAAAGGTTGCATTTATCAATGGCAGTGCCACCCCAGGCCATGAAACCCATACTGACCCGCGATCTAAAGCCCTCGTATCGGGACAATCTCAATCTTGTGCTGCACTCTGAAAATCTGACAACGACAGAATCCGACCAATAACCATCTCCCCCATGCCAATTTCGAGAGTTATCCTGAGTCGCCACGTGGGGGTCAGTGATTTCGAATTCGAGTCCATGCAAGGACGGTCGATTTCGAAATTTGCCCAAATTCAGTCGCCCGATCGCTATTATTCAACTCGAAATTGGGCTACTAATTTCGCTGCATCGGGCTCGTCGAAAATGTACCTCGTATGCGCCGAACAAGCAGTTCTATTTCGGGGAAGTCACGCGAATCTTACCTCCACTCTCGAAAATGACCACCCCATTCAATGCGCTACTACAAACTACACCTAGCACAATAATGTGTTAACTTTAAACAACCAAGATTGCAGGCCTAACTAAACACATACCATTTCCCCAAACCCCACACCACAAAGCACAATGCAAGGAGGCAATCCAGGTGTAAGGCACACGATTCCAAAACAACAAAACATTGAAAACCACAATCAAATATATATGCTACCTTCCACAAACCGACCGTACTTGTAATCGATGTAAAAATCATCTAATTGACCAAAACCCAAAGGTTCAAACCCATGGAAGCACTAGGACACCATGTTAACGTTTGTTGGGGGTGGAAAACATCTAAGTCATCATAAAGAAACACAGCAAATAGACGTTGAGAACACCCTAGCAAATCATGAGACGTTTTCCCCAAAAAAACAAGTGGCTAATATGAACAAAAAAGTGCAACATTTGCAAACTTTCAAAAAAAAAAAAAAAACAAGTAGATCAGTACTAGAGGAGACAGAATCCCCAAAAAAACCCATTTAAAACCAACCAAAAGTCCATAAAACCCCCTTAAAATGACCATTTTGAGCTCCACAATTCAGGCATTTGTATGGCCATCCATGCAAAAAAAACACTGAAACGGCATTGAATAGATACATGAAGACATGCTTTGTCCATTTCAAACATAAAAAACCCCCCTTAAAACCACCCCATCATTCACACAATTCACTAATACAACATTGCATTGGAAAGAAAACCATGGAAACAATTATACAGACTGACAGAATTTCAACAATCAACTACACTACACTTTATCGCGCGGCTGTCGTCAGCCGCTTGCGATCTAACGCTTGGTCGTCTTTTTTCACGCCCAGCGATGCGGTAACCGTCTTCCCCGTCAACTGTTCACGCTGGGAAATGGGCTGGCGAACTGGTTACCCTTCGCCAATTATCTATCTGGAAATAGATAAAACGGCCAAGCACCAGGTCCAGCTGGGTCGTAGTTTTTCATTTCGCCTCGGGCATTTTGGGGGGGGTGGGTCCAGGTAGGTCGAGCGCCCGAGCCGCGCCCTTCCCCGTGGCCATCCACATCTATTTTGGGGAAGAGGGGAGAGGAAAGGGAGGTGTGGGGTGAATCGGGGGGGAGGTGGGGGAGGGAGGAAGAGCGAGGCCTACGGTTACTTGACTGTCAATGCGTCAGCATCTGAAAAGGTGTCAAGAAGTTTGATAACTTGACTGTCAACGCGCCAGCATCCAAAGGGGGGGTCAGGTAGGGTGCGATTTCGCCGTTTTCGGAAGGGCGGGGTGCATCATGTATTTTTTCAGGATCGCGATCCCAAGCGATCCTTGCTATAGTGTTTTGTCTTTTGTTTACAGTATTTATTGGTCGCCTGACGAAGCAATGAAACGAAAGCGAGGTACATAACGAGCAGGTTACGAAATCAACTATGAAACCAGACTCTACATGCGACGCCTTGACCGCGTCTGATTGGTGGTTGGGGATCGGGACTGAAAAATTGCAATTGGTGCAGTTTCCCTGACTGTACCGAAAGGTGTGCTGTACACAGTACCGGGTCAAAGTTGTCACGTGTGGAAGCGCGAGCTGTTACAAATCAGTTCGTACACACAACCATCCCCTCCCAGAAAAGCACTTATGCCCGCGGTGGTTTATTCTTCGTGTGGAGTATCCGCAGTCGCTCACCAAGATTTGGCGAGGGGGCGGATATAACGAAGAGCATGGCGAAGCTGGTTGGGCGAAAGCTGTGTGGTACTCAAGGCATCGATTGACAAGATCTTCCAACCTCTTGTCCGAGGTCGGAAAGTGCAAGTTCGGTTACACACCAAATCAAGGACTGGAAATAAAAAATTGTGAGAGCGCACCCCACCTGACCCGCCCTCTTGACATTTGATTCCCCCACTTGTTCGTTGATTTTGGGATGAGTTCGTTCATCCCGTGCTGTACTCTGTTCTATCATGGTTCCTGTTGTACTAGCACTACTGCCAGTGGTTGATCCGTCCTATCGCTTGCTTCGCAGCCTCTCAGCAACGCCCCCGCACTGGCGGTAATAGAGAGCGTAGGAGCCATGGCGGCGCGATTTGCATGTGTGGTGGCCGTGCTGCTGCTTTTGTTGAGCGGCGACAGTTGGCCGAGCGGCAGTCAGCTGGGAAGCCAATCTCGCAGCGTCATGACGGTGGAAGCAAGCACCACCATCAAGTCAGCGCAAGGTTAGCACAGCTGTGCACGACAGAACTTGTACTACAAAACTCATGTGACAACCGCTCAGCGGCGGCGTCGAGGAAATGGTAAGAGAGATCGTTAGAGCCATAGCGGCGCGACTTGCGTGTCTGGTGGCCGTGCTGCTGCTTCTGTCGAGCGGCGGGACTTGGCCGGGCGCAGTCAGCTGGGAAGCCATCATGGTGGAAGCGAGCGCCACCATCAAGTCAGCGCAAGGTTAACACCGGTGTGCTGCTGCGTAAAACTCATGTGACATGCCACGTGCGGAGTGGTGCAGCGGCGATATACTAGGACTGGTAGCGTTTCTCGCTGGCTGTGCATGATAATGTTTGACCAGCTCTCCCCGCCCAATAGCAGCATCCAGTGTGGTAGCACTAGTTGTCAACTTGAACCGCGATTTTTGTTTTCCCCACTGCCGCCCTGCCACCATCCGACGACCTGCAGTGTCAGCGCTGCTAGCCATCAAGTCCGCGCTGGGCCTGACGTCCACGAAGTGGTCCCCGTATAGCTCCTGCGTCGTCCCTCCCGCGACGATCGTCAGTTCTGACTGGGACAATATAGCTTGCTCCAGTGACGGGGACGTGACTGCAATGTAAGGCCGCGGGTGTCTGCATCCTATCATGGTTCCTGCTTGCTAATGTCCTCTTGCTAGCCATTTCCTGCTATTCTTGATCGATAACTGTAGTTTGATCTAGTCTGTGTGTGTGCGTGTGTGTGGGGGGGGGGGTGTGTGTGTGTGTGTGTGTGTGTGTGTGCGTGTGTGTGTGTGTGTGTGTGTGTGCGTGCGTGCGTGTGTGCGTGCGTGTGCTCGTGTGCGCGCGCGTGCGTGCGTGCGTGCGTGCGTGCGTGTGTGTGTGTGTGTGTGTGTGTGTGTGAACGCGCGTGTGTATTTGTTCATGCGTGCGTATGTGTGTGCATGTGTTGGAGGGGAGGGAGGTGGAGACTTGTGGGTGTGCGTGCATGAGTGTGTGTGGGCGCGCGTCCCTGACAGGGATTTGTCGTCACTCTTGATAACCCGCAAGGACCTCCCCAGCGATTTGACCCTGCTTTCGGCGCTCACTTTATTGTGAGTGGAACATATGCTCTTCCCTTCCTCAACAATGCTCTGCCCTGACTGAGACTTGGTTTTGCGACTTTAACCGTTCACGCGGATGTTCTTAATCGCAGATCGATGGATAAGAACCTGCTGGATGGCAACATGGAGAATTACCTCAAGTATCTCACTGGCCTCTCCGCCCTCCAAAGCTTGTGAGCATCCGTGGCTGCAACTCTCGATGTTCTTTTTCCCTTTCTGGAAGTCTACAACCTCCATCCGTCCATCCGTCCATCACTCCTTCCCCACCTCCTTCCCTCCCTCCCTCCCTCCCTCCCTCCCTCCCTCCCTCCCTCCCTCCCTCCCTCCCTCCATCCCTCCCTCCCTTCCTCCCTCCCTCCCCCCCTCCCCCCGTCCCTCCCTCAATCATGAACAGCCATATTAACTACTCGCCATTCGCCTCTCCATCTTTTTGCCACACTTTCTTCGTCTGTCTTGACAGGTCTATGGCCAATATGTATTTTTCTGGACCGTTCCCAAGCTTCTTGCTAGACTCAACGAGCCTTACTGCTCTGTAAGTATATTGCGACTTGGCACGTCTCCATTTCAAGCTTTTTTGACCTTACCCCCCCTCCCCCCTTCTTCCCTCATCTCCCTTCCTCCCCCGTTTACTCCCTCCCACACCTCTTCCTCCTCACCCCACCTCCCTCTCCTCTCCCTTTTCAGAGCATCCTGCCGCCCACTGCAATGATCTCCCCGTACTGACAACTCCTAACCCCCTCTCTCCAACACACCTCTATAGGGACTTCTCATACAACTACCTCACGGGCTCCCTGCCATCCACCATCACCAAGATCAGTTCCCTCAAGATCAACAACAACTTCCTCGTGGGCTCTCTGCCATCCTCCACCTGGACCGCATGCGCCTGCCAAAATAACTGCCTTAGCTCTGTCGGCACCTGCAGTGGTGCCCAGCGAGCCAGCTGTAGCATCTGTGGCAGCACTGATGGCACCGGCACGCTGTGTGCCCCCCCGGGGCAGGCGTGCGAGCCGGATGACGACGCGAGCATTGCCGCCAAGACTGTGAATTACCAGACCGCAGAGCTGGCGCTGCGGTGTAAAGCGTATGGCGTTCTCATCGAATCTAATCAGGGTCAGTGCTACTCATGCCGCTCAGATAATCTGCTGGCACACACTTGTGCAATCTTGTGCGCTTGCACTCGTCTACTCTCTGAATCTTTAATCTTTTGCGTTTCACATGCTATTTCGCACTCTGACACTATTTCTCTTGCATTTTTGCACTGTCGCGATCTTGGGACTAGCAGTCCTGTAATCTCGCATCTTGCGCTTCTTCATTATTGTACCTCATGATTTCGCAGTCTTGCAATCTCGCACTACAGCACCCTGGCAGCTTGCTTTCTTCTCGCTATTGTGCTCTCGCCTTGCGCACTCTTGCTCTCGCTATTTTCCATTCTTGTACGCTTGCACTCTTGTTCTCATGCAAACTGGCATGCTTGCACTCCTCGACTCCCGCACTTTGCACTACTGCATTTCCGCACTCTCACTCTCTTCTCAAACTCGCACTCACACTCTTGCAATTCCTGTTCTTTGCACTCATACACTCTCGCAATCTTCCACTCTTGCGATCTTGCACTCTTGTATTCTTTCCATCGCCTAAGATTTTTCATGCTTGCACCCTTGTCCCCTGCTCCGCCCTCACCTCCCGACAGCCAATGCAATGCTGGCGTTGAAGACTGCTCTGGGCGTGACTCTCACCACGTGGGCCTCCACCAATCTCTGCCGCGTCACCGGGAAATCAACGCCCCTCCAGAACGAGTGGACTAACGTGTACTGCAATGCCGCCAGCTCCGTGGAGTCCATGTGAGTGGGCAGCTGGTCAGTGGGGTAGTGCGGCAATGGTACAGGGGCACAGATGTTCAGGGGTTGGAAACCATACATAACGTGAACAATTGCAAACCAAACCACAATTTGTCACTTTGCGTGGCAGGGGTGCGATTTCAGTAACATGTGCTTGAAGGGTTGAGCCGAGCAATCTTCACAGCATGATTTCATTGCTAGAAGGAGACAGATGAATGGAGGAAGGAGTGGGACAGGCAGGTGCCCGGTCAGTTGGTCTCTATCACCTTCCTCGCACACTCAATGCTCTGCCTCTTCCATCACCCCCTGCAGCTCGGTGGCGCGTCAGAGTCTCAAAGGGTCTCTTCATCCAGCCATCTCCCTGCTCACCGCGCTCACCTACCTGTAAGGGTGAATCGACAAGCATGCACACAAGAATCTGTACCGCACGTACACCTCATTCATGCTGACTGCATTGCAAAGGGAGTGCCTATCTGTCAAGTGCTCCTGTGCCACACACCAAGGAGAAAACGTTTTAGGCTATGCTAATGAAGACCAGCCTGCTGCCATTGCCAGTCGTTTGCTCTCATCACATGTCCATCATGGTGAACGGCCGTCCTTCACCTCCCAGAGAAGGTGATCATGCATGTGTGCGTCTGCAAGAGTGAGGGCGAATCGTGCTGCCGATGTGATGCCGGCATGGACAATGGCGATTAAAAAGTGTCTCTCTCTCCAAGCCATCCTGCATGCAGCACAATCCTTCAGTGTTTCTGATTCACAAAACTTGAATGCTTCCCCACCTCTTTAGGGATTTCGGCTACAACCTTTTGGGGGGCGGTCTCGAAGGGTTTACAGGACCAATGAAAGGCATGACCACTCTAAGGGCGCTGTAAGTACCTTCTTCTCATTATAGAGCCAAGCTGAGCGCGAATTTCAGTATCATTGTGTAATCCTTCTTCTTGCTGTTCTCAAAATGTGGTCCACGTTGATCCCTCACTTCCATCCCACTCGGTGCATTCCTGCTTCTACACCCTTCAGTTTTTTCAGCTACAACTGGTTTGGGGGATCGATTCCATCCTTCATCGCCTCCCTGCCACAGCTCACCACACTGTAAGCTCAACACACAGCCTCAGAGATACGCAGATGCATGCAGGAGCCTCGTTGCTGGCCTTCTGCTCAATCTCATCTCTCTTACATCTCTCTCTTGTCTTACTGTCCGTGCTTTTTCTTCCTCCCATTCGTTAGCTGCCTCTCCAAACCCCCCTACTTCCCTCCCCCTCCCTATCCCTCCTTCTCCCAGAGGCCTCTACTCCAACTACCTCACGGGCACCATGCCCATCCCCTCCACCTCCCTGATCTCTCTGGACGTGGGCTTTAACTTCCTCTCGGGCTCCTTCCCTAAGCTCTCCCTTCCGGTCTGTGCGGCCGACCAGAACTGCTTCCTCAGCTCCTCCTACTGCCACACCTACGGCGCGCAGCAGCGCCCCGCAACTGCCTGTGCCATCTGCGGCACAACCGACGGGCAGGGGGTGCTGTGCGGTGGTACACTTTGCAATCCTAGCAGCGCTGTGGCAATCAGCCAGGGGATAGTCAACGTCCCCTCGCTGCCGCTGGTGCCCTTGACTTGTAGAGGTGCGTGTCGCATGCTGAGTGACAGTGATGAGAGGAGACTCGTAAAAGAAAAGAGCACTAGGGAAACGGCATGGAGTTGACGTGTTGTGGCACAAAAGAAACTTAAGGGCAGGCTGAAGGAATTGATATTGATGTGGCCTGGCATGTGGTGAATGGCGACCACTAGCATAGGAATGCAGCACATGATCAGTTGACTTCAAGATTCTCTCAATCTTTTGTTGCAAGCATTCTTCACCTGATTTCTGTCTGATTGGTCCATTGTTGTATGGCTGTCCCCATGGTGCCTGTACAGGAGCCAATCCACTAGTCTTTGTAAATGCTGCCTCAGGTGGGTCTTCACTTTCAACACCAACACCCATGCCCCTTCCATTCTCTTCCTAACCCATCTCTCTCAAGCGCTCACTTCCTGCTTCTTCACTTACTTCCTTCATTCACCAGTCGAACAGCCTACTACAGGCTACACCCGTGCTGCGTGCATACGTCTTTCTCTGACTGCATCTCTTCAATCGTGCCCTCATCATGCTTAATTCGTCCCCTTCCTCCTTTCTCCTTTCCTGCCCATTCGCTCCTTTCAGTGTCCTCTCTGCTTTCCATCAAGTCATCCCTGGGTGTGACGATCACAAATTGGCTCACCTCCTCTCTATGCACCGTGAACGCCGGAGGAAAAACCCCGACAGGAGTCACCACCTGGAGTAGTGTTCTTTGCTCCACTGACGGGTCACCCGTTTCATTGTGAGTGCTGCAAAAGGCATGCATGCATGAGTGTTCCATAAGATGATCAATTTTCAGGTGTTTCAAACAGTCAAGGAGCAATCACACACGTGATTGAGTGTGTGCTTTGCATTTTGCCGCTAGGCTCCTGTTGACAGGTCCAGTGCAGGAAAGCCGTAATACCCGTTATCTCTTATGAGCGCAACAGTAGAACCAGACTTGGCGGAACACTTGGGCTGGTGGGTTATATCACCACCAATGGGACGACCCACACTCTTTTCACTTCATTTGCAGGTCCATAATCCATCCGCATTGCTAAAATTCCCCCACTGCTCCGTATCCATATTTCTACATGTCATCCTCACATCTTATACAAGCTTATTCATACTCCTAGTGGTGTCCCTACCCGTGCCTATTGCCCCCTCCTCCTCATCACACCCCCTTGATTGGTACCGACACACTATTGGCTCGGTTGCTGGCAGGCTCTTGGACAATAGGGGCCTCAAGGGAAGCCCGCCTGCCGACATCTCCAAGCTCACCACCCTCACCTATTTGTGAGTTCCTCCCCTCTCCTTTCTCTCTCACTCGTCCTTCCCTTCAACACGATGGGCTCGAGCCTCGACCCGCCCGGCCAGGCCGACCCGACCCCACCCAACCCAATTCTTGCCAGTGGTCAACCTGAACCGACCCTTGTTAAATGCCGACCTGTCCCCTTTCTAAGACGGGTAACCGGCCTGACCCAAGCAAAACCGCTTTGAAGAAGCAACGTGGCCGTCTGGTAGGTGGAAGGGACCGCTTTGAAGAAGCAACTTGGCCGTCTGGTAGGTGGAAGGGACCGCTTTGAAGAAGCAACTTGGCCGTCTGGTAGGTGGAAGGGACCGCTTTGAAGAAGCAACTTGGCCGTCTGGTAGGTGGAAGGGACCGCTTTGAAGAAGCAACGTGGCCGTCTGGTAGGTGGAAGGGACCGCTTTGAAGAAGCAACGTGGCCGTCTGGTAGGTGGAAGGGACCGCTTTGAAGAAGCAACTTGGCCGTCTGGTAGGTGGAAGGGACCGCTTTGAAGAAGCAACTTGGCCGTCTGGTAGGTGGAAGGGACCGCTTTGAAGAAGCAACCCGCTTTGAAGAAGCAACTTGGCCGTCTGGTAGGTGGAAGGGACCGCTTTGAAGAAGCAACTTGGCCGTCTGGTAGGTGGAAGGGACCGCTTTGAAGAAGCAACGTGGCCGTCTGGTAGGTGGAAGGGACCGCTTTGAAGAAGCAACTTGGCCGTCTGGTAGGTGGAAGGGACCGCTTTGAAGAAGCAACTTGGCTGTCTGGTAGGTGGAAGGGACCGCTTTGAAGAAGCAACGTGGCCGTCTGGTAGGTGGAAGGGACCGCTTTGAAGAAGCAACTTGGCCGTCTGGTAGGTGGAAGGGACCGCTTTGAAGAAGCAACTTGGCCGTCTGGTAGGTGGAAGGGACCGCTTTGAAGAAGCAACTTGGCCGTCTGGTAGGTGGAAGGGACCGCTTTGAAGAAGCAACTTGGCCGTCTGGTAGGTGGAAGGGACCGCTTTGAAGAAGCAACTTGGCCGTCTGGTATGTGGAAGGGACCGCTTTGAAGAAGCAACTTGGCCGTCTGGTAGGTGGAAGGGACCGCTTTGAAGAAGCAACTTGGCCGTCTGGTAGGTGGAAGGGACCGCTTTGAAGAAGCAACTTGGCCGTCTGGTAGGTGGAAGGGACCGCTTTGAAGAAGCAACTTGGCCGTCTGGTAGGTGGAAGGGACCGCTTTGAAGAAGCAACTTGGCCGTCTGGTAGGTGGAAGGGACCGCTTTGAAGAAGCAACGTGGCCGTCTGGTAGGTGGAAGGGACCGCTTTGAAGAAGCAACTTGGCCGTCTGGTAGGTGGAAGGGACCGCTTTGAAGAAGCAACTTGGCCGTCTGGTAGGTGGAAGGGACCGCTTTGAAGAAGCAACTTGGCCGTCTGGTAGGTGGAAGGGACCGCTTTGAAGAAGCAACTTGGCCGTCTGGTAGGTGGAAGGGACCGCTTTGAAGAAGCAACTTGGCCGTCTGGTAGGTGGAAGGGACCGCTTTGAAGAAGCAACTTGGCCGTCTGGTAGGTGGAAGGGACCGCTTTGAAGAAGCTTCAAGCGAGCGCATTGGCCAGGAGCTTGAGGACAGTGGGACCTCGGTGCGTGCTGCAGAAGATATGTGAGTGGGCGTGTGAACATCGGCCATGATCAGCCGTACGTCTCTGTCTCTCCTCGAGCTGGGGAGTTTCAAAGCCGCATGCGTCACACGAGCACGCCACAGAAGCGAAAGCCCTGTCAAAGCCTTTGGTGATTGTTGGGTCCCGGGTGTTGCTTGAAGCGCACTTGCTTAAGCGCACTTGATTGAGCGCCCTTGCTTGAAGCACACTTGTTGCATGTGAGGTGTGACAACTATGTCTGGAAGGAGGACATCACACCGTGGATGATGGCTGGGCGGTCATTCCTGACTGGTGGGCGAAATGTTTCTCATGTTCTGTGCTGTGCAGCTGTGTGCTGTGCAGCTGTGTGCTGCCATGCTGTGTGCTGCCATGCTGTGTGCTGCCGTGCTGTCATGCCATGTGCTGTAATGCTCTTTGCGTCGTTCCCTGTGCTGTAATGCCATTTCACACCTGCACCGCCCGGTTTTCCAATATGCCTGCATTATACCAGTTCCATCAGAAATAATCTCCTCAGCGGTCGCTTGGATGCCTTCATCTCCGGCTTCAAGGGGTTTACAATTTTAAAGACCATGTGAGTAGTCGAGCGAATGTGACTAGTCAAGAGTATGTGAGTTGAGAATGGTAGAATGAACAGCATGGTTGCTGAAGGGGTAAGAAGCCATGCACTCAGCTGTGGCAAGTACATGATTCATCAAAGTAGCCCCAAGTTCATGACTGGGGCCAGAATTCTTCCAGCTTTGACCTGGCAGATTGTTTTCACATTGTCCCTGCATTGAGTGAGTGAGTGAGTGACTTTCATCAATCTGCCCACCCCACCACCTACCCTGCCATTCACTCGGCAGGTTACTCTCGTACAACTATTTTTATGGCGAGCTCCCTTCGTTTCTCCAAGATCTCCGCTCACTTAATTATCTGTAAGTAAAGGTCGCTTCACTCCTTTCATGCCCTTCGTTTGTCATGGATCTCCCCACACTTGTAACTCTGTAAGGTCGCTTCACTCCTTTCATGCCCTTCGTCTGTCATGGATCTCCCCACACTTGTAACTCTGTAAGGTCGCTTCACTCCTTTCATGCCCTTCGTTTGTCATGGATCTCCCCACACTTGTAACTCTGTAAGGTCGCTTCACTCCTTTCATGCCCTTCGTCTGTCATGGATCTCCCCACGCTTGTAACTCTGTAAGGTCGCTCCACTCCTTTCATGTCCTTTGTCCTTTTCTCGATTCTGCTTGTTATCTCCCACAGTACCCAGCCCCGCACCATCATCATAATTTACAACCCCTCTTCCCCCTACCTCTGCTCTCCTCTGCTCTCTTGTCTACCCCCAAACTCTTCGCCCATTGCAGGGACCTTATGAACAACTACCTCACTGGCACCATCCCACCCCTGCCTGCAACTCTGAATACTTTGATGTTCGAATACAACTTCATTACAGACCTCCCTGCTTCCGCTATGATGATCACCTGCGTCGGAGGCTACAACTGCCTCTCTAATCCCTCCATCTGCAAAAATAGCTATCCCAAACAGCGACCCGCTTTGGTGTGCGCCATCTGCGGCACTACCAATGGCGTAGCTCCCCTGTGCTGGGGCGCCGGTGGGGAGTGCATGCCTGCTTCTGCTTCTACTAACATTGCAGCGGGCCTTGTAAATATACGTTCTCGGCCACTTCTGCCCATGTCCTGCTTGGGTAACACTCCTTTACCTCCTGCAACGTGGGTGCAGCAGGCAGGGGTGTGTTTGGGCATGTGAACGAAGCTGTGTGCTGTGTTGGGGGTGGTGTTTGTGTCAAAATGCGTTCCGCACTCTTGCACCCATCTGCTTCTTCCGCGGCTGCTGTTGCTGCTGATCATACCATGATCGTGATCCCCTCACCTTCCTACCTTCTACGTGCCCCAAACTTCCCTGTAATGCTCTCTGCAGGCGGTCCTGTAACTGCCATGTCATCTACCAGCGCCGCAGGTGTGTGGGTGCTACTCCTTGTCTTGTCATCCATGCACCATCCGTCAGTTGTACGTAGTTTCTGGCGTTATATTCAATCAGCGATCCCAACTAGACATAGGCCAAGTTCCATATTGCGTTTTGGTTTGGTTCGAACCTGTTTGTCTCGAACCAAACTTTTACAGTTCTAAGCATTCCCTTTTGTATCGAACTGATCAGTTCAGTACAACTTCTTGGGAAGAGCTGCGTTGAACCGAACACTTTTTATGGACAAAATTATTTACGTGAAACCTTTAATGGTTTGGCGCGGTGCATGGGCGTCTCGGGTCGCGCGGTATTGGTGGTTTTGTAATCAGAGTAGTTGAAAATCATGTAGCATGTTTCCCTAAACCCCTTGAAACCCTGAACCGATTATGTGCAAAAAGAATGTGAAAAAGGGGACCCGTTTAGATCTGTGACTATAGTGAAAATGCTGGTCGAAGTGAACTCGAACAGGTTCGAGTCAAATAGGGGTATTGTAGTGTCAATTCGAACCCTAAGACTTTCGAGTTCCATGATTCATCTGCGAGCCTCATTCCCACCCGTTTCAGTTCGACTCGACTGACGAGGTTCGGTTTGACTAGGGGGTTGGATGGAGGGTCGATGTGGTTCCAGTCAAACATGTTTAAGTTTGGGTTTTCCTCATCCCTTCTCGCAATGCCCTCTTGCTCAGTCTCTCTTCCATCTACTTCTTTATTGGTCTCCCTCCTCTCTCCTCCAAATTCTCCCAATTTCCATGTTTCTTCCAAACCCCTTTATCTTTCACCTACCGCACTATTTCTCCCCGCTCCCCCTCCCCCTCCCGCACCCCCCCCCCCCCCCCCCCCCCCCCCCCCCACTCCCTCCCCCCACCACCTCCTCTTCCCCTTCACCAGCACTGCTGGCGCTCAAAGCATCGCTGGGCGTGACGTTTACCTCGTGGGACCCAAGTGTGCCGTGCCAAGTGGTTGGCAAACAGCCTCCAATGCCCACGTGGTCCGGCGTGCTCTGTGATGAAACCGGGGGGGTCCTCTACATGTGAGCACCCATGCGTCAACCATGCATGTTGTACCTTGCCGTCAACCAACATTCTTCAAATGTTTTCAGATGCAATATTTCTTACTATTTTTAGTGTGTGGGCTGTTTCAATGTCTTAAACGTGATTGTGCTGTCACAAAGCCCTCCACGTGAGTGGGCCATTACAACGCTTGTGTTTGAAGCTTCTCGACTCAATCACAATTCCCCCAAGCCCCTGATACTAGCCTCCCCGCCTGTATCACCTCCCACCTCTCTTCCTCTTCTATCACTGCGCCTAGTTCGTTGGCTCATCAAGGTTTGAAGGGGAGTATTCATGCGGACATATCCACGCTCACCGCACTCTCTTACCTGTAAGGCTCAAGTGACAAGTGGTTCTTGTAAGGTCAAGGCTGTATTTTATCCAGTTTTAATGGTAACTTCTCTGATACCCTGCAAAATGGCTGGACACAACAGTCACACAGTATTTCTCTTGATCCTGAATATAGATGCAGCGCACACAAATTACCACTCAGCTCTCATATCGCTGGAATTTTCAACTCTACCCTCGCCTCCCCCACCCACCCCAGTGACTTTGGCTACAACCTCTTTCAAGGCCGCCTTGACTCATTCTCTGCGCCACTTAAGACCGTGCCCAGCCTCAAGGCGCTGTGAGTACCAAACCTTGTGTCTGATGGCGCTTTGACCCAGCCAACCGTATATGAGGACATGAAATGCTTCGTGGTCCATGTTCCCTAGTATATCCTTTATAGGACAAACATCAGCCCTCAATTTATTCTTTAGTTCCAATAGCATAATTCCTTTGATGTCCTCTCATGCTTCCTTTGATTTCGTCTCCTTCCTCCCACCTCCAGCTTCCTCCACTACAACTGGTTTGCGGGATCGATTCCTTCCTTCATTGCCTCCCTGCCGAATCTCACCACGCTGTAAGCGGCCTGAGCCTCGTTGCTGGCATGAGCTTCAAAGTTCCGAAGATGCAAGAATGAGCCTCCTTGCTAGGCTGGCCCATTACACCTTGCTCAGTCTTGCCCCTTTCTCCTGTGTTCCTTCCCCCTTCCCCTTCCACCTCGTGCCTGTTTTCATTAATCCTTCCCCTCCCACCTCGTGCCTGTGTCTTTTGGCCATGCGTTCGCCCCCCCAGAGGCCTCTTCTCCAACTACCTCACGGGCACCATGCCCAACCCGTCAACCACCCTGGTCGCTCTGGACGTGGGCTTTAACTTCCTCTCGGGCTCCTTCCCCAATCTCTCCCTCAAGAGTTGCTCGGCTGACCACAACTGCTTCCTCTCCTCCTCCTACTGCCGCTCCTCCGGTCTGCTGCAGCGCCCCGCCTCCGCCTGTGCCATCTGCGGGTCTGCCGACGGCCAGGGGGAGCTCTGCTATGGTGGGCTGTGCGGCCCTGACAGTGCCGATGCAGTCAGCGAGGGGACTGTGAACTCCCCCACTCTGCCGTTGGTCCCCATGAAGTGTCTCGGTGAGTGTGGCGTCGCAGGCCCTTTTTCAGGGATGAAACTTTGAGACATTATACATTGTCTTCTTTCTTCTACAATCCTTCCGTGGCGCTTGTCATGTTTCCTGTGAGTGTGGCGTCTCCCAACGCAGTTCTTGTTTCACACCAAGTAGCGTTTAACTGTGTTCACTGAGTTGGTGCATCACCTGTTCCATAGTTCCAGCAATGCCACAGTCCGAGCAGAAAGCACTTATCTGGACATCCGCGTGGGGTGGAGAGGGCTGGGTTCTTCGTGTCATTCCTATCTGGCTGGACAGTTTCTCTCCCCTGGCTGGTCTTTGGCAAGCACGCATGGGCCGGCACTGGCACACAGGGGTGTGGAACTATGATGGCAGAGTAGCGTGGAGGCAAGGAGGACCAAGCAGTGCAATGCCATTCCTGCTCTGCTCTTGTCCTGAGGAGCCTACTACTGGATGGATGATGCGTTGCACACCCACACACAGGACGCTGCCTGACTGGCTGCCCATCCCATTGGTATTGCTACGTTCGGGTTGCTCCACTACCTCAACTCTTCTCTCTTCCCGTGTCTGTCCTTTCGTGTCTGTGTCTGTGTTTGCCCCTGGCCGCGAATCTGTGTCTGGCTGTACAGATTCGCCTGTGGTCGTGATGAATGCTGCCTCAGGTGGGTCCTCTCTTCTAAAAGCGCATGCCCACGCCTTACCATCCTAGTACACCCCGTACCCTTTTCGTTTCTTTGTGTTTTTGTTTTTGTGTATTTCTTTTTCTTTTGCGCCTATTATTACCTCACTTTCCTCTGTTGCCCACTTCCCCCTATTCTCCTTTCTTCAATTTCAATCCTCTCAAGCGCACTGAATCACCCTCATTCACACCCCCCCTTTTCATCTGCAATCTCTCTCAATCCTCTTCCTCCCTCCTTCCCCCTCTTCCTGCACCTCCTCCTCCTCCTCTTCCTCCCTCTTTCCTCCTCCTCCTCCTCCTCCTCCTCCTCCTCCTCCTCCTCCTCCTCCTCCTCCTCCTCCTCCTCCTCCTCCTCCTCCTCCTCCTCCTCACCATCACCCCCCATCTCGCCCCATCTCAGCATCGGCCCTACTGAGCGTCAAGTCATCTCTCGGAGTCACCAACACCACCTGGGTCGACTCCTCTTCCTGCATCGTCGGCGGTGGCACCATTAGCCTTGCGGACACCTGGAATGGCGTGCGATGCTCCACTGCTGGGGAAGTCCTTAGTGTGTGAGTGCTGCAAGCAACCACGATTATGTGGTGTTGTTGATTCTGTTACTTGTCCTGCTGATAATCTTGCTGGATACTACCAGCCAAGATACTTCAAATCTGGCAAGTGAAAGCCACATACTGACTGGCTGGCGGGCTGGCTGCTGCACTGCCCAGGCTTTGAAAATAACTCAATGAGGGTCTTAAAGCACTGCATTGTCCGCCATATGCCGCCCTAGAAGAGGAGGTATTTCAAATTGCCAGAAGGTAGTCTCTGTTATTCACGAGCACACATTGCTTCCACACCTCATCCCCTCCAGCTCCCTTCTGATCGTCTTGTTTCACATGGTCGCATCCACTCCGACAGTTCTTTTATTCCTGCCTCATCCCCCTCTACTCCACTCGTCGCACCCCCCTTGCTGCCGTTACACTCCTCTTGCCTGCATGCAGGAACGTGACCTCCATGGCGCTCAATGGTACAGTGCATGCCGACATCTCCAAGCTCACTGCCCTCACATTACTGTCAGTTCCCCTGTCCTACTTTCCCAAATATCCCTTCATTTCCTTTCTTCTCCCACGATCCCTTCCCCTTGTCCATCTCACCCCTCTTCTATCCCCCTCTTGCTATCTCTATTGACATCTGTCTACTCTCATCCTCCCCCTCTCCCTTTTCGGTTCAATTGGGAGGCAAAGAGGTATATTTTTGCTTCCAGACTCGCCCTTCCCCATTGCATTGTAACATCCCAACGCATCCACCTGGTATAACGTCCCTCCCCCCAATGCCTCAGCGACCTGTCGAGCAACCTCTTCCGCCAGGACCTTGCTTCCTTCACTTCTGGCTTCTCCAAACTCCAAACCATCAAGCAGCTGTGAGTCACGCCCGTGCTGTGAGTGACGCCCGTGCTGTCAGTGACACACTCCCATGTTGTTGTTGGTGTAAGGCTGTCGGTCTCCACATAATCAGCTTGCTTCTTGGTATTTCTGCCTCTAATCTCCCTTCCCCTCTTCCAGCCTCCCTCACAAATACACTTGCTGCTTTTCATCAAATACCTCCTTCCTTCCCCTCCCTTGCCTGCTTCTTCTCCCTGTCTCCATCCTCGTTCTGCTCCCTTTCCTCATTCGTCTTCGTTTCCTTTCAGCCATCTGAACAACAACTGGTTCTTTGGTTCTATTTCACCTGATCTCGTCTCGCTGCCCAACCTTACACACCTGTAAGTTTCCCTGCCCTTCCCACCCACACATTGTGTTGCACTCGGTGCTCAGGCCTCATGTGTCAAGAACTATATGATGTGCCATTGGTCCAGAAACCATGCAGCCCACCCTAGGCACCCACTTGGGCATTGTTTTGGAAGTAACCTCACACACACCTCGTGGGCTAGGTCAATCTGTTACCGACACCATTCCCTGGGCCCCAAGCTAACCCACATGATACACATCATGCCACACTCCTATGTCGTTGCAATGCGAATCGTCAATCCCAGGATCCCAGTAAATATAAGGTCCAACCTGAACCTCTCCAACCGTGTACCTCCAGGGACCTGCACACAAACGCACTGACTGGGACGGTGCCAGCCCTTCTTACCTCTCTCCTCTCCCTCGCCATCCAAGACAACTTCCTCGCTGGGAGCTTCCCCGCAGCTTCACTGACAAGCTGTGACGCGAACAGCAACTGCCTGGCAGATGTGATGGCGTGCAGCGAGGCGAGCGCTGCGGCTCAGAGGGATGCCGAGGCGTGTGCCATCTGCGAGTCGGAGGACGGGCAGGGCTTGCTGTGCTTTGGAGGGCTGTGCCTGCCGAATGTGGATGGCACCACCGTGCATGCTGATGACATGGACCCTCCTGACATGTACTGTGCTGGTGAGTCATGGCACGCGGTGGCGGTGAGTTGTGTCATGTCGTGGTGAGTCATGGCATATTCCATTCAGTGGTGTTTCATGCCATGTGGCAGAGCGTGAGGTACACTGGGGAATCAATCATGACTCCCTCATCTCGATTCATGGCTCTGTTTATTCATCTCGATTCTGCAACAGCTCTGTCCATCCATCTATACTCTCCCTTCCCCCACTCACTGCCCCCACTCACTGTCCCCACTCCTCACATCTTGCTTGCCCTTCTCCCTGCCACTGCCCACTGCAGAATTGCCGGTGGTCACAATCCATCCAACCGATGGTGAGACAGTCTCACACCAGCTCACATGGAGCTCACCTTGTGTTGTGGCAAATTGGTTTCTCCTTGGCCGATTTTTCTTATTGTACTTATGGGACACGGAGTTCAGTGCGGTAACTTCACCTTCACTACGTCCACCATCCTCACTCCATCCTGCCAGCTCTCTTCCCTGCCCATCCTCTCTCCCACTTTCTCTGTTACTCAACCTTCCCCTTTCTCCCATCCCTGCCCCTCCCTCTCTCTCTCCCCACAACCCTCCTGGCCCGTCACGCCCCTCACCCCAACTTTTACAGCGCAAGCGCTGCTGGCAGTGAAGGGCGCGCTGGGGGTGACCTTCACAACGTGGGGGCTTGACAAGCCGTGCACCACGGCTTCTGTCGGGCCGGCCATTGAAGGCACCCTCACTGCCGTGTCCTGTAATCCTTCCGGCAGAGTCCGCACCTTGTGAGTCCTCGCCACTGCTTGTGGGTCCTTGCCACTGCTGTGAGCCCTCACCACTGCTTGTGAGTCTGATTCTTTTGCACTGCTGATGCTGCAGCAGCTGATTGCCGCTGCTACTGATTATTCTGCAGTTATGGATCACCACTGATCCTTGCTGTGCTGAAATCATGCTACTATGTCTGCTCTCTCAGCTACTTCTCTTGCCAGTTTCCCTCACCTTCAACCAGAGGCCACCACAAGTCTTCCTTATCCACTTTGTTCCTTTCAGGCAACTAGGCCGTCTCAACCTAGCAGGCACTCTCCCACTTGCAGTCACCGACCTCACGGCTCTTACTTCTCTGTAAGCAGGCACAAGCTGTGCCATCCCCTATAACAAGAGCTATCTCATTCTTTCACTCCACTCTTGTTAACAGGATCTGAATCCTTCTGACCTGCATCTTCCCATTTTCCACGGCCCTCCTTCTCCATGCTTTACTACCCCTCTCCTGTTCTTTTTTAAAAACTCCACATCTCCCCCTCAACCCCACCCACCCACCCGTCCCTTTCTTTTTTTTCACACTCACTCCATCAATTCCCAACACGCCTCTCCCCTCGCTGCCAGTGATCTGAGCGGCAATCTCTTTAAGGGCCGCCTGGACGAGGTTGCCACACACCTTCGCCTTCTCACTGCCCTCCAGTCCATGTGCGTTTATCTCACCACCTGTGCTGCAAGCATCTGTGATCTCAACAGATTCTCTACCAGCATCTGTGCCACTGGATGCAGAAGCTGTTTGTCTCTTGCACTTGTTCCAAGGCATGCTGCCCTAAACGGCAGCAGTAGTTCCCTCACAGCCTTGCACGCCCTGAGTTGTACTGGCCTTGATATTGAGTTGACCCCCTTCCATTCTCATTCACCTGCATTTTCTATCCGATCCACTTGCTCACTCTACCCAACCTCCCCCCCTCGACTTGCAGCAACCTCTCGTTCAACTGGTTCTCTCACACTATTCCTGGATACCTGCTCGCCCTTCCCAATCTCTCCAACCTGTGAGACACCACACCATACCTACCTACTGTGGTGCCATGCCATTTTGTCTTTCACCGGAGTGCCCAAGCACACCGTCTTCAAACTCCCCTCACGAGATTTGCTCTCTCATCCCAATCCTCGCATGCCATCCCATCTCCTTGCAGCCACCACTGAAAATGAGAAATGAGGGCCCGTAGTAAGTAAGTGCCACGATAGGAAATTCGGAAACAGGCACGAGAAACTAGCCAAGCTGGTTTAAAGCGAAATATAGGGTACTATCCATCATTTTGTACCTCATTTTGGAAGCATCTGAGGAGATAAATACAGCCTGATGCAATGAATTGGGAGAAAAAAAATCAGGCTTAACAACCATCCGTTATCCTACAACAAAAGAGCAGCAAACTCTTTTGTACTTTGCCCCTGTTGAAGGCACCAGACTTATTATAATACCAGAATTAAGCACTATGGCATTGACATTGTTGCTCATAAAAAAGAACCAATCAAGTGTATATTAGATGGCACAGTGGACTATAGAAACAGGTTGGGCTATGGCGATCCAGCATAATCTAGTATATTCTGTATATTTATAAGCCCAATGCTGTGTTATTTGAAGTGGCCGGAGATTTTGTGACACCAGGTGTAGTATTTGCCATGATAAGGCAATTCAGGAGAACTCTCTACGGGCACTCATTTACATTTTCATTACCTCACATCTGCCTCTTAACATTGGAATTCCTAAATAACTCCTCCCCTCGCCACCCCCCACCAGCTTGCTGGGCTTCAACTACCTGACGGGCTCGCTGCCTGGCAGCATAGCGGCGCCTCTCAAGGCTCTGGACGTGCAGTTCAACTTCCTTGCCGGCTCCTTCCCCGCCCTCGGCCTCGCCTTCTGCTCCGCCCGCATCAACTGCTTTGCTTCCACCGCCAACTGCAAGCACCCCACAAGGCCCGCTGAGATCCCGCGCGCAGCAGCCGCCTGTGCCATCTGCAACACCACGAACGCTCAGGGCAAGCTCTGCAGCAACATCATCGGTGGTGGAATCTGCAGTGTCATTCCTCCTCCCTCGCTCCTGCTCCCACCAGCCACACCCAACAGTGCCTCATCGCCTGTGCTCCCAATGGTCTGCACCGCTGCTGCAAGTGTGCCCATGGACGCGACTCAAGCCGCTGCGCTGATGAATGTGAAGGTGGCGCTGGGAGTGTCGTTTCCAGACTGGCGGGTTGACGCCCTCTGCACCCTCGTGGGCTCGTCAGTCCTGGCCCCCAACACATGGAATGGCGTTGCCTGTGACGAATCGGGGAAAGTGCTCCGAGTGTGAGTGCACTGCCTGCTTCTGTGCTTGCTGTGTCTGATCAGGCCGTCTTCTGTCTTTTATCCTCCCTACGCCTATCCAAGTGGCAAGCATGTGGTCATTGGTTGCCATGCACCTTCTGCATTCGGTATGCTACCTACTGTTACTGCTGGTTGTTTCTATCGCATGTGCTGCCTTCCCTACACCATGCATCTGCTGCCCTCCTCAGGTCTGCTGCTTGAGTGCTGCTTTCCCCGTGTGTGCTACCCTCCCTGTATGTGCTGTGCCCCCCAATGTGTGCTGCCCTGCCCATGTGCACCGCAACCAATAACGCAGGTCGCTCAAGGGGCAGGGCCTCACAGGGAGCATCCACTCGGAGATCTCCAAGCTCACCACCCTCACCGTGCTGTGAGTACACATGCTCACCACCCTCACCGTGCTGTGAGTACACATGCTCACCACCCTCACCGTGCTGTGAGTACACATGCTCACCACCCTCACCGTGCTGTGAGTACACATGCTCACCACCCTCACCGTGCTGTGAGTACACATGCTCACCACCCTCACCGTGCTGTGAGTACACATGCTCACCACCCTCACCGTGCAATTAATTTTCCAATGCTTACGCATTTCCCTCCTTCACCTCTCCCCTCTGAACCATCCCCCTTGCACCATTCACCCTTTTCCACCGCTTGCCCTGCTGGCACGACAGTGACCTGCAGTCCAACCTGCTGGAAGGCAGGATGGACGCCTTCACTGCCAACATCAAGGCACCTCTTGTGCTCAAGGAGCTGTCAGTTCCTGCCTGCCCACCTCCCCACCCCCCCACTCCCCCCACTACCCCCCACCACCCAATCATCCTCCTGTCCTTCCATTCACTCATTCACGCAAGTTCCCATTCACTTATTAACAATCCATCATCCATCCAGTGAGAAAATTGCTTGGTTCTTTGGTACTTTTAATGTTGAATATTCAGGTCTTATGTTGGTTTTTGGACCACCTTCCCACCGCCACCTCTCATTGTCTGTTTCTTTTCTCCATGTTATTCCGAATAATCCTAAAATTGACTCATTGCTTGCAGTTTTTCTCCACCATCCTCTCGCTTCTCTCCCCCAATCCCCTGTGCACCTATGCAGCTACCTGCAGTACAACTACCTCTACGGCGTCTTCCCTTCAGCCCTCCTCGCCCTCAAAACCTTCTCAACACTGTCAGTGAACGAACATAGCATGGTCACCACGTGATGCTGCTCATATGCTGAAGCAGGGATTTCAAGCCACTGGGAGGTTTCATCAGAAACAGGGAGACACTGAGCAGATTAAATCAGCATACATTCCAGGCATATATAGTGCTTAGAAAATTTAAGCTTTCCCGTTGCTCTATGTGCTAGCTGCTAGCACAGCCAGCTTTCCATTCTCCTGGACATAGCAAACAGGAGAACCAACTGCCTGCCACCACACTTCTTAGTCCCAACCAGAACCGCATTGCACCGCAGTGCACATTCCAGCAGTGTGTCACATTCACCCACGCATCTTCCATGCCACTCCTCAACCAACGCGTATGGTGCTAAGCTGCATCTTCATGCCATAAAACGACCTTGTGAATGCACATGCACAGCAAGGTGATGGCGCTCGGGTGGTTGCCCAAATTCTTTCATTTTATTGCTCAGGCGGAACTTATCATTGCACAAAAGTGAAGAGTGAACGGCCCTTCATCCACCTCACCATCTGTTTTGTTTCTTAGGGCGTATTTCACTTTGTGTCAAAAGTACTGTTTGTGTCATCACAAAAACGGATAACCATGATTTTAGACCGGATCAGTTCGGTTCCGGCACCTCAAGATATGTTGCATTTGGAATGCCTGAGTTCCAAGAATGTCAGATGACACAAACAGTACTTTTGACATGAGCTGAAACACCATGCTGCGACCTTATTGTAACATCTCCTTGATGTTATCCTTTTCCACACCTCATCAAGTCTGTGCCCTTCAACTGCCTCACCAAGTTCTTAAATAGCACCTTTGTCGTCTTCTACCCTCCTCCACCACCCCATCAGCTCCGTGGCCTTCAACTACCTCACAGGATCACTCCCCACCGCACTCCCCACCACGCTCGCCTCTCTGGACGTGCAAGGCAACTTCCTGGCGGGTTCCGTGCCGGCCAACAGCATTGCCTACTGCGCCAGCACGGGCAACTGCCTGGTGGACGCGTCCAAGTGTGCATCACTGGGACTGGCACAGCGCAGCGCCGCTGAATGTGCCGTCTGTGGCTCCACCAACGGCCAGGGCGCTCTGTGTGCTGCTGCCACCACCTGCCGGGTTGCTGCTGCTGGGGCTGGGGTGACGTCCCCCCCCACTGCGCTTTCTGCTAGTCTCCCTCTCTTCTGCGAGGCTGTACCCATGGACTTGAATACAAGTGAGTGTGCTCTTGTGCTTCTTCTGTACAGTTCTCTATTCCGTATTCTCCATTGGTTTGAAAGACTGACGGATACAGAAACAGGTGAGTGTCGAGGCAAGAGCTCCTAGCCGCGTTGTGCCCAAAACTCGAAAAATAATGAGCTGAGGGGTATTTTCTAAAATCATGCCACGTAAGGGAGACATGAGAGGCTGGGTTTCAGGAAGTGAGACAGGCTATGTGGTTCCTGATACACCTGGCTACATCAGCACCTTCTCCCCCCCTATCTGTCAACCCCACACCCCCCCTCCCCTCAACTCATCCCTCTCTCCCCCTTCTACCCACCTGCTCTTTATCCCTTTTCACCCACCTTCCATGCGCCACCCCTTCTCCAGCCCAAACCATGCTGGCCATCAAGGCCGCACTGGGGGTGACGCTGACAGACTGGACTGCCACCCTGCCGTTGCTCAAGCCCTCCAGCCCCACCTCGCCCAAGTCGCTCCCACGCAGCACCAGTGTGCCGCTGGCAGCGACTCAGGGCACGTGCACGCTGGAGGGGCAGACTCCCGGCCCAGGCGTGTGGACCGGCGTCTACTGCAGCTCCAAGGGCGTTGCTGTGGGCATGTGAGTGCTGCATATGCTGCTGTGCTTTGTCGTGCTGCTGTGGGTATTTAGGAAGTTGCTGTTGGGTTTCCACTGTCGCTTGATTGTGTTGTGTTGATGTAATGTGAGTGGATTAAGTGACCCTCGCCCTCCCTCCCTCATTTGTTCCACTCTCTCCCAATTTTCTGCTTCTCTGTGCAGTGTGCTACCAAATCAGAAGCTCAGTGGAAGCCTGTCAACGGAAATCACCAAGATCACATCCCTCACCATGCTGTACGCCCTCCAAATCCTTTTCCGTTGTACACCCTGTCATATTATCTGCTCTTTTGGGATACTTGTGAGCCTAGCCCAACTTACTGGCCCGTCTGCTCTCTCTTCTAATTCAGTCTTGCTTCTCAGAATACCTTTACACCTGTGTGTGTGCGCGTGCATGTTTATGTTCTTGCTTGCACATGTAAATGTCTGCATGCATGTGTGCAGCGACCTGAGCTCCAATCTCTTCCAGTGCCGCCTGGATGTCTTTCTCTCGCTCGTCTCTACCCTCAAGGCACTTCAGAATCTGTACGTTATTCCACTGTTCACTGTTCACATACGGTGTGCGGAATGCTCAATTTGGGTGGGTATAGAGTTTGTGTTCCACGCAGTATACAGTGCTGTCACAGCATGTGCATCTTGACACTATATATTTCCATCGCTGATCTCACTCCGTTCCTCATGACTCTATTCCCCTCATACCCCAACCTCTCCACTCCTTTCTTCCATGTTCCTCACGTCACATCACTCCCCACCCACAGTCATCTGCAGAACAACTGGTTCTCTGGCTCCATCCCCTCCTCTCTCGTCGCACTGTCTGCTCTCTCCACCATGTGAGTGATCCCCACTCCACCTTGTGCGTGCTTTAGGGAGCCTCGAAGATTTTAATCCACCACCATCTTGTACTCTCCCACCAATGCTCTCTCAAACATACTCGCTCTCCCACGCTTGCCTCTCTCTTCACACTCAGTTTGACAACATTTGTCTTAACATGTTCCTTTATTAACCTCACTCGCCCCTCTTCCTCTTCCACTCTCCACTACCCCTGCCCTGCTACCACCTGTTGCTGCAAAAAGCAAAACCGCAACCATCTGTTGCATGCCCCACCCTCAGTCCCTCAAACCCCCTGTCTTCCGTTGCCACATTCTCCTTCCTCTTTCCGCTCCCTCCCCCTCCCTCTCCCTTGCTTCTCCTGCCCCTACCCCCAACCCCTTCCGCCGCCCACAGCAAGCTGAATCGCAACTATCTGACGGGCACAGTGCCGGTGTTCAAGACAACACTCAAGACACTCAACGTGGCCAGCAACCTGCTCTCGAGCGCCTTCCCCGCCATCTCCCTCACCGCCTGCGATGCCCGCTCCAACTGCCTCTCCAGCGCCAGCAAGTGCGCCAACGCTGCCGGCACGGCGCAACGGGCAGCCTCAGAGTGCAGCGTGTGTGGGTCCACCGATGCTTCTGGCGTTCTGTGTGGGGGAGGGCTGTGCGCCCCTGATGCCTCCGTCCCTGCTGCCTCCTCCACCCCCAACACGGACGGCCAGCCGCTGCTGCCACTGAGGTGCCTTGGAGTGCCCATGGATGCGGCCATGGGGTTGGCGCTGCTGAGTGTGAAGGCATCGCTGGGTGTCACGTTCACGGATTGGAATGTGGATGCGCCGTGTGCACTGGCAGGGCAGGCCGTGGTGCCGGGCTCGTGGTCCAGCGTTGTGTGTGACGCCACCGGCAAGGTCCTCACCCTGTGAGTGCAGGAGGGTCTGCTTCGTGTCTCCTCTATGTCAGTTTGTGACGTGTTTGCCTTTGACGGGCAAGGGCTATCGAGCACCTGATGACTCATATCAGTGTATTGCAACGATGAAGCGTTGATTGATTTCTAATTGTTAGTTATATATTATACGTGGGTTGATGGCATGGCATCGTATGGCAACAGCATCCGTACACTCGTGCAAGCAGCAACACATGGCATGGCATGACATCATGTCACATTCTCACCATATCATCACTGCCATCACAAACCCTTGCCGTTACTTCCTCTATGATGCACCACCTTGTGCCACATGCACACAGCACGCTGGGCAATCTGCTGCTGCCAGGGACTGTCAACTCCTCGGTCTCAACACTCACCTCTCTCACCAGACTGTAAGCTGCACCATCTATCGCTACTTCTTTGTGCGTTGTAACCTCTCACCTTTCATTCACAGCTGGCACATAAGTCTCACCTTGCATTCTCTAGGGCTCAACTGCTCACATGCTCACGTTCTCTTGTTGTCACGTGCTATGCTCACATTCTAGCGTCGCCACGTGCTCATGCATCACATTCACATGCTCATATGCTCTGAGGTGCACGTGTGTGGGCTGTGCCATGCTGCACGTGTGTGGGCTGTGCCATGCTGCACGTGTGTGGGCTGTGCCATGCTGCATGTGTGTGGGCTGTGTCATGCTGCAGCGAGCTGGGCAACAACCTCTTCTCAGGCCGCCTGGATTCCTTCCTCACCCCTCTTCTTCCCGTCAAGACCCTCAAAGTCCTGTAAGCTGCACTCGCTCCCACAACCCCTACCATACTGCATACCCAACCCAGCCGCACCACACTGCATCATCAACAATTTTTCAGCACCACCATTGCACTTGTTTGCTTGGCCATGCCTGTCTTGCCTGTCCTGCCTGGCTTCGACATCTTCCCCATGTCACCGCATGAAAAGCATACAAGACGGATCATACAAAGCAGGGCAGCCCCTACAGGGCACGCGATAACATTTACCGCATACTGTGTGACTCAGCACCCTCTCTCCCTATTGCTGCCCTCATCCCCTCACCAGCCACGTGCACAACAACTACCTGTCGGGCGCCGTGCCACCATCACTCACTGCTTTCTCCGCCCTCTCTGAACTGTGAGCTGTCTTCCATCGCCTTTTGGCATGTTACTTGCATATCAAAACTCGCCTCTTTCCAGTCATCATATCCTCTCCCTCCTACCTCTAACGTCTCTGTATTCCTCGCTCCCTCTTATCGTGATTTGCTCAGCAAAGCAAGGGAGGGAGTTTTAGAGGCATGGAAACACCAGCACTCAGTAGAAAACGGGCCAACTACAACCTGCTCGCCCAACCTCACCGACCCTCACCGAGTCACAGTATCAATTCATGCAATCGATCAGGCTCAGACGAATAAGGAGGGTACAGCGACGGATTGCCCAAAACTGGTTCACGGGAAAATACAAGGAGTGGAAGTGAAGATCTTTATAGACGGAGGAGCAAGTCACTGTTTAGTTGATACCGCAACCGCACGGAAGCTGCAACTGACGCTTAGCCGCTGTTTACCGGAAATTGACACACGCTTAGTGACGGCACATCGCTGGCCATATGGGAAAAGGTGGAGAAAGTGAAAGTTCGCCGCAGGGGAAACTTTGGATTTACATAGGAAATGCTTGCGACGACATTAGATGGGCATGACATTTTACTGGGATGTGATTTGCTGCAATGCTACAATCCGCGAATTGACTAGACGACAGGTAGCTGCACTGTGCGAAGTAGTAGGAACTGGGTCGAGCTACCTTTCTCGTAGTCGCCCGAGTCTTCAACGGTCCACGTCAACGCCATCACGATGAAACGGGCTGTCGCCGCTGGAGCCAACGTGCACGCGGTGGATATCACATTGGTAGGAGAAGCAGAGCAGCTGAGAAATTTTCATAAACTGCTGGTAGCTGTACCGCCCGAACTATAGGAACTACTTGCCGGAGAGGCTGCTACCTCAGCGAGCACACGACCACCGCACTGAACTAGAACCGGGGACACATCCAACCATATAGCGACAGTTTAGACTGACACAGCACGAGCTCAACGAACTGAGGAAGTAGTTAGACTACCTGTTAAAGAAAAAAAATCATCCGACTGAGCTCCTCACCATTTGCCGCACCAATACTATTCACCCCGAAAAAGGACGATGGGTTTTGCACGTGCATCGACTACAGAGCACTGAACAGGGTAACAGTCAAGTCTCGATACCCCATCCCCCGCGCTAACGAACTGATAGATCAATTGCGAACTGCACGTGACTTTTTGAAAATTGATTCACGGACAGGTTACCATCAAATTCGGGTCTAACCTGTTGGTGTTAGCCCTCAATCTCACATTTTGTACTTGTACTTTTATATCCTAGTTTAGTGTAGTTTGCACTTTGTGTTTGGTTGGGTGTACACCCACATCCCAACCAAACCCAAATGTAATCTCCAAGCAATCTCCAACCCACCAATTGGAGATTGCCTTGGGATTACCCTTGATTCCCTAGGATTGCCCCCTGATTCCCTCCTCATCCATACCTTGCCCATTTCTGATAAACTTAAATAGCTTTGACTTCACTACTAATATATCAGTTCTAAGCCTAAGTTTCGACATGGTATCAGAGCCCTTCAACCGCATACGCGGATCGTGATCCTCTTATCTTTGCGGATGCTCGTCCCTCAAACATCAGCGTAGTAACCTTCAATCTCGTCGCTGGTGATTCGCGACATTCGTGGGCGGAAATTCTCCCGCACCACCTTCTCGTCATTTTCGATGACCTCTACAATTTCTTTGGTAAGCGCATCGTCGGCGCTGTAACCTATTGCTCTTTTTCGTTGAACGCCATCGCGTCATTTCTTCTCCTCGTCGGGCCGCCGCCCGTCGCCCCGCAGCTTCTCGTCGGGCCGCCGCCCGTCGCCCTGCATCGTCACTTTCGGGCTGCCGCCCATCGCCCCGCATCTGCACTTCTACCCCCCCCCCCCCCCCCCCCTTCCCCCTTCCCGCAGCTGAACAGGTGCAGCAGCACAGCCAAGCAGCAGCGTAGCCGCGAAGCTGAGCAGCCGTGTAGCCGCATGCCGAGAAGCAGCGTAGCCGCGAAGTTGAGGGTAGTGTGTGGGGGGGTGTGTGAGAATAGGGTCAGTTTTACGGAAATCGGCCGATTCAACCCAATCTCGGCGGCCTGAAAATTCCTTCTACAAGGCATCCCGACGCGGCCGACATTTAAGCTTTTCGCTCTTCGCGTCCCTCGGAATATTCCCCTTCACAAACCATAAACCTCACAATTCTCTTTCGTAAACCCTAAGCCCCATGTTCTTCAAAATTCTCCTTCGGAAACCATAAACCTCAAGTTCCTATCGGTGACTTAAGAGCGGCTCTTCGCGCGAGACACTAAGGGATCTTCATCATGGCTCTCACCTCGTCCACCATGGTAACCCCATCACCCCTCTCCGCCTTGAAGCCGATGGCTCTAGCTCCAACTTCAAGGCATGGAGCTATGGGGTTGACAAGCACCTCCTGAGTCGTGACGTGCAGGGATTGGACCTCAAGGACGTCCTCCTTAACTGTGGCAAGGAGAAACAGCCCCTTCCCCTGTGAGCCGACCGAATCCGCTAGTGATGCTGACATAAGGGCGTACGAGGAAGCCGTTGAAAAGTACCGGAAATGGGAGAAGGCCGACGCCGCTGCCATCATCAGCGTCTTCATCGCCTCCACCCCTCCCGAACTTGTCAACACGTTCCACAACTACCCTACCTCCAACGCCATCTGGAAGTACCTCCAGGATCGGTTCATGAACAAGACGGCGGTCGGAGTTGCCATTCTCATCCCCAGCATGTTTCAGGTTCGCCTTGAGGACTGCTCGGGAACGGCCGACTACATTGCCAAGGTGAAAACCATTCATGGCGAACTCAAGGAGCTGGGTATAGTCTCCCCCGAACAAGCCCCTGCAGCCGCCCTTTTTGTTGGTCTCAACCCGGCATATGAAGTCACGAGGAAGATGCGGAGATAACTCTAGTAACGGGAGCTAGACTACGGGCTAGGCACGTGTGCTCGTGTGATCTCTGCGTTCGTTGGTCCTTAGTCGTTTTCCTAGTGCACACACTGCTTGCTAGTTCACAAGGCAATTTGGCAAGAGTTTCACTAGAGAAAGTTGACAACAATGATACAAAGAAGTTGGCAAGGCAAGACTACATCAGAGCTAGCATGCAAGCAAGTCTACTGCCAGCACAGCACGGTCGACCGCGTGCCAGCATGACTTGGTCGACCGCGCTCCAGCAGTGCAAGGACGCGGCTTGCCAACGCTGCAGGTCGACGGCGTCACAACAGCGCAAGTCGACGGCGTGCCAGCGTTGCTCCTGCAGCCCAGCATCGCACCCGCTTCGCAGGTGCTCGTAGATGATTGGCGTGCACTGCTTCGTCACCTGCACAGCGCACACACCACATCAACTTCGTGCTGACGACTGCTTCTGATGCACCACGTCGACCTCGGGATACCATCACCGAGGTCGTCCTCGCCAAAACCACCTGGGCGACCGTCGTAAGCCTTCGCAGCACCTCGTCACCCAGGTAACCTGGTCGACCGGGCAACCAGGTCGACCAGAGGCTCCAGTGCGTGCCCGTCGACCACCCAGGTCGACGACCACTTCCGGTCGACCTCCCAGGTCGACCACTCCCTCTGGTACGTGTCGGTCGACCTCCCAAGTCGACGGCCACCTCCAGTCGACCTCCCCAGGTCGACCACTATCCCCTGGTCGACCAGCTCCAAGTCGACGTCACTCCTGGTCGACCAGAACGGCTGGTCGACTTACCAGGTCGACCAGAAGGTCTGGTCGACTTCCCAAGTCGACCAGAAGGGCTGGTCGACGTCCCGGGTCGACCACCCGAAGTTGGCGCCCTCCCGAAGTCGGCGCCCATGCAATGGCTCCCGTGCAGGTCGACCAACCTCGTCGACCAGCCCGCCCACTGCTGCAGGTCGGCTGCACCCCTACATCCGACCACGAAGTCGGCTCCGCCCAAGCGAGGACGGGGCCAACACCCAACTCCCGTTGACACTCCCCTGCCGCGTTCACGCTTGGGCCCCCCAGCCCACACGGCAGCACCTCTCGGAGAACAGCTCGTCGACGTGCACCCAACACACAGCACGTCGTCCACCGCACCAGCCATGCAAAAGGGCATGGCACCTACTGCTGCACGTCGTCGTCGCCGCCGCCCACGTCGGCCAGACGCACTTGGCCGATGGCGACGGAGCACCGGTTGAAGGCCGGATAGTGCAGCGCCTTCGTGAGGAAGTCGGCCGGCTGCTCAGCGGTCGGAATGTACTGCAGCTTAAACTTCCCCCGCTTCACCATGTGCTGCAGCCAGGCCTGTCGCCGCTCCATGTGCTTGAGGTTGCCCGTCAACCCCATGCCCTCGGCGACCGTGATGGCCGACTTGTTGTCCACCCGAAGGACGGTCGGCTTCCCAGCATCCAACTGCTGGAACTCTGCGAGGAGGAAGCGAAGTCGGCGTCCCTCCTTGCCGGCTTCGACGGCCGCCACGTACTCCGACTCGGTCGACGACAGTGTCGCGCACTTGATGCGCTGGCTCGACCAGGAGACCGCGGCCCCTCCGTAGACGAACACGTAGCCGCCCGTGCTCGTCCTGCTCTGCTTGTCACCGGCGTCGTCGGCGTCCACGTAGCCGATCAGCTCCAGCGACTCAGGTCCACCGCCAAACTCCAGGGCGGTGTCGCGCGTGTTGGCAAGGTAGGCGAGGCAGCGGTCGACCTCGCGCCAGTGCTGGTCGCTCCTCACCGTGAGGCCGCTCCCCAGCTTGCTGCAGGCAAAGGCGATGTCCGGCCTCGTCGTCGTCGCCGCGAACTGCAGCGAGCCGACTTTCTGCCGGTACTCCTCCTCCTGTCGCTTCTGCGCCTCCTCGTCGTCGAAGGTGAGCTCGGCGTAGGCGTCGACCGAGACCGGCGTCTTCGGAGTCCGTCCGCCCTGCTCTTCGTCGATGAAGCGCCTACGCAGCTTGTCGGCGTAGCCCTGCTGGTGCAGCCACAGCTTCCCCGCCGACCTGTCGCGCACGATCTCCAGCCCGAGGTACTTCTGCACCGGCGAGATCTCGCGCAGCTCGAAGGCGGCCTCCAGTAGCTCCTTCAGCTGCTTCAGCATCTCGGGGCTGCTGTTGGCGGCGAGCAGGTCGTCGACGTAGACCAGCACCCAGCAAGTCGCTCCGTCGTCGCCGACCTTGAAGTAGAGGGCCTCGTCGACCTGGCTCTTCTTCCACCCAGCGCCGACCAGCACGTCGTTGAGCGCCAAGTACCACAGCAGCGGCGATTGCTTCAGCCCGTACAGGCTCTTCAGCAGCTTGCACACCCGGCCGGTTCCGTCGTTGAAGTAGTCTGGCTGCGACATGTACAGCACCCGGTCGAGCTTGCTCTGCAGGAAGGCGTTCTTCATGTCGAGCTGCATCAAGTTGAGGTTGAGGACAGCGACGATGCTGAGGAAGATCCTCAGCGTCACGTAGCTCCCCACCGGCGCGAACGTCTCGTCGTAGTCGGCGCCGTACACCTGCGTGAAGCCCTTCACGACCAGCCTAGCCTTCTCCCGCTCGACGGTGTCGTCAATGTTGTACTTCGTCGTCAGCACCCACCGGTTCTTCATGACATTCACTCCCGGCGGGCGTTCGACCAGCTCCCACGTGCCCATGGCGAGGAGACTACGGATCTCTTCCTCCATGGCGGCCTTCACTGCTGGACCCTTCCAGCTCGCCAGCGCCTCCTTCACCGTCATCGTCGAGATGTCCCAGCGGTGCTCGGGGTCGGCCAGCATGTCGGGGTCGAGCTCCGGAAACTCCTCGTCCTCATCAGCGTCGTCGTACAGCAGGTCGTCGTCGTCCTCCACGTCGTACACCGTGGTGAAGGCAGCGGGAATGAAGAAGTCGGGCGGCCTTCGAAGTCGACCAGACTTCCGGGGTTCAGGCGGAACCCCCACCTCGTCATGGTCGGTGGACTGGTCGGCCACCTCCTGGTCGACCAGCTCCTCGTCGCCCAACTGCTCCCCTTCATCTTCACTGCCGTCCTCGTTGCCCTGCTGCACCTCGGTTGGCTTCCCGGTCGACTGCTCCCCTGTGGTCAGCTCCCCTGTCGACCGCCAGGTCGCCGACTGCTCCTGGGTCGACCTCGTTGCTGCCTGCTCCCCTGCCGGCTTCACCCAAGTCGGCTGCACCTCCTCGACCTGCTCCCCCCTTATCCAAGTCGACTGCACTCCCAGGTCGACCTGCTGCTTGTCGACCTGCTGCTCGTCGACTTGCTGCTCGTCCCGTCGGCCACCGGCGATGCCCTTGGTCGGCGCCACAGGCGACGTCCCACTGCTCCCCTCATCGCCGGAGGCCGACGACGGAGTCAGCCCACGAAGGTCGACGAGGGGAGGGGCAGGGGAGGGAAAGGAAGGGTGGTCGACCTCGGCGTCGTCCACAGCAAGCTCACCGACCTCGGCGAGTAGAGGGAGCGTTGCCGTCGAGGTATCCGTCGGCGTGGACACTAGCGTCCGCCCTGACACCGGCCCATGCGCCGACTTCCACTCCTCCAACGACAGGTCCTCGTAGAACACCACGTCCGACGTGGTGACCACCCGGTTGGCGGCAATGTCGAGGAGCTCCCATCCCTTGCTCGCCTCCGACACACCGAGGTGAAGGCCCCACTTGGCCTTTGGCTTCAGCTTCCCACCACGCTGCTGCTCGGGGACGAGGAACTGCGCCATGCAGCCCCACACGCGCGCCAGCGACAAGTCGGGCTTCGTCCCAGTCAGCAGCTGGTACGGCGTCGTCCCCGGCGTCGCCGATCGCTCCAGGCAGTTGCGGATCCAGACGGCCTGCCGCAGGGCAAGGTGCCACCAGTGGTGCTGCACGCCCATGTGCAGTAGCATCGTCCTCACCGACTCCACCACCGTCCGCATCTCCCGCTCCGCCATGCCGTTCTGCTGCGGGGTGTACGGGCAGGTCAGGTCGTGGACGATCCCCTTGCCGTCCACGAAGTCGGTGAACGTCTTCCCGAGGAACTCCCCACCTCGGTCCGAGCGCAGCATCAGCACCGACTTCTTCGTCTGCCTCTCCACCAGCACCAGCCACTTCTGGAACTCCAGCAGCACGTCCGACTTCTTGGCGACTGGCCTCACCCACACGAAGCGGGTCTTGCGGTCCTTCAGCAGCAAGAAGTACAGGCTACCGTCCTTGGCAGCCACGCGGAATGGCCCACACAAGTCGATGTGGACGACGGCTAGCACGTCGGCGGCGTCGGAGCCTTGGTCGGGGAAGGTGTGCCGCGCCAGCTTCCCGCCGACGCACGAGACACACGGTGGGTCGGCGCCCGTCGCCGACTTGAGGTCCAGCCCAATGGCGACCTCGTTCTTCGCCGAGCTCCTGATGGTGTCCATGCCGACGTGCGCAAGCCGAGCATGCATCCTGTCTGGCGTCGACTTCGTCTTGGAGACGATCGCCCGCAGGGCCACAACCTCCGGCGTGGGCGACGTCGACCTCGTTGAGCAGGGACGCAGGTCGGTGCAGAGGACTCGCCCGGAGTACGTCGCCCGACCAAGCACCTCTCCCGTCGCCGAGACGAGCAGCATCCCGTCGCCGTCCTCCCGAAACTTCACGCCATGCTCCTTCAGCTGGCCGGACGACAACAGGTTCGCATGCACGCCCGGGACGTAGAGCACGTCGGGGATGAGCACCTGCTTCCCGGCCTCGCCTTGCAGGGCGACGGTGCCGCGGCCCTGGACGTCCTGCAGCGCCCCATTGAAGCCACGCACGTGCTTCACGTCGCCGCTCGGTGCCAAGTCGATGAAGGCGTCCTTCGTCCCCATCAGGTGGTGAGAGCAGCCACTGTCGAGTAGGACCACCGCCGGGTTCGCCTGCACAGCTGCCGCCACCGCCTGGAAGTCCTCGCCAGCCTCCGGTGCCAGCGAGACGGTCGGCTCCACGACGCCGACCAGCGAGCACGACGCCGTCTTGCCGCCAGCAGAGGGGTCGGCGTCCTTCGCCGTGGTCGACGTGGTCGACTGCTTCTCCTTGCGCGGCTTCTCCTTTCCTCCACGACGTGGACGACGACTGCTAGACCTCCCGCGGCCGCCCGTGTCGTCGTCGTCGGAGTCGCTGCGGTCGGGGCACTCGAAGGAGAGGTGGTCGGGGCTGTGGCAGATCCAGCACTCCCGACGTCGACTTCCTCCACCTCGACCACTGTCCTTGGTCGACTTCTTCTTGTCGACCTCCTTTGTTGACTTCGAGCCACTGCTACCACCGCCACCTGATTGTCCACGCTGCCCTGGTCGACCGCCTTGCTTCGCCGGGGCGACGAAGTTCGCCTGCGCCAGCAGCTCCTGGGACCGCTCTGCCTCCTGCATTGCCTCGTCTTGCAGGATGTACGAGGTTAGGTTGTCCTCGTTGAGCGTCGCCCTCGTGCTCGGCGCCATGGACAGCCGCTTCAACAGGTTGTAGCTGCTCCGGAGTCCCTGCATGACATGGGTGATGTACGACGCCGTCGAATACTCCGCACCGGCCATCCTGATGGTGGCGAGAATTCGCCGGGCTCGGTTGCAGTAGTCGGTCGCCGTCTCCTCGTCGCCCATGCGCAGGTGCGTCAGCTGCCCTTCAAGCTGGGCGATAAACAGGTCGTCGGTGACCTGGTACGTCGACTCGATGAAGTGCCACGCCCGGTGGCCGGCGTCGACATGCTCCCTGCACGACTTCAGGGCGATTTGCACGCCCGGCGAGCAGCACCGCGAGATGACCGTGAAGGTCAGCAGCTGCACGGCGCGAAACTCCGCACGCAAGTCGGGGTCGCTCGGCGTCGCCACGGTACCACGAGCAAAGTTGATGAGCCCGGCCATCTCCAGCTGGGGCTCAATAGCTTCCTTCCAGGTGAGAATGTCGGGTCGGCCGACCAGTAGGGGAGTCACCGAGATCCTATCCGGCGTAAACTTGAAGTAGCCGTAGCTCGGTGCAATCCCGCCTACTGTCACCTGGGTTGCCGACACCACCTTTGACCGCAAGGTCAAGCGACTTCACTCGGATGGGGGGGGGGGGGGGGGGGGGGGGAGGGGGGATTTTGCAACGACAAGCTCAAAGCCTTCTGCTCCTCCGAAGGCATCCAGCAAAACTTCACCCTTCCTGACAGCCCGCAGCAAAACAGCATCGCAGAGAGCCGCAACCACACCCTGGTGCAGATCACTCGGTGCCTCCTCAGCCATTCGAACGCTCCACTCTCTCTCTGGGGTTACGCCCTCTACCATGCCGCGCTCCTCTATAATCTTTACCCCCACCCGCACCTTCCCGACACCACTCCAACCACACTTTGGCTCGGGAAAACACCCACTGCTCACTCTCTTCGCGTCTGAAAGTGCACCGCCTATGTCCTCCTCAACCCTCAGGCTAGGCGGCAGTGCGGTGGCAAACTCGGTCCCAAGACTCAAACGTGCATCTACCTTGGGCACAATGCCGACTCCCCTGACTATCTCTTCCTCAACCCCTCCAATCAACAGTTAGTCCGGAGCCGCGTCGTTTTCTTTGATGAGACCCGCCCATTCTACTCCACCTCGGGACCGGATCCTCCTTCAGATCCACCCTCTCTCGTGTGGGCGGACTTTGATGCGCCACCGGAACTCCCGCCTGCACCGGTCCCCTCACCTCCTCCCTCCCCTGCTTTCGCACCTCCCCCCTCTGAGGTCTGACCTGACCTCACCGGTGTCTTCGGCAGCTGCCCCCCCACCCCCCTCACCTCCCACTCCGCCAACTGCGCTGCCACCTCCGAGCGCACCTATCACATACCATCGGCGGGCACACCCTCCGGCCCCACATCCTCCCCCAGTCCCCCCTTCCACTGAGGAACCCGCTCTCCCACAGTCTCTCGAGCTGGTCACGTACCAGCGGCAGCCAATTCCCCCGCCCAAGTCTCCTAAATCAACCCCTCCGACACCGCCTGCCCCACCCTCTTCTCCTTTGGCTCATGGCACTCGTTCGCATGGCCCTGCTCGTTCTCACGCAGTCATTCCCCAACTCTCGCACATCTTCCCCGACATCACTGAGTCACCCTCACTCAACAACACTGAGAACCCGACCATCCCTATCCCTCTCACCATTCAAGAGGCTCTCTGGGGTCCCCATGCTGCTGAATGGCGTGCTGCCATTGCAGCTGAGATTGAAGCCTTCACCCGCAACCACTCAATTGATGACGAAACTCCACCTCCAAGAGTTAACATCATTGGTGGCAAGTGGCTGTTTCGAGTGAAACAGCTTCCGGACAAGGCCCCGGTGTTCAACGCGCGTTACATGGCCAAAGGGTTCACCTAGCAGCACTACCTGGATTTCTTCAAGACCTTCTCCCCCACATCCAAACCACCCACTGTTCGCACGCTCTTGGATGTAGCAGCACGAGAAGACTTTGATTTCAAATCCATGGACGCCTCTTCGGCCTTCCTGCAAGGATGCCTCAAGGAAACCGTATTCATGGATCGACCTGAAGGCTTTCCAGGAGAGTTCCCTCCCAACACTGTCTGGAAGCTGAATCGCCCTGTCTACGGCCTCAAGCAAGCCCTCGGCAAGTCCTTCTCTCACTGAACTTTCACCCATCCTCTGCCGACCCAACCCTCTTCATTCGTCGCCACTCTGAGCCATTCTACATCCTTGTCTACGTCGATGACTTCATCCTCGTTGCCAAGGACTCGGCCCAGATGGCCTCTGTTCAGGAGGCCCTAAGCAAGGCCCTCTTGATGAAAGACCTCGGTGACCTCAAACACTACCTGGGATGGAGATCACTCGCGATCGCCAGGCTCGCACCATCTCTCTTTCCCAGGAGTTCTACATCAACAATGTGCTGAAGCGGTTCGAGATGGAGCTGGGCACACCTATCGCCACCCCACTGCCGCTGCAACACCTCCTCACCGCCCCAGCTGTACCCACACCAGAGGCATGCACTGAGCCGTACCCAGAGCTTGTTGGGTCCCTCATGTACGCCATGATGTGCACCCGGCCTGACTTGGCATACCCTGTCAGTGTCCTCTCTCGATATGTGGCCCCTGAGAGCTTCACATTTCTTCATTGGAAAGCGGCAAAGCGGGTGCTGCGCTATCTGCAGGGCACCAAGTCCCATGTCCTCACCCTTGGTGGACTTTAACCTCCTCGTCTGGAAGTTTACACAGACTCCTCCTGGGCAGATGACCAGACCGACCGACGCTCCTCCCAAGGCTACTGCTTCACCCTTGGGAGCGGAATTGTCAGTTGGCGCTCCACCAGGTCGTCTGCAGTCTCCCTCTCCTCCTGTGAAGCCGAGCTCTATGCCGGCACCATGGCGGCCCAGGAGGCTTGCTGGCTCACCTTCCTACTCCAGAAGCTTGGCTTTCCTCAGTCCACTCTCACCCTCTGGTGTGACAACCAGAGCACCATTCACCTCTCCCAGGATCCCGTGTACCACACTCGCACCAAGCACATCGAAATTCGCCACTTCTTCATCTGTGACCTTGTCTAGCGAGAGCAACTCAATGTGGAGTATGTGGCTTCTGACTACAACTTGGCTGATCTATTCACCAAGCCCCTTGGGAAGGTCCCTCACCATCGCCTTCTAGGCACCATAGAGCTCTGCGCTCCTCCTTCTCCGCCATGAGTTCGATTCACGCCTATGGGGGGGTGTTGGTGTTAGCCCTCAATCTCACATTTTGTACTTGTACTTTTATATCCTGGCTTAGTGTAGTTTGCACTTTGTGTTTGGTTGGGTGTACACCCACATCCCAACCAAACCCAAATGTAATCTCCAAGCAATCTCCAACCCACCAATTGGAGATTGCCTTGGGATTACCCTTGATTCCCTAGGATTGCCCCCTGATTCCCTCCTCATCCATACCTTGCTCATTTCTGATGTACTTAAAGAGCTTTGGGCTCACTACTAATGTATCGGTTCTAAGCCTAAGTTCTGACAGAACCATCCGACTGCGCCAAGATGGCATTTAGGACTAGGTACGGGTCATTCGAGTGTATTGTGATGCCATTCGGGCTGACCAACGCACCGGCGACATTTCAGATGAACATGAACGAGACGTTTAGACCGCGTTTAGATTAATCCATGATAGTTTTCTTTGACGACATTCTGGTCTACAGCCGCGACAAGCAGCAGCATTTAGCATGCTTAGCAGCCGTGTTTAAGATTTTGACGAACATCGCCTACTGACCAAGGGTTCAAAGTGCGAGTTTTTTCTGGACCGATTAGATTTTATGGGGCACATCATTTCTGAGTCTAGGGTCGAAATTGACCCGAAGGAGCTGGATACGGTAAAAGCATGGCGCCCATCGACCAACATAACCGCACCCGTGGTGCGGAGGTGATTCCATCTCGAGAGGCTGCACCAGTGGTGCGGACCTTTTGCCTGGAGAGGAAATGACCTGGAACACCCGAGTGGTTAAGGTAAAATGTCACAAAAAGTAGTGTTCTGCATGTTTTCGCAGTTAAGTTGATGCGCCCAGGTTTGGACAATGCCCTACCTGAACCGACGCACCACTGATGTTGATGGAGGAATCCAAGGACGCCAATATCTGCTGTGGTGTGCCAATAGAAGAGCACCTTTATTCCTATCACTAACCAAGAGTGTTCTCGATCTCGTTTGGATTTGACAGAATTGACAGGTTCGGCACGAGTTTCTAGGCTGGCCTTAGATAACGTTCACAGCCTCGGGGTCCCATCTGAAGTTCCCCCAGCAATAGTGCACACAGCACATTATTAGGAATGCCACGTAGGAGAAGGATCTTTTTCGACATCGCGTGAGTGCCAGGGTGGGCTTCATGCGATCGGACAAAAAGACAAAACGTTTGAAACGGCATTGACGATGTTTGGTTACATGCAGCTGATTGGGTTCGTCTATCTGTTCAAAATCGTCGAACCGTGCCTCCACTATCGCGTGGCACGTGGTTTGGGTGTGGCACGTGGTTTGCACTTTTTAGGCTCTTGTTGGCACGTGGTTGCCCCAAGGCTGTCAAGGCCATCTTAATGTATTCCTCCGGATACAACACCCCCAGGTAGCTAGTAGGGGGTGATCAATTTAAGAGCCTCCCCCCCCCTCCCCCCCGCCCTCTTTCTACTATAGTGTGGTTTCCCATGCATATTTCCCATCCTAGGGTGCGAGTTTGAACTGCTCTTAAAGCCGGCAGCCCAAATTGCACATGTTTTAAAAAGTTGACGGGAGGGAGTTTTGGGGGGTTGGTTTTTGGCGAGCGTTACAAATTTCGTTGCTATCGTTTTTTTCGCCAAACCCAGCTAGCCCCCAGTTTTTACCGTGGTGTGAGTTTGTGAGACCCGAAAGTCCCAAATTGCAGGTGCGTGACTTTCAAAAGCTTAGACACTCAACTTCGTCAAGTTTTAAAAACTTGACCCGCGCGGCCCGCAATTTGGGCCGCGGGCTTTAACTGTAGTTTCTGTTTCACAGGGCAAATTCACAGTGTTAGGGGGCGAATCTGATGTGTCGGGTGGAATTCGCTGTGTCGAGGGGTGAATCTGCTACGTCAAGAGCGATTTCTTTGTGAGAGGCAAATCTGCCCTGACTAGTCAAGACCACCTGACAGTGAACAATGTTTTGCAGATTTCGTGCTCACCAAAAGCCAACCCACAACTTTAGTATTAACCGTAGCGTTCAAAGCAGCAAAAAAAACATATGCCATATGAAAACACCCAGATATATTTATATATAAATATATATATTTTTTCCGTTGTTAAGGGACACCCCTCCCTACCCCCCACCCCTTTTTTTCTAGGGATATGGCATAAGACTCTAGGGTCTTATACCTGGGAGAATACGGTCGGTAGCATTGAAAATCCGAGTACTTCAAGTTCAAGACCTGCGGGTAGATCCTTTGCCTGGCAAACATAAGCCAATATCTGTAATCGGTCTTCACAGAAAACAAACTATAGACACTGTTTACACAAAAGCAAGGTTCAACAGGAAAATAGTCATAGCTAGCCATGTACTCTGAAGGCGTACATTCCCTTTAGGGCTAACTTAGTCCTCAGTAACAGCTTGATAACCGTTTCCCAAAAAACAAACTCTAGGCACAGTTGACTGGAATGAAAAAAGTCATAGCTAGTCATGTACTACGAAGAGGTACATTCCGTTTAGGGCTAATCTAGTTCTTGCAAATGGCTTGGTAGCTGTTTCGCAGGCTGTAATGTGCAACAACCCTGCTACGGGGTGCAGAGGTAGCCATTGCAATTGGAGACAGCAGGTGCTGCACACTTCAGACCCTGGCAGCGCCAGTCAGTCGGGCAAGCAACAGGTGCAGCTGCAGCACACACAAGGTCTGTGACCCCGACGCAAGGGAGAAGACGTGCAGACAGGGGACAAAGGGAGAGGGGCAGTCAGGCACGTAGAGGCAGTGAATGCTGGCAAACAAAAATGGGAAACGTAGCAAGAAAATAATCATTCTGTGTTGGGCCAGCAGATGTGTTGCACGCATGAGCACCACTCACCAACACAAGACATGGGGAGAACAGCAGCAGCAGCAGTATTCACTGTCTTGGCAGTGAACAATGCAGCAGCATTGGGCGTGCACACCCCTGTGCCGCCGCACAGCATGCCCTGACCACTCGCACTGCCGCAGATATCACACCCCAACGCTCGTTGCTCCGTGACGTCCCCCTCGGTAGGAGTGTTGCAGGTGGTGGTGCTGGTGAAGCAGTTGGCAGCAGAGACGCAGGAGGTGGCGGAGTTGGCAGGGAAGGTGCCCGAGAGGAAGTTGTTGGAGAGGACGATTGCCTTGAGCGATGTTGACATCGGTGGCACGCGGTATGTCAGGTAGTTGTAGGCTATGCTCCTGGATCGCATAAGTTGTAAGGAGGGGGGGGGGGGGGGGGGAGATAGTGGGTGGTGTGGTTGGGAGGGAGGAAAGGTTGTGAGAGGTTGTGGTGAGATGCAGGGGTTAGAATCAAGACCCGAACCAATAATGACATGCAACGTGTAGGAGCAGGCTGGGATAGTGTGGAAGCTTGTTCAATAAGAGCGTGAAACATAGTTTAGTGGCACAGGGCAGGGCATATGGCATGCAGTACGGGGCACGCGGCATGGGGCATGCAGCACGGGGTATGAGGCATGGGGCACGGCACTGACAGGCGGGTGAGTTTGGTCATGGCGAGGAGAGGCGGGGGCAGCGAGCCCTTGAACCAGTTGTAGTCCAGAAGGCTGGAGGTGGGTGCATGCAGAGGGGCGCAGTGGGACACAGGGACACAGGGAAGCACAGATAGCATTTGCATAAGAGGGGCACATAGTAAGGAACAATTAGAGACAATGCGAATGAAATGAGTAAGAGGACATTTTAGAGAGACAATTAGGAGAAGAAAGAATGAGTATGAGAATGAGTGACTGGCAAAAGACTGCGAGGGTTGCAGGGCAGGGAACTCCGTGGTTCACAATAGAAGGGCGCCGCATCCTAGGCAAGGTCGCTGCATCCTAGGCAAGGTCGCCGCATCCTAGGCAAGGTCGCCACATCCTAGGCCAAGGGCGCAGTAGCCTAGGCTTGCTTGAGCAGTAGCAAAACCCAGACTACGAGGGCTGCAAGGGATTTCGCAACCCATCGTGGTGGTGAAAGGGCAATTGCGAGTGTCAACTGTGAGAATTCTCTTGGACTGGCAGGTTGGCGAGGGACTCACAGTACTGCAAGGTTGGTAAGGGCTGGAAGCCTCAGCGCAAAATCTTCAAGGCGTGCCCTGAACTGGTTGGACTGCAGGTTGCTGCGATCCCGGTGCGCACAGACGGGGTAAGAGAATGGAGGGAGGGAGGATGGAATGAAGGGAGAGAGGATGGAATTGGGAACACAATATCGAGATGCGATGCAGGATTGCAAGAGATAAATACAGGGAAGGGAACGATATGAGAGGAGTTGGAAACTCTGACTAGATGCATTGGTGCATGGAGTCATAAGCATGGTTGCCTGCTTAGCCCTGATGTGGGCTAACATTGCTGACCACAGAATGCGTACAACTTGGTTGCCTTGCTTTTGTAAACGGCAACAGTATGAACATGAATGTGGACATGAATGTGAGAGATGATATGCATTTTGGTGCTTGCATGTGCTGGCATGCATGGAAAGCTTCTCACAAGCATCCTTTCAGAATGTGGATACATGCACTCACAGGTAAGTTAGCGCCGTGAGTTTGGTGACATCAGCAGGAAGCACTCCAAACAGCTGCTGGTTGTTGAGAGTGCTGGCATAGGTCGGCAGGCAAGATACAAGCAAGGTGCAAAAAAAGAAGTGTTTGTTTTTTAAAAGCTAACCATTAAATACCATATCGTAAAGAACGGAAATAAAGAACGATACAAATGATTTTAGTAAAATATAACATTTGGGAGGAAAAAATCCCTCAAATTTTCGGGAAAAGGTGTTATCTGCGGGCTATTAGATGTGCTGCTGATGGACCAAAAGGTGTTCCGAAGGGATTTTTTGAGCTTTAAGCACATTTTTGACTAACAAAAAAGCGCCGTTTTTCTTTCTAAAGGCACCGTAAAATATGATAGAGAGAAACAGTAGTTTTTCTTGCCAATCGTATTTTTCCACCTTGCAAACAAGGAAGAAAGGGAAGGATCCAGGGGGAGAGTCAACCTCACGGTTCAGTTTCTCCCTCAACCAATCTAGTTCCTACTCGACCTGCAAGGGAAAAAACATCTGTTAACACGTCTTCTAATCTAGACTACTCTCTAACCTGCGCATGCCAATGTGCGCGCATACCTTAGCACACACCCTGTAAGCACACGCGGCCTGGGAATTGTACAATTACCTACAAAAAACAAGAAAAAAAAGAATACTGACAAAAACGAGTCGAGTATTACTTGATCCAAAACGAGTAATTCATTACTCGGACAGAGTAATGAATTACTCGCTTTTTTCAACGAGTAACGAGTCGGCCCTAGCGGCAAAATTACTCATACGAGTAATACTCCACTCGACTCGTTTTGAAAACGAGTCGGCTGAAAACGAGTCGAGTATTACACGTTTTGGCATTTGCTTTATTTTCAACTTATTTAATCAACACCTTACTATTTACACCTTACCTTCTTCACAGGGTTGCCATGTTTAGACAGTTCTTAAAAGCCGCACACGAGACTAGTAAGGCTACCAATTGCTAATCCCTTAGAACAAGCTCTCCTGCACAATGAGTTTTCGAAGATAAAAACAATGAAGTGCTCACATCTTGACGGGGTTGCCAGCTGAGTCACACTCCACACCCGTCAAGCTCCCAGTCGCTACAGTGCCACCTGTCCCTGCCAGCGCGCAGACAGCGTTCGCCGCCCACCCTGTGTGCGTCACTCCCAAGGCTGTCTTGATGCTCAGCAGCGCTGCCACTGTGGGTGGGGAAGTGAGAGGGATGAAGAAAAGAGTGGGGATTGAACCGGTAGCTTTAAATGGAAAAGGAGAGAGATCAATGGGGAACAAGCAGTGACCTGAGCGTGTGTGCGGAATGAGAAAGGAACATGCAAGCATGCAGGCCATTAAGGTGACGCGACAATCCCCATGCCACCAGTGCCCATGCAAATTGGAAAGTGCAGAGCGGGACGTGTCCCGATGCTACCTGTGCCTGTGGCCCGGGGTGTCTTACTGGCAGTAGAGTTGACGGGAACAGCGGGCAGCAAGGAGCACGCCAGAGGGAGCGCAGGGGTATTGGGGCTGTTGATCAAGGAGAGGGCTGCGAGGGAAGCAGCTGTGGGCTGGCAGGTGGCAGTACCACTGCTGCCACACAACACCCCCGTGCCATCGGCACTGCCGCAGATACTGCACGTGGCCCTCTGCGCAGTCCCTTTGCCTCCGTTCGCCGTGCAAGCAGCAGCATTTGAGAAACAGTTGGTGCGTGCCGAGCAGGACAGCCAGGAGCCAGATGGGAAGGTTCCCACGAGGTAGTTGTTTTCGAGGTCCAGGTGCTTCATGGCAGTGCCTGGCACTGGCACGCTCCCAGTGAGGTAGTTGGAGCCCAGACTCCTGTGGGATGACGCAAGTGTGGTGGGGAGGGAAGGGGGCTTGAGTTTAGTAGATAGATAAAGCAGCAGACCTCTCGGGTAGGTAGGTAGGTAGGTGCATCGCAGACGCAACATGAAGCAGCAGGCATTTAGTAAGAAAAGTGTTTTTAAGACTTGATCAGGGTGGTAGAAGCGAGAGAGAGATGAGGAAGGAGTGAGTTGGCGGAAGGAGGCAAGGTGGATGGGTGGGGGGAAAGGGGTAGGTTGAGTGAAGTGGCATGTGCAGGCATAGCATGATACGCAACGACTGGGCATGGCATGCTATGGCATGGCACGCAGTAACAAGGAGGTGGAGAGCTCACAGCTTGGAGAGGGTCTTGAGACCGATAAGAGAAGAGGGTATGGGCCCAAACAGGTAGTTGTAGTGCAGTTGGCTGCACGGCACACCAGGAAGAGGATGGAGGGAAGAGGTTGATGGGCAGGTGGATGGGAAGGGGTAGAGGGGGAGTGGGTAATGGGAAAGGAACAATAGGAAAGGTGAGAAGGTTGGACCAGGTATTGCATTTGAAATTTCTCAACATACAGGTATCGTACGCCCATATGGGTGGGAGGAGTGAAGGCTGGTGAGATGTGAGGTGGCTCACGTCACATACGCACGGAAGGAGGACGAAGAGCACACACAAAATGTGGGTGCAAGAGAAGGAAGAGAGCGAGGGGATGAGGATTGTAGTCGATGCCTTAATCGGTTGAGAGGAGCATGAACAAAAAGGAACAGAGTGCTTGAGGGGGGAACGTACAGGTTCTCCAACTTGGAGAGGGCGGTGAAGGGCGCTGCGAAGGCATCCAGGCGGCCAGCTAAGAAGTTTGTGTGGAGGACACTGGGGGGAGTCAGAGGCAGGCATAGGAGAGAAGGAACACGGGTTTGGGTTGAGTAGGCAGGACGGGGGAAGAAAGGAAGAGGAGAAGTGTATGGCGGTGGAAGGGGAGGGGTTGGCATCCTGATGCTACAGATGTGGGCACCGTTACACGGCAGGTGAAATGGACCAAGGAAACAGGTTGAGGACTCGTGGGGAGGACCATGAGGTAGACGGGATTCAATGTTAGCAGTGGCAAGTAGCTCACGAAGAGTGAGCGTACAGAGCAGTGGGCGTACAGAGCAGTGGGCGTACAGAGCAGTGGGCGTACAGAGCAGTGGGCGTACAGAGCAGTGGGCTTACAGGCTAGTGAGCGAAGTGAGCTTGGAGATATCTGCATGCATGGAGCCAGCCAGCTGGCGCGAGTTAAGGTTGATCTCCACGACAGCACCGGCCGGGCTGCACAGCACGTCTAACAGGTCCCTCGGGCCAGGGGAGGACGTGCTGACACCGGAAACAACAACGACCACCGTGCACAGCGAGTTCCCTCCCCACTCAGAGAAAGGCACTCCCAGCGCCGCATTGAGACTCCCAAGCACCGATACTGGGAGGTGGGGGTGGGGGGTGGAGAGAGGGTGGGGAGTGAGGGCGGGAGGAGAGTACCACAGCTAGGGAAGATGTTGTGGGAAGAAAGGGAGTGAGGGCGTATAGAGGGAGAATATACAGCGAAAGTGTCCCAGAAATATGAGGTGTCTGCAAAGCAGAAAGTGGAAGCTGGGGGCAGGAGGAGCACCTGCTGTGGTGTCAATGCGAACACCCGAGCACTGCATGGGCAGCAGAGCAGCAGAGGCATCGTTGGGCGTGAGTGCTGCGATTGGCTCCGTAGTGTCAGGCGCGCACACCCCTCCATTGCATATCACCGCACTGGAACTCCCAGCACCGCAGAGGTCGCAGTCAGAGGCGAGCCTCTGGGAGGAGGAGCCAGAGGCAAGGCATTTGGAGGAGTCTGCTAGGCAGTTGCTGCGTGCATCACATGCGGTGGTGGAAGATGCTGGGAAGGTTCCTGTGAGGAGGTTGGAGGCGACGTTGAGGGACTTGAGGGAGGCAGAGGGAGTGCCGGTGATGGAACCAGCGAGGTAGTTGAATTGCACGTTGCTGGTAAGTGGGGAGGAAGAGGAGGGGCCGATGGAGAGAGAGAAGGGGGCTGAGTACGGCAAGGCACGAGTAAGGAGACGTGCAGTGGAATGAGGGCAGGGTGCCTTGTTTGGTGATTATGAATGAAGGGGGAGTGCATGTGGATGATGATTGGGTTGCACAAGTTGAGAGGACTGCCTGCACTGTTTGGTGCTTACAGGCTGAGAGGGAGGTGCGTACAGGCTGAGAGGGAGGTGCTTACAGGCTGAGAGGGAGGTGCTTACAGGGCTGAGAGAGTGGACATGGTAAGGAGGAACGAGGGCAGAGGGCCGGAGAACCAGTTGTAGTTGAGAGACCTGTAGGGAAGAGGTGGAAAGATTTCACATGAGGACACGAACAATTCAGGCACACGCAAGAAGGGAACCCTTGCTGGGTCAGGTCGGGCTTGATTCCATGTGGTCTGGCCTGGCTTGCAACCACACAGGAAAGCAAGCCTGGTTTGTAGAATGCTATGCAAGGGCGCTGGCAATGCTGCGTGGCAGAGAGGAGGCAGGGTGTGCAAGCAGTGTGTAGGACTGACAGTTGCTTGAGTGCCTTGAGACCCGTGAGAGGCAGAGCCCACTCGCTCATGCGCGCATCCAAGAGGTTGGACGCCACGTTGCTGCGAGCACGGGGGCATGGGGGCATGTGAAATTACGAAAAGGTTAGCAGAGAGGGGAATGTGGGGCGAGGGTTGGGAGGTTGAAGGCCTATGGTGCTAGAAAGCGGGGAGGAGGGGCATGACGGACATGTGTGGGGTGGTGGACATGTGTTGGTGAAGCAGCTGCACTCACAGGTTGGTGAGCGCAGTGAGCTTGGAGATGTCGGCATGCAAGCTGCCACGAAGGTTCATCTTGGAAAGATCCCTGTTGTGACCCAGGCATCAAGGAAGGAGGAGGAATCAGTATGAGGAGTAGCGGTGCAGCAAGCAGGGCAGCATCCGATCCGAGCATGGAGCAGGCAAGGATGCGAGTTTGAATTGAAGGGGCCTCACAGGTGTTAGGATGAGGAGGAATCAGTGTAAGAGAACGCCTTCTGAGCATGTGAGCATGGAGTATAAAGTGCATTTATTCATGCTGACAGTAAGAGTGTGATGGTGTCATCACGAGTGAGATACAGTCATGCTGACACTCTGAGAATGCCCATAAGGCATTCTCGCATCACGATAGCATGGACACGTGCAAGGGGAGCACAGGCAAGTCAGCAGCCTGTGAGGTGAGTTCGTGTGACTCCCAAAATAGCATACACATTGCAGATGCACATATCGTACACACATGCACAGATCACCCTCACAAGCACATAGCACATATGTGCACATGCACATGCACATACGCACACGCATAAAGTAAACGCCCATATCCCATGCACAGAGCCACCCACATGTATCCCCTCCACACACATCCATCATCTGCGCACGCACAGGCTGATGACTTGGCCCGAGAGGTCGCAGACGACGCCCGTCCAGCTGTCCACCGCGGGGGCGTTGCCCGCCAGCGTGCAGGGCGAGTCCACCGCCCAGCTGCTCGCACTCACGCCCAGCCCCGCCCTCAGTGCCAGCAGCGCCAGCGCTGGGGGGAGCAGGGGGGAGGGGCAAGGGGGAAGGAGAAAAGGGAAAGGAGAAAAGCGGGAGAAGGGGGAGGAGAAGGAGGGAGGGAGTATGTCATGGGGAAAGAGAGGGTGAAATTGGTGAGAAGAGTGGAAGTTGGTATGGGATGGAGCAGAAGGTTGGACGGTAGAAGGGTAGAGCACAGATCTTGAAGGGGGCAAAACGGGGTTTGGTGGGTTGAGCACTGACTTTGGTGTGAGTGGGAAGCAGACACTAAGCATGATTCAGAATTTCCTAACAACGAGGAGAAGGCCAGTCAGAGTATGAATTCCAGCATACTTATGCTGCTGCTGCTGCAGAAATTGGTAATTCCAATTCAATGCCACTCACAACAGTTGTCATCCGCTGTAATGGCCTCAGCTTTTTAGGTGCTAAGAGGGTTGTGTGTCATGTCATGGCGCTACACTCACCGGAGTTGTCATCCACTGGAACGGCCTGGCAGAACATTGCTGGGAGGGCGGCAGTAAGGTTGTTGACAGTGCCGGCAGCAAGGAGCGCAGAGACATCGGGAGTGCAGGTGGTGCCGGCACAGAAAGGCGGGGCGCCCGTGGCGGAACCACAGAAGGCACAGCCGGAGGTGCGCTGAGCCACACCGGCATCGTTGGTGCAGGAGCCCGGCGAGGAGAGGCAGTTGCTGCGGATGTCGCACAGCTGGAAGGGCTGCGTGGGGAAGGCGCCCGCCAGGAGGTTGCTGGCGATGGCCAGCACCTGCAGCTGCGTGGCCATGGCTGGCAGCGTGCCCGTCAGGTAGTTTGCTGACAGCCGGCTGTAAGTAGGGGTGGGGGGAGGGAGAGAGGTGAAGAAGGGAGGGGACGGGGATGAGGAGGGAGGGGAGGCAATGAGGGGAATGGGCATGGGCATGGGCACGTGCATGGGCATGGGCATGAGTATGGGCAGCATGGGCATGGGCGTGGGCATGGGCATGGGCATGGGCATGGGCATGGGCATTGCCCAGCGCAAGGGCCTTGGCGTGGGCATGGTCATGGGCGTGGGTATGGGCGTGGGCTTGGGCATGGGTGTGGCGTGGCATGGCATAGGCATGCGTCTGGGAATGGGTGTAGCGAAACTGACAGTTTTGTGAGTCGAGGCATGTTGACCAGAGTTGATGGGATACTGTCAAAGAGGTAGTTGGCGCTGAGGTTCCTGGAAAAGGTCAGACATGCGATGAGAAGGACATGAGAAGGACATGAGGAGCACATGAGAAGCACGTGAGAATGACATGAGAAGCACATGAGAGGCACATGAGAAGCACATGGGGAAGAGAGTGAATAAAGTGAGGAAAGGTGAGTACCCATGATGCGCTGTGATGGGTCAGAGTAGCACATGATGCGCAAGTTCGTGACCCCTGCTCCCTCTTCTCTACCAGCAGGTGTTTCAATGGTAGGTGATGTGCCGGTCTATTGTACAAAAGAAACGGCAGTTATAACATGCGCTGGATGATTGAACCAAGGGGGGGCAGGTCCTTGGGCCTTATATCGAAGGAACATTGGGTGCTGGTTCCCTGACATCCTGACACTCCCTGAGTGGCCATGCAGGAGAGACTTATGGCATCAACTCACAGGGTAGCCATGGTGGTGAGTGGCAGCACGTTGGGCACGAACTTGGAGAACTGACCAAAGAAGAGATTGTAGGACAGATCGCTGCGAATGCAGGTGGGAGAGGAGGATCACGGGAAGGAGGGAGAGGAGCGGCGAGATGTGGAATAAGAGGAGGGAGCAGAGGTTGGAAAAGAGGCTGTGAAGGTAAGAGTTGGATGTGTAGAATGAGGATCGGTGAACTTGAGGCACAATGAGAGAAGAACAATATATCCTTAGTAGGAAGATAGTACAAGCCTGACAGGCTAGACCAATGTCCTTTCCAAGGATGAGTTCTAGAGAAGTGGGAAGCCACATATATGTGGCTGAACTCTTGAGGCTAGCTGCAGCACCTCAAAGCTGAGGGCAAGGCTAGCCAACCTTGCCAAGCTAGCAATTGAGGCCACATGTTGCACATGTGGGCCAGGCTGTAACAACAGCCTACGTGGCAGCATGTGGCACACCATAGGAGCCAGCAAGGTGAGTATGGGATGGGTGGACAGATGGCAATGCCAACTGTGACCACACTTCACTGTGGGTGAGTGTGGTGGAGTGTGGGAATGTCATGTTGGGCATAATGAGAAGAGAAAGTGCTGCCGCTGAGAGTTGAACCCGCGACCTCTAAGATTAAAGGTGAGAATCTACCCACTGAGACATTCTTGCTTGCACAACAGGATGGACCCAGGTATTGCAGACTTCAATTCGACCCTAGCATGCTTGTGAAAGTGCAAGCATACTTATAGAGAACGCCCCAGGTTGCGAGGGGTTGAGGTTGAGGATTGGGTGACGTACAGGTAGGAGAGGGCAGTGAGCTTGGAGATGTCGGCATGGATGATGCCCCTCAGTGCCTTGTTGGGCAACGTGCTGCCATGGGATAGCAGGAGGCATGGGGATGGCAGGAGGCAAGATAAAAGCACGAGGCATGGGGTTTACTACAAGCATGGGAAAGGAGGCATGTGCTTAACAAGAGGACATGCACACTCAATGCAGGACGAATAAAGAAGGGGTTTGTAGGGGGGCAAGGAAGCTCACATGGAGAGGACGGTGCCGTTGGCGTTGCACCACACGCCCGGCCACGACTTGGGGTTGGCGCTCTGCCCCTCAATGTTGCACTTGCTTCCGTTGCGCCAGTCCGTGTCTCTGACCCCAAGAGCCGCCCCTAAACTCAAAAGTGCCGACACTGCCGGTGGGAGTGCACGTGGGGGGGCGAGGGGGAAGGATGATGAGTGGGTGCATGCAGGTTTGCAGTGTGGTGAATGTCTTTGCAGCAAGGGAGGGTGGTTGGTGGTGTGATGATGCTATGGTTGCACCTAAAAACTAAAACGGAAGCACGTGGAGGCATGGAGGGGAGGGATTCACATGTTGCACTAAAGTGAGAAGGGAGTTTTGCAAGGTGAAAACAAGAAGACTTTGAAAGACAAGGTCCGAAAACTCATGTGTGGCAGGAGGGAAGGAGGAAACTCGAAGGAGGGTCCTAAACACAAGAGTCCTGCCACTGCCGGGCGTAGGCATGGGCATTTGACCCGGACGGGTCGGGTAACCCGACCCGACCCGGCCTTTTGGCCGGGTCGGGTCAGGTGTACTGAGTATCCCGACCCGGACGGGTCGGGTCGGGACTACCCGTACGGGTCGGGTCGACCCGTGACCCGTCAGTGTATCTTTTTCACGGGTACCCTTGACCCGTCGGGTCGGGTCGACCCGTGACTCGAAATCGGGTTAAGATACAGAAAGTGTAGGATAGACTGTAATTGCGTTGCGCGAATGGCCCTATCTTGCTGGCGAACAAGAGGCATCATTGCTTTAGTGTAGGAGGAGGCGTAGGAGAGATCGTGGATAGGAAACCTAGGTCAAACTTCAAGGCCGCGTTCGGCGGCCGCATTAGCCCGCACCAATGTACATTGCACATTTTTTTCGATGTTCCAGGAGCCTTCCGTGATAACCAGCCGAAAGGCTATCAAGGTTCGTGATAAGCGCTTGGCTGCCGAGGCAGACCAAGCCCGAATGCCTGCAGAACGGTCTTTTTGGCAACCACAAATTTGCATGTCGCCGCTTTCCAGGAAATACAGCGTACTAGCAATCTGACGCATCCTTGATGCGCGCATGATGCAACGCCCTAAACACGCATGATGCGCGCATCAGCTCGAATTGGGGCAATTGAACAGCGCATCATGCATGTGGGGAAGGCGCCAGGTGCGTTCTTCCCCACTTCGATGAAAGCTCAACACCCTGGAATTCGTCGGAATTTTGGGGTCGAAATTTGACATGCCCGAAATTCGACATCCCCAATTTCCGATTTCCCGAACCTGCGTGTCCATTTTCCGAACCTCCATTTCCTAATTTCAATTTGGACGGTACCGAGCCTCAATTTTTCAATTTGTCAATTTGCCGAGCCTAGGGCGCATCAGGCTCTGATGCGGCCGCCGAACGCGGCCCAAATTCGTACCCCACAGTCGCAAAATTTCTGCACAAATGTTGTCTCCAACGAATTTCCCCTCCCACCACCTATCTTCACCGCATTGCATCTAGATCATCCAACCAATTTGAAATTTGACAGCTTGACAGTCGTCACTTTCAGATCTACAACAAAGATGATCGAGGAAGTTTCTCCCCTCCCCTTCTGCGGGGAATTCCTTTGCTCCGCGATTCCGCGCTTATCTTGTGGGGGGGGGGGGGGGATTTCCGATCCGTGCGGATCTGTGAGGAATTTCGCGGATCCGCGCAGATCTGCGGCGAAATCGCCGATTTGCGCAGATCTGCGGCGAAATCGCCGATTTGCGCAGATCTGCGGCGAAATCGCCGATTTGCGCAGATCTGCGGCGAAATCGCCGATTTGCGCAGATCTGCGGGGAAAATCGCCGATCCGAGCGGTTCGTCGGGGGAAGTCGCCGATCAGCGGGGATGGCGAATTTTTCTTGGGTATAATTACCCGACCCGACCCGACCCGAGATTACACTACCCGAGGACGGGTCACAGAGACCCGTGCCCCCTACGGCGGGTCGGGTACCAAAAATTTGGCCTATCTTGACCCGCCGACCTGACCCGACCCGACCCGAACCTGTCACGGGTCGCCCTAGACGGGACGGGTCGGGACGGGTCGGGTCAAATGCCCATGCCTAGCCGGGCGAGGGGGAGAGGATGCTGAATGGGTGCATGCAGGGCTGCAGCAGTGTGGTGAAGGGAAATCCAGAGTGGCAAGGGACTGACGCCTGGCAGGAGGGAAGGAGGGAAGGGGCTCACCAGAGGTTGCATCAAGTGGCACGGCAGCACATGCCATTGGGAGCAAGGGAGCAGCAGCACTGTTGGGAACCTTAGTGAGGGAAGGAGAGAGGATGGGCAAGCAGGTGCCTCCTCCACACAGCGTTGGCTGTGTCTTGGTTATTGAGCCACACATGTTGCACCCTGTTGGAGGCCTCTGTGCCGTTCCATCCAGGTTTGGGCAAGCTGAAGCGTCGCTGAAGCAGTTGAGGCGAGCGTTGCAGGCAGCGAGTGAGACGGCGGGGAAAGTGCCCGAAAGGAAGTTGGCCTGCGTGTCGAGAAACTTGAGGGTGGCACCGGGCTTGGGCAGCGAGCCTGTCAGATAGTTGTAGCTGAAGCGACTGGAGGTTGGGATGGAGGGGGGAAGAGGGGGAAGTTAGGGATAAGAAGATGAAAATGGGTGAATGGAAAGGGGAGGATGAGAAAGGAGAGGGAACAACAGGAGGGATGGGATACGGACAGACGGAAAGGAATGGTGGATTAGGGAAAGCAGTGGTAGATGGTGATGTGAAAAGCGTTACAATGTTTATTACAGGTTGGAGAGTGTGGTCATGCGGGTTGCAAAGAGGACAAGAGACAGGGGGCTCAGGCGTGGGTTGTTACAGATTGGAGAGGGCGGCCATGGCTACGAGCTTGGATGGCACCGAGCCGTACAGCCAATTGAAGCTCACCGCCCTGGTGGGACATGTGAAGGCATGCACACGTGCAGAGACGCATGCATGGTGCATGCATGCACACACACATGCACATACACGATGCAGACACGCACACACACATACACACACACACAAGAACACAGCCGCAAACATCCGTCAAAGGGACAGGTGTAATCAGGACGAAGACTGGCAGATGACGAGCAACACATGAGATGGTGCGGAGAATTTTCTGAGAAGTTTTCGAGAAGTTTCTTAGTCCTTGAACGGCTGGGCGGGCGGAAAAACATGCAGGGGCTGGCTGTGTGCATGAGGTGCACTCACAACTCCTTGAGAGAGGCCGTGGGCAGGATAGGAGCCACAAAGGAGTCGAGGCGCTGGTAGAAGAGGTTGGATGACAGGTAGCTGTGGATGGGGGGGGGTCATGGCGAGAACGAGAAGCACAGGTGAAGAATGTGGGACATTGGTTGAATGCTCAAATAAGTGTGAATGCTCTATGTGCAGGGAGGCATTTGGGTTGGGACTGTGCTTCGAAGTGAGGGTGGGATGAGTGCAGTGCGAGATACAAATAAGTGATGCTACCAGCTTACACAGAAAAAATCATGTCCTGTCACGTGCATGTGCAACACTCCATTGAGAATATTTGAAACATCAACCCTTAATATCTTTAGCTCGTACTACGAACCGTAAGGCCTTACAGTGTGGTGACTGTGGTGAGTTCTGAAATGTCTGTGCCCACGGTAGCATTCAAATTGATTCAACAGGTGAATGTTTGAGTCAAGTCTAGAGTCACTCCCCAAGGCCTTACAGCGCAGTGAGTGTGGTGAGCTTGGAAATGTCGGCATGCACGGTGCCTCGCAGTAGGCAACTCCGAAGATCCCTGCCCACCCGGTACAGGGGGGCGGGGTGACAGCAACGGCAGAGAGAGCAGTAAAAGCAGAAGGAGCAGCAGGGGAAGAGGGAGCAGAAGGGGAAGAGGGAGCAGCAGGGGAAGACAGAGTGGTGTTCCAATTCAGGCATGAGGACAGGGGCTGGCTATGTGTAGCGCTAAAGGCAAGGATTTGGCACCGCACATTATTCTGGAGGCCTGGGTTTGCGGGGAGGATGTAGCAGTGCGAGGAGAGGAGAAGCAGCTCACAGCGGGCAACGAGCATGGAGGAACGCAGCACATGAGCTGGGGTGATTCAGGAGAGCAGGGCAGCAGCACATCACTCACAGGGCGACAACCACGCCGGCGGAAGAGCAGAACACGCCTGGCCAGGAGCCAGGGACGGGCGTCTGGCCTTGAATCGTGCACAGCCCCGCCTGCCCTGAAGGTGGAGCCACCAGCAGCACCCTCTCCCTGCCCACTTCACTCTCTGCCAATCGCCGCCGCCCCATCGCCTTGAGCCCGTTCCTGAATTCTCTGACAAGGGACTTGGCCTTGGGGGCTACTGCAAGGGTAGTGGCAGACCACTCAGTGAAGGTGACCCCGAGAGCCGTCTTCACAGAGAGGAGAATTGCGGCTTGTGATGCGTTCAAAGGCACACCCACACAGAAGCGCGGGAGAATGGGAGACGAGGCGGTGGGGGTGGTGGAGGTGGCAAGAGGGCCGGCAGTGTTGGGAGCACAGGTGCCGCCGGCACAGATGGGATCAGCCCCGGTGGGAGAGTCACAGACGGCGCAAGAAGCCAATGGGCGCTGCGTGGTGCCTGTGGTGTTGCATGCGCCTGTGGTGGCGAGGCAGTTGGAGGAGGCAGAGCAGGAGAGGAAGCCAGTGCCGGGGAATGTGCCGGACAGCCAGTTCTTCTGCACGTCCATGGTCTTGAGAGCCGTGCCGAGCTTGGGCACGGGGCCGTACAGGTAGTTGTAGCTCGCACCGCTGAAGGGGGAAGGGTTTGGGGAATCAGGATGGGGGTAAAGAATGGGAGAGTGGGTGTGAAAGTGTCTGTGAGAGGAGGAAAATGAGTGTAAAGGTGAGATATGGGGCAGATGCAGTGAGCGAAGGCAATGAGGCAGTAGGTGCGAAGGCAATGGGGCAGCACATGCGAAGTCAATAGGTCAGAAGCAGCGAATGCTCAAGAAGCTGAAGGCATGGAGGTCTCACAATGATGTGAGGGAGGCGATGGCCACAAGGGCAGAGGGGATGGACCCAGCGAACCAGTTGAAGTTGAAGTTGCTGCCATGGGTGTGAAATAAATGGAAAGAGACGTGTAGGCGGAAATGAATGGAAAAGGCAATTACGTTGTGGGAGGAATTGTGTCGAGTTCATAAGAGAGGAGGGGAGAGGAGGGGAGTGAAGGGAAGAGGAGGGGAGAGGAGGGAGTATGAGGGGAAGCAGAGAGGGGTGGAGATGGGAGGGTGAGAAGGGAAGCTGGGGAGATTTGGGAGATGGTTATTCATGCTGTGGTAGCGACAGTTGCAGCAGGCAGCCCCATGTGGGAGTTACTTCAGCAGTCTGCCTCCTCTCAATTGACTGCTTCTGCTTGTGTGCTCTGCTCTGCAAGTTTACATGTACTCTCCTCTGCTCTGCAATGCTCTGCACTGCACTGCTCTTCTCTCCTCTGTTCCGCTCTTTTTTTCCTTTTTTGGGGGGGGGAGGATTTTGGGTGAACCCAGGAGGAAATCTGCTCTGCTCTGTTCTGCTCTGTTCTGCTCTTCTCTGCTCCACAGAAACATTATGGCCACGCCACTCACGCTTGCTTGAGCGAGGTGAGCGCCTTGAAGCTGGTTGTGAATGCATCCAGACGCCCCTGCAATAGGTTGCTGCTGAAATCACTGTAAGGGGTACATGGGGAGACAGGGAGGGAGTATACTTACGATGTTTAAAGAGTACGGAGGAGAGAGGTGAGGGGTGTATGAGTCGGACATGCAAGTACGCTTTGACTCAGCACCACAAGCCGAGTTATGGTATGCAGATATACGCGCAAGAGGAGACTCAGAGACAGCATGGTAGAGCCATAAAGGGGAGACTCAGAGACAATGAGGGAAACAGCAACACTGGTCGATTTGAAGTGAGTAGATAAGCAAGCAACGGCGGCGAATCGAATGGCGCCATGCAGGATACACTAAAACATGAGTGAGACGAGCGTGTGGAGACTAAAACGTGAAAGAGAGGGTGGTGACGGTGGTTGGGAGGCGCCTGAAGAATAGGCTTACACGGAGGTGAGTGTGGAGAGCTTGGAGATGTCAGAGTGCATCTTTCCTGCCAGCTTCTGCCCCGACAACTTGCTGCTCATTCAACCAACAGCCAAACACAGCCAAGCACAGACAAGCACAGCCAAACACGGCAAAACACGGCCAAAAACAGGCCAGAACTGCTAGTTTGAGGAAGGATGTCTGAAGAGACGTGGTGCTGACAGGAACTTAGAAGTGATTTCGTGGAATACTCAGACCAGTCTAGCAGCAGCGGCAGCATGGGCAAATCAGAACGGGTGACTGACAGGGAGACGGGTTTGAAGGCAGAGTTGCAGAGGACGTTGGACCACGCGCCTGGCGGTGCTGCCACTCCCTCCACGGCACACGGCGAGCTCACCGCCCAGCTGGTGAACGACACTCCCAGCGATGCCTTCACACTCAGTAGCGCCGCAGCTAGGGAGGGTTGGGGTAGAGGGGATGCAGGGGTAGTGGACAGGTTGGTTGAGTCGTTTCCATTCTTATCGGACAGAGCAATGCTCAATGGTGAACAATACGGGCGATTTCTGAGACAAGGCGAACTGTGGTCTGATGAAATGTGATAAGGGTTGACGTGGGATCATGCACAGAGCAGGCACTCGTGCAAGGCTCCTCCGCCCCATTGGACAACCACAGTTTCACATGTCCCCTTGACACACGCGCGCGCACACACACACACACAGATAAACGCACTGCTCATGGATGCCTGGCCTCACTGCTTGTAGCACTCACCCATGGCAGCATCCATGGGAGCACCCGCGCAGTACATCTCAGCCGTCCCCGTGTTCACAGTCTTTGCTGCGATCAGAGCCGTCGAACTGGGAGCACACGTGCCGCCATCACAGAGCACCCCGGTGCCGTTGGTGCTGCCACAGATGGCACATGCATCTGCTGCACGCTGCGTGCTGCCGCTGGTGCACTTGGTGCTGTCCTTGAAGCAGTTGCTGGCGCAGCTGCAGTAGGTGGTGGTGGTGGTGGGGAACGTTCCCACCAGGTAGTTCCCTGATGCGTCCAGGTACTTGAGGGACGCCGGCAGTGCTGCCGGCATGCTGCCCGTCAGGTAGTTGCCCTGGATCTTGCTGCGATGGGCAAGGGAATGGGGGAAGGGGGACGACATGCTGATAAATCAGCTTCCCTGGGCATTCGCTCTTGCGATAGCCCGGCCTATTACAAGCAAAGCAGCACCCCTTGAATGGCGCAGCAGCTATTTGCCACAACGGCGTATATGGTGGCGTGCTCAGTCGGTCCCCGAGGACGATGTCTGTAGTAGAACCCGGTCTCAGACGGCGTAGAATATTAATTTTCTCCGCGAGCACGAAAATTTCGTTGAAGTTCGATAGCCCGCGTAGCATAATCTCGTGCGAGATGTCCGGATTCAGTCTGCCGATATAACAGTCCACCCGCTCCGCCTCGTGCATGTAGCCGACTTGTTCGCACACAACAAAAAAAACTGCTGGTGTAGTCTTGAACCGACCTGAGCTTCCGCCAAGTGCGAGTTTCAGACGCGCCAAAATTGAAGCCGCGATCGGCTCGAAGCGCGCCCGAAGCCCCGCGCACCATGCATCACACGTGCTATACTGGGCTGTTTCGCAACAAGGTGACGGCTGGACCCGTGGGCCCTTCCTCTTGCGACGGCGACGCGTAGGCGCATGGGGACGTCACAATGACTCACCACAAGTCCATGACAGGGCCCCGTAGCAACGAAATAGTGTATCGTATCTTTGTTGCGTCTGACTCGACGTCATTCGCGTCAAAGCAGACGTTCATCGTGAAGATCCACGATTGAACCATCAGACCTCCACGTTGGTTAGGATTGAAGTAGAGTAGTTGCTACAGTTTGAGTGGCATTGGTGCGACAATGTTGTTGTTGCCAATCGTTATTGTGAATTCGACTTGACGACGGGCTTCACGAGGCCCATTCGTGCTTGGTGCAGCCCTGTTCCTCTCCATGCCATGCATCGATTGGGCGGCGCTATCACTGGCTGCACCTGAGCACTGTCCCACGTTGTCGTAATGTGATGCTGTGCCGGATGAAATGACAATCGGCTCATCCGATTGCGGAGCTGTATTTGCAGGTGCTTGTGTAGGTGCTGGTGCATTCGTCGTTGATTGCTGGCAGGCGGAGTCGCATTCCGCCGTGAGTGCCGTGATTTCGAGCGCCAAATCTTCAAGTTGGTGCACGAGGCGGTCGAGGTGCTCCTGCGCCAGCGTCGCGATAATAAATTCGGCCATGGCGGGGGCATTGGGCAAGCTCAGCGAGAGCCTCAGTCGTGGCCGTGCGTGCTTTCAAGAGAGCACTCCAGCAGTTGCATGTCTATGATGATGGAGAAGGGCAAGTATTTAAGGCATAGAACATTACTATTAGGGACTCCATGATGTACCATGAGAGGGAAGGGTTCTTTAAGAGTTGGGGAAAAATGGTAGGAACATTCCTTGCAGCAAGGACACAACCCTCATTATGAGGTCCTTGAGGTGTGATATGCAAAATTCAATCTGGTTGAATTTTGCCTAGGTGTTGCAACATTTGCAACCCATGGTATATTTTTTTAGCCACCCCAATCTTAAAGTCAAAGTGTCTTCTTAACCATCCAACCTAAGATCCATCTATAATAACTTATCAATAAATGCCCAATTTAGATGATATCCCGACATGTGAAAAAAAAAAATCTTGGATCTTATCATTCATGTAATTTGGCCGATCTTGTTTAAAATAAGGCAACCTTAATATTGTTGAAAATATGGCTTTCTCTTGCATGATCAAGCATGTAGAGTTGGAGAAAATCAGAAAATTTGTAAAATCCAACAGCCATGTATAATGACATATGGTCATGCATATTTTGCAACCACAAATAGCACGAGCACTCAGCAGGACTTTAAGATGACATGCATGCGGAGATAACTACTACAACGGGAGCTAGACTATGGGCTAGGCACGGATGCTCGTGTGATCTCTGTGTTCGTTGTTCCTTAGTCGTTCTCCTAGTGCACACACTACTTGCTAGTTCACAGGGCAATTTGGCAAGAGTTTCACTAAGAAAGGTTGACAACAATGGTACAATGAAGTTGGCAAGGCAAGACTACATCAGAGCTAGCATGCAAGCAGGACGACTGCCAGCGTAGCACGGTCGACCGCGTGCTAGCACGACTTGGTCGACCGCGCTCCAGCACTGCAGAGTCGCGGCTTGCCAGTGCTGCAAGTCGACGGCGTGCCAACATCGCAAGTTGACGGCGTGCCAACGTTGCTCCCACAGGACAGCAGCGCACCCGCTTCGCAGGTGCTTGCAGATGATTGGCGTGCAGTGCCTCGTCACCTGCACAGCGCACACACCAAGTCAACTTCGTGCTGACGACTGCTTCTGATCAGCCACGTCGACCTCGGGATACCACCACCGAGGTCGTAATCGCCAACATCGCCTGGGCGACCGTCGCATGCTTCGCAGAACCTCGTCACCCAGATAACCTGGTCGACCGGGCAACCACGTCGACCAGCTGCTCCTGTATGTGCCGGTCGACCTCCCAAGTCGACGGCCACCTCCAGTCGACCTCCCCAGGTCGACCACTACCCCCTGGTCGACCAGCTCCAAGTCGACGTCACTCCTGGTCGACCAGAAGGCCTGGTCGACCAACCAGGTCGACCAGAAGGTCTGGTCGACTTCCTAGGTCGACCAGAAGGGCTGGTCGACTTACCAGGTCGACCACCCGAAGTTGGCGCCCTCCCGAAGTCGGCGCCCATGCAGTGGCTCCCCGTGCAGGTCGACCAACCTCGTCGACCAGCTCGCCCACTGCTGCAGGTCGGCTGCACCCTACACCCGACCACGAAGTCGGCTCCGCCCAAGCGAGGACGGGGCCAACATACAACTCCCGTTGACACTCCCCTGCCGCGTTCACGCTTGGGCCCCCAGCCCACACGACAGTACTTCTCGGAGACAAGCTCGTCGACGTGCACCCAACACACAGCACGTCGTCCACCGCACCAGCCATGCAAGAGGGCATGGCACCTACTGCTGCACGTCATCGTCGCCGTCGCCCACGTCGGCCAGACGCACTTGGCCGATTGCAATGGAGCACTAGTTGAAGGCCGGATAGTGCAGTGCCTTCGTCATGAAGTCGGCCGGCTGCTCAGCGGTCGGGATGTACTGCAGCGAGAACTTCCCCCGCTTCACCATGTGCTGCAGCCAGGCCTGTCGCCGCTCCATGTGCTTGAGGTTGCCCGTCAACCCCATGCCCTCGGCGACTGTGATGGCCGACTTGTTGTCCACCCTGAGGACAGTCGGCTTCCCAGCGTCCAGCTGCTGGAACTCTGCCAAGAGGAAGCGAAGTCGGCGTCCCTCCTTGCCGGCTTCGACGGCCGCCACGTACTCCGACTCGGTCGACGACAGCGTCGCGCACTTGATGCGCTGGCTCGACCAGGAGACTGCAGCTCCTCCGTAGACGAACACATAGCCACCCGTGCTCGTCTTATTCTGCTTGTCACCGGCGTCGTCGGCGTCCACGTAGCCGACCAGCTCCAGCGACTCAGGTCCACCGCCGAACTCCAGGGCGGCGTCACGTGTGTCGGCGAGGTAGGCGAGGCAGCGGTCGACCTCGCGCCAGTGCTGGTCACTCCTCACCGTGAGGCCACTCCCCAGCTTGCTGCAGGCGAAGGCGATGTCCGGCCTCGTCGTTGTCGCCGCGAACTGCAGCGAGCCGACCTTCTGCCGGTACTCCTCCTCCTGTCGCTCCTGCGCCTCCTCGTCGTCGAAGGTGAGCTCGGCGTAGGCGTCGACTGAGACCGGCGTCTTCGGAGTCCGACCACCTTGCTCCTCATCGATGAAACGCCTACGCAGCTTGTCGGCGTAGCCTTGCTGGTGCAGCCACAGCTTCCTCGCCGACCTGTCACGCACGATCTCCAGCCCGAGGTACTTCTGCACCGGCGAGATCTCGCGCAGCTCAAAGGCAGCCTCCAACAGCTCCTTCAGCTCCTTCAGCATCTCGGGGCTGCTGCTGGCGGCGAGCAAGTCGTCGACGTAGACCAGCACCCAGCAGGTCACCTTGTCATTGCCGACCTTGAAGTAGAGGGCCTCGTCGACCTGGCTCTTCTTCCAACCGGCGCCGACCAGCACGTCGTTTAGCGCCAAGTACCACAGCAGCAGCGACTGCTTCAGCCCGTACAGGCTCTTCAGCAGCTTGCACACCCGGCCGGTTCCGTCGTTGAAGTAGTCCGGCTGCGACATGTACAGCACCCGGTCGAGCTTGCTCTGCAGGAAGGCGTTCTTCATGTCGAGCTGCATCAGGTTGAGGTTGAGCACGGCGACGATGCTGAGGAAGATCCTCAGCATGACGTAGCTGCCCACCGGCGCGAACGTCTCGTCGTAGTCGGCGCCGTACACCTGCGTGAAGCCCTTCACGACCAGCCTCGCCTTCTCGCGCTCGACGGTGTCGTCGATGTGGTACTTCGTCGTCAGCACCCACCTGTTCTTCATGACGTTCACTCCCGGCGGGCGTTCGACCAGCTCCCACGTGCCCATGCTGATGAGGCTACGTATCTCCTCCTTCATGGCGGCCTTCACAGCCGGGCCCTTCCAGCTCGCCAATGCCTCCTTCACCGTCATCGTCGAGATGTCCCAGCGGTGCTCGGGGTCGGCCAGCATGTCGGGGTCGAGCTCCGGAAACTCTTCGTCCTCGTCGGCGTCATCGTACAGCAGGTCGTCGTCCTTGTCGACCACGTCATAGACCGTGGTGAAGGCGGCCGGGATGAAGAAGTCGGGAGGCCTCCGAAGTGGACCTGACTTCCGGCGTTCAGGCGGAACTCCCACAACGTCGCGGTCGGTGGACTCTTCGTCGCCCAACTGCTCCCCTTCATCTTCACTGCCGTCCTCGTCGTCCTGCTGCACTTCGGTCGGCGTCCCGACCGACTTCTCCCCTGCGGTCAGCTCCCCTGCCGACTGCCAGGTTGCCGACTGCTCCTTGGTCGGCCTTGCTGCTGCCTGCTCCCCTGTGGGCTTCACCCAAGTCGGCTGCACCTCCTCGACCTGCTCCTCCCCTATCCAGGTCGACTGCACTCCCAGGTCGACCTGCTGCTCGTCGACTTGCTGCTCGTCCCGTCGGCCACCGGCGATGCCCTTGGTCGGCGCCACAGGCGACGTCCCACTGCTCCCCTCATCGCCGGAGGCCGACGGCGGAGTCAGCCCACGCAGGTCGACGAGGGGAGGGGCAGGGGAGGGGGAGGAAGGGTGGACGACCTCGGCGTCGTCCTCAGCAGCAAGCTCACCGACCTCGGCGAGCAGAGGGAGCGTGGCCGTCGAGGTATCCGTTGGCGTGGCCACCAGCGTCCGCCCTGACACTGGCCCATGCTCCGACTTCCACACCTCGAGCGACATGGTCTCGTAGAACACCACGTCCGACGTGGTGACCACCCGGTTGTCGGCAATGTCGAGGAGCTCCCAGCCATTGCTCACCTCCGACACGCCGAGGTGAAGGCCCCACTTGGCCTTCGGCTTCAGCTTCCCACCACGCTGCTGCTCGGGGACGAGGAATTGCGCCATGCAGCCCCACACGCGCGCCAGCGACAGGTCGGGCTTCGTCCCGGTCAGCAGCTGGTATGGCGTCGTTCCCGGCGTCGCCGACCGCTCCAAGCAGTTGCGGATCCAGACGGCCTGCCGCAGAGCGAGGTGCCACCAGTGGTGCTGCACGCCCATGTGCAGCAGCATCGTCCGTACCGACTCCACCACCGTCCGCATCTCCCGCTCAGCCATGCCGTTCTGCTGTGGGGTGTAGGGGCAGGTTAGGTCGTGGACGATTCCCTTGCCGTCCACGAAGGCGGTGAACTCCTTGCCGAGGAACTCCCCTCCTCGGTCAGAGCGCAGCTGCAACACCGACTTCTTCGTCTGCCGCTCCACCAGCACCAGCCACGTCTGGAACTCCAGCAGCACGTCCGACTTCTTGGCGACCGGCCTCACCCACACGTAGCGGGACTTACGGTCCTTCAGCAGCAAGAAGTACAGGCTGCCGTCCTTGGCAGCCACGCGGAACGGCCCACACAGGTCGAGGTGCACTACGGCCAGCACGTCGTCGGCGTCGGAGCCTTGGTCGGGGAAGGTGTGCCTCGCCAGCTTCACGCCGAGACACGAGACACACGGTGAGTCGGCGCCCGTCGCCGACTTGAGGTCCAGCCCAATGGCGACCTCGTTCTTCGCCGAGCTCCTGATGGTGTCCATGCCGACGTGCGCAAGCCGAGCATGCAGCCTGTCCGGCGTCGACCTCGTCTTCGAGACGATCGCCCGCAGGGCCACAACCTCCGGCGTGGGTGACGTCGACTTCGTCGAGCAGGGACGCAGGTCTGTGCAGAGGACTCGCCCGGAGTACGTCGCCCGACCAAGCACCTCTCCTGCTGCCGAGACAAGCAGCATCCCGTCGCCGTCCTCGTGCAGCTTCACGCCGTGCTCCTTCAGCTGGCCAGACGACAGCAGGTTTGCCCGCACACCCGGGACGTACAGCACGTCGGGGATGAGCACCTGCTTCCCGGCCTCGCCTTGCAGGGCGACGGTGCCGCGGCCCTGGACGTCCTGCAGCGCCCCATTGAAGCCACGCACGTGCTTCACGTCGCCGCTTGGCCCCAAGTCGACGAAGGCGTCCTTCGTCCCCATCAGGTGGTGGGAGCAGCCGCTGTCGAGCAGGACCACCGCCGGATTCGCCTGCACAGCTGCCGCCACCGCCTGGAAGTCCTCGCCGGCCTCCGGCGCCAGCGAGACGGTCGGCTCCACGACGCCGACCAGAGAGCACGACGCCGACTTGTCGTCTCGCCCCTTGCCGCTTGCAGAGGAGTTGGCGTCCTTTGCCGAGGTCGACGACTTGGTCGACTGCTTCTCCTTGCGCGGCTGACTTCCTCCTCGACGAGGTCGACGACTGCCAGACCTCCCGCAGCATCCCTTGGCGTCGTCGTCGTCGGAGTCACTACGGTCGGGGCACTCGAAGGAGAGGTGGTCGGGGTCGCCGCACAGCCAGCACTCCCGACGTCGACTTCTGTTAGTGATTAAGGACTGAGTCTATGATGATTAAATGCCAAAATATCACAAATCGTTGGGCCTAATTTCTGGACAGAAACCGCGACTTCACAAGAAACGTCGTCGACGAAAATTTCACCGTTAAATTTTCACGAAAACCAAGTATGTTGTAGCTCTGAACCGTGGCTACAATTCCCAAGTTGAGTCACATCAAAAGGTGAAATATTTCTCGAGTTATCCGTTTCGGCGCACAAGGGGATAAACTGCCACAGAATCTTAACTCAATAATAATATTCTCACAATTCCACAAGTTGCACAGAAGAGAGTTGGAGTAGAGCTAAATCCAGGTAGGAGGGGATGAGGAGGACGAGAGGGAAGGTCCCAAGGAGTCCCCAACCAAAGAAAACCCCATGCCACATTTGTCACTTTCCCAACTCATGCCATCCACCTCACCCAACTTGGCCACACTTGCCAACCTGGTTTGGCTTCTCCCAACCACATGACACCATCTACAGTGATGGGTTCGAATTTCCCAACCCCAAAAGTCTGTACCCCATATTGAGTGACTCCACTAATTCCCATAGTCGCCGCATCCCAATCAAAACTTCGAACGATCGTAACTTTCTCGTTCTTGCTCCGTTCGTGTCGATTCTTGGTTCGTCGGAAAGCTCTTGAGCAGAGCAGTCACTTCAGATATCTGCTCAAGTCAAATAACATTCACACACACTCAGGAAATCCAAACCACACAAAACACAATTTCTTGCACACGCTCACACCACGCATGCAACGCACGAACATATGATGGGAGGCAGACAGACGTCGATGCATATGATTGCATCACACAACAACTTCCTCCTCCTCGACCGCTGTCCTTGGTCGACTTCTTCTTGTCGACTTCCTTGGCCGACTTCGAGCCACTGCTACCACCGCCGCCAGACTGTCCGCGCTGCCCCGGTCGACCGCCTTGCTTCGCCGGGGCGACGTAGTTCACCTGCGCCAAGAGCTCTTGGGACCGCTCGGCCTCCTGCATCGCCTCGTCCTGCAGGATGTACGAGGTCAACGTGTCCTCGTTGAGCGTCGCCCGCGTGCTCGGCGCCATCGACAGCCGCTTCAGCAGGTTGTAGCTGCTCGGGAGTCCCTACATAACGTGGGTGACGTACGAAGTCGTCGAATACTCTGCGCCGGCCATCCTGATGGTGGCGAGAATTCGCCGAGCTCGGTTGCAGTAGTCCGTCGCCGTCTCCTAATCGCCCATACGCAGGTGAGTTAGCTGCCCTTCCAGCTGGGCGATGAACAAGTCGTCGGTGACTTGGTAAGTCGACTCGATGAAGTGCCACGCCCGGTGGCCGGCGTCGAGGTGCTCCCTGCACGACTTCAGGGCGATTTGCACGCCTGGCGAGCAGCACCGCGAGATGACCGTGAAGGTCAACAGCTGCACGGCGCGAAACTCAGCACGCAAGTCGGGGTCATCCGGCGTCGCCACGGTACCGCGAGCAAAGTTGATTAGCCCGGCCATCTCCAGCTGGGGCTCGATGAAATCCTTCCAGGTGAGAATGTCGGGTCGACCGACCAGCAGGGGAGTCACCAAGATCCTATCCGGCGTAAACTTGAAGTAGCCGTAGCTCGGTGCAATCCCGCCTGCTGTCACCTGGGTCGCCGACATCGGCAAAAATCCACTTCGCCGACCCCTGATGTCACCCTGCGAGGACCCTGCAGCCGCCGACGACCGCATCCCTCGCGCCCGAACGCCGCCGACTTCATCGGCGTGAATCACACCACGCTGCCTCGACGTGCCTCCCGCACTGCTGCCGACTTGACCACCACCGGCGTTGACGCCCATGTCGACGCCGCCTTCGTCGTTCACCGGTCGAGGAGACGCAGGCCGAGAAGGGTGCTCCGTCGCCCACACGGAACGGATGCCAGCGTCGACGACCGCCCAAGGGATGTCGCCGAACTCCTTCGCCTCATGGCGTCTCTTCGCGCTCTCCAGCCGTGCCTCCAGGGTGTCCACCACCCCCATGTCACCTACGGCGCCTACCATAGTGACTACCGCACAACTGTTGGCCTACGAACAACTTAGGTAAGGTGCCTACTAAGTCGACTAGACTGAAAGGTAAGTCGTGTGCCGTCCACGCTCACCGCACCATGCGGAGATAACTACTACAATGGGAGCTAGACTACGGGCTAGGCACGGATGCTCGTGTGATCTCTGCGTTCGTTGTTCCTTAGTCGTTCTCCTAGTGCACACACTACTTGCTAGTTCACAGGGCAATTTGGCAAGAGTTTCACTAAGAAAGGTTGACAACAATGGTACAATGAAGTTGGCAAGGCAAGACTACATCAGAGCTAGCATGCAAGCAGGACGACTGCCAGCGCAGCACGGTCGACCGTGTGCCAGCACGACTTGGTCGACCGCGCTCCAGCACTGCAGAGTCGCGGCTTGCCAGTGCTGCAAGTCGACGGCGTGCCAACATCGCAAGTTGACGGCGTGCCAACGTTGCTCCCACAGGACAGCAGCGCACCCGCTTCGCAGGTGCTTGCAGATGATTGGCGTGCAGTGCCTTGTCACCTGCACAGCGCACACACCAAGTCAACTTCGTGCTGACGACTGCTTCTGATCAGCCACGTCGACCTCGGGATACCACCACCGAGGTCGTCCTCGCCAACATCGCCTGGGCGACCGTCGCGTGCCTTCGCAGAACCTCGTCACCCAGATAACCTGGTCGACCGGGCAACCACGTCGACCAGCTGCTCCTGTATGTGCCGGTCGACCTCCCAAGTCGACGGCCACCTCCAGTCGACCTCCCCAGGTCGACCACTACCCCCTGGTCGACCAGCTCCAAGTCGACGTCACTCCTGGTCGACCAGAAGGTCTGGTCGACTTACCAGGTCGACCAGAAGGGCTGGTCGACTTACCAGGTCGACCACCCGAAGTTGGCGCCCTCCCGAAGTCGGCGCCCATGCAGTGGCTCCCCGTGCAGGTCGACCAACCTCGTCGACCAGCTCGCCCACTGCTGCAGGTCGGCTGCACCCTACACCCGACCACGAAGTCGGCTCCGCCCAAGCGAGGACGGGGCCAACATACAACTTCCGTTGACAATGCACTCAAACTGACACACATACAACAACCTTTCATATTAATGGACTCCATGCACATACACTCACATGCATGCAAGCTCACAAACACGGCAACACACATGCACTCATGACACCACTGACCACACTAGTGCAATGACATTCTACACATCTTAGCACACTTCCATTGCACTCTCGGGAAGTCTTTTGCTTGCTTGCTTGCTGGCCGTCACATCTTAGAGAATCTGCCGCTTGCTTGCTGGCCTTCACATGTTGAAGCTCAACAACCCCCTTCTTCACAACCTGCCTCATCCAATGCCATTTGATCTTCATGTGCTGGTTGAGCGAATTCAGAAAAGCACACTATCTGTCAAAGAAAAATTGTATAGGTCCCTTTTGTTCAGCTCCCATGTCCTCCAGCAGCTTCGGTCAAAAGCACAATCTCCTTAATAGCATGGTACATTGTCATGTACTCTACCTCTGTCGAAGACTGAGCAATTTTACCCAGCTTCTTGGACCTCCAACTCACAGGTCCCCACCAATAGATGATTGCTCTTCCTCAACTAAGACCCACATAGATTCGGCGAAGCACAAAACCTTTAAGGTTCCAGTTGAATCCGATCTGCTCCAAAATACTTCAGCTCGCCAGAAGCTGAAAGCTGAACACCAGCAAATGCCGTTAATTCGAGGTAGTGCACCATGGGCTTTGCTACCTCCAATTGCTGCTCAGTGGGTCGTTGCACAACTCTGTCTAGCTGCCCCACTCCGAAGGAAGCATCGGGATCACTATACACCGTATTATATGTCACACTCCGAATAAGTGATTGGTACTCATTTTGCTGCTCATCCTTCAAAGCCCCCATTTAGCAGCACCTTCTCCAACTTCTCGTACCAACACCTAGGCACCTACTTAAGACTATAAATAGCCTTCTATAGCTTGTACATCTGGCTGTACCCATCCTCATCACCATCGAGCTGCGCCATGTAGATATCTTCCAGCAGCACTCCATTGAGGAGTGCAGTGGTGGTAGCATAGGCTACGACGTATAATCCTACCGAGTGGTGATGTGCTGGCTTATAAAAGGCCATCCATTGACATGCTGCGGGTGTGGGGCTGCACAGGGCTTGTAATGGTGCCTAAGAAGCAGAGGCACAAGCTGGAAGTTTGCAGTTGTGTGGGCTGGCCATCTTGGGATAGCTCCTGACCCAAAAGGGTGGCTGGTGTGGGACCCCAAGAGCAAATAGACGCTGGTCAACCGTAACGTCAACTTGTAGAGGATGTCATGTACAAGGACTCAGCGGCAGCAGCAGCAGCAGCCGCAGCAGCAGCAGTAGGTGTAGATTGGCTTGCGTCAAAGCCGTTGTAGGGCTGCATGCATAATTGACGCGTGGGTTTGGTTAGTACGCGGAGTGCTTGAAGGAGAGTGTGGTGCTCTTGTCTGGATCGGCATATTTAACTTGGCTACTAAAAGTGTTGGCGGTGCCCATATGATCATGTTTTTCAGGTGCTCATGTTGAGTTATGATGGAACCTTAAATAATGGTCCATTCCCATGATCCAATGGTTGCTTACAAAGTTGCCTATATGCTAATCTGCCCAGATTTTGGTAGCATGCCCCCTAGAATAGCTCTGATACCATGCTAAAATGCATTGTGACAACGTGGTTAAAACATGAATATAAAACAGAGTAGAGCCGAAAGCTTGTAATAGAATGGATTGACAGAGAAAAGATAATGTACCCTTCACCAATAATGGTACCTTCAATTATGCCAACTTTAATAAAGGAGTGGCAATAATTCTATCCCCGAAACTCTAGACTCTAGTTATTCAACCCCTATAATAATTGTACAATCATTGTAATGCTAATATCCTTATGTAGGAGATGACAGTAAAATCTAATAGCATAAATATTCAATTATGTTTGTATTTCCAACATTGTGCACAGTTTGCCTTCCTTTGTTTGTAATTCAAGTATTGGCCTTTAAACAAGGAAAAGGCAGCAGGCCTCAGAATGCATCTACCCATCTACGGAGTGCAGAGGTAGCCAACGCAGTTGGCAACGGCAGGTGCCGCACACTTGAGCCCCTGGCAGCGCCAGTCAGTGGGGCTGGCAACTGGTGCAGCTGTAGCGCACACAAGGTCTGTGACCCAGGGGCACGGGAGAAGAGAGAGAAGGCGATGTAATAACAGGAGGGACAAGGGACAAGGGCAGCCAGGCAAGAAGCAGCTGCACATGCTGGCATATAGAATAGGGAATTGCAGCAAGAAAGGAACATCTTTCATTCCTGGCCCGGCATCAAGTTGATGCACCACTCACCAATGCAAGCCATGAGTAGAACAGCAGCAGCAGCAGTATTCGCCGTCTTGGCAGTGAACGGAGCAGCAGCATTAGGCGTGCACACCCCTGTGCCGCTGCACAGCATGCCCTGACCACTCGCACGACCACAAATATCATACCTCGACGCTCGCTGTGCCGTATTGCCCTGCTGGAAGGAGTGTTGCAGGAGGTGGCGCTGGTGAAGCAGTTGGCAGCAGAGACGCAGGAGGTGGCGGAGTTGACAGGGAAGGTGCCCGAGAGGAAGTTGTTGGAGAGGACGATTGCCTTGAGCGATGCTGACACCGGTGGCACGCGGTATGTCAGGTAGTTGTATGCCATGCTCCTTCCTCGCCAAAGGTTCAGAGGTGGAGCAGGGGGGGTGGAGGTGGTATGGTTGGGAGAGAAAGTTAGACGCAAGACCTGAACCAATAATCATTTGGACGAGCCGGGGAGAAGGCTGAGATGGTGTGGAAGGCATCAACGTAAGAGCGTAGAATGTAATTAGCGGTGGCATATGGTAAGGTATGCGGCATGGAGCATGGGGCATATGCAATGGAGCATGGGGCATGCAGCATGGGCCATGCAGCATGGGGTATGAGGCATGGGGCACAGAGCATGGGATACGAGGCATGGATCATCACTGCACTGACAGGCGGGTGAGTTTGGTCATGGCAAGGAGGGGCGGGGGCAGCGAGCCCTTGAACCAGTTGAAGTCCAGCAGGCTGGAGAGGAGAGGGGTGCAGACGGAGGATTGCAGAGGAGTGCAGAGGTGGGCAGAGGAACACGGAGGGCACACATACAAGAGGGGCACAAAAAAAGGACATAAGAGGAACATCTAAGAGGTTCAATCCACCTAGCCCCAACATGAAGGTGTTAGAAGCTGAATGCAGAACGGAAGGATCGTCGAAGAAAGATTATGCCTGGCAATGGATTGTAAGGAGGGCAAGGGACCGCTAATTGTTGGTGCAACCCTACGGTTTGCACTCGGCTTGTTGTCCGTGTGCGTGCATGCATGTGTGCATGGAATGGTATAAGGGCATGAAATTTTATATATATTTCATCCTTCTAATAGTGTGTGTATGACGGGTCATGTGCCGAGTGTGTGTGTGTCGAGTCAATAGCGAGTTATCGCTAGTCGCGTGTTACGCGGTCATTTTGTGTGTCCCGCGCGATTTCTATTTTGTCGTGCGCGGTTTCTATTTTGTCCTGTGTCGAACGTTCGGCGTATCGCAGGTATGTGCAGCAGACCCATCAAGAACTTAAGGATAAATTTGTGATGAAGAACCCGAGCCTTGGTTTCAAGCTTCAAGTGATTTCCGAAGCTCGCCAACAAGATATTGAAGATCGTTACATTACAATGTGTAGTGTAACATTTCTGTTGGTGTAGAACCTTATGGAGGGTAGTTTCGAGACCCTTCTTGGTTGGGGACAGTGTGGCACTATTCCACATCACTGTACCTCGGCTCTTGGGGTTTGTAGGAGCTGGGAGTCATTCCCAACTCGTAACTCTTCCTAGTTCTTCCCAATTGTGTGTTTTCAAGACTATGTTGCTGCCATAGTGCCGTTCGTTCAAACCAACGCTGTCTCATCAATTCATAATGAAATTGTGCGATCTAAATAGTTTAACGTAGGCGACGTTAAGGCGCTCCAGATCCAAGTTGAATCAGGTCAATTGGAGCTGTGACCAGATTGCTATGAACGTTTGAATCCGCTGTGCAGAAATCCGACAGTGCACTCTATCTTTCGTTTTAGGCACATTAAAGCATATTGTCTCTATAACACTAATTTCATGGTGGGATGGCAGCGATGCATGCAATGCTTGGTTGGAGTGAAACAAGAGCACTCGGACTGCAAGGGCGGCAAGGGACTCACAGCACCGCCAGGTTGGTAAGGGCGGGAATCCTCAGCGCAAAATCTTCAAGACGTGCTCTGAACAGATTGGAAGACCTGCAGGTTGCTGTGAGGGGGAACATGACAGGTGGACGGAGGGGGCATAGGGGGGCCACAGCGGGGGTTCAGGGTGGCACAGGGAGGCACAGGGGTGACAAAGGGGGGCACAGTGGGGGTACAGGGGGGCACAGTGGGGGCGTAGAAATAGAGAGATAGAGGACGGAATGAGGGAAGAGGGGATGGAATGTGAGCGAAGACGAGGGGTGTGGTGGTGCAACACAGGCTTGTACAAGAAGATAAGTTTAGAGAATGTAGGTACTGTTAGGATGATAAGCAAGAGAATGGGACCCCATACATTAGCATGGGTAAGATGAAGCTCGTGAAGCATGGTTGCGCGAATACATGCGAGTGAGTATTACAGAGCATTGTTGGTGTACACACTAGTTGCTCCATCTGATTAAATTGACAATGATATGCACTTGAGTGCTGGCACGACAGTGAGAGAATGCCTAAATTCGCTCATGTTTTTGTGCTTGCTTGCAGGAACAGAAAGCTGCTCACAAGTATGTACGACAAGTGTGCAGGTGTGCATTTTACAGGTGTGTAAGCGCTGTGAGTTTGGTGACGTCAGCAGGGAGCACTCCAAACAGCTGCTGGTTGTTGAGAGTGCTGGCACAGGTGGGCAGGCAACAAAAGAGGAGGTAGGGGGAGGATTAGAGGAGGGAATCCGGGGGGGGATTCGGGCGGGAGGAGCAGGAGCACCAGAGCAAGCGGGGACTCAAAATGGGAAAAAAAAGAAAGTGCTGAGAAACATGGGGAATGGAGCAGAATGGGAATACCCACTGTTTGACTAATCCACCAGGGGGAGATGAAGGGCCAGCCATCAAAACCACACCACACTGCAGAACAAGCTCTCCTGCAAAACAAGCAATCTGTTTCACACTTATTGAAGTGCTCACATCTTGACGGGGTTGCCAGCTGAGTCACACTCCACACCCGCCAATCTCCCACTCGCCACAGTGCCAGCTGTCCCTGCCAGCGTGCAGACAGCGTTCGCTGCCCACCTTGTGTACGTCACTCCCAAGGCTGTCTTGATGCTCAGCAGCGCGGCCACTGTGCGGGGGTGGGACGATGAAAAGAGTGGGCATTGAACCAGTAGCATTGAATGAAAAAGAGGGGAAGGGCTAGCAGTGTGGAGCGTTTGTGTGTGCCGAATTAGGAACTGCAGTGCGGGCCAATAATTGCAGACTGGAAAGGGCAGAGCGAGATGCGCCATGCTCCCTGTGTCCATTCCTGCCTGTGCACTGTCCAGTTCGCTAACCAACTGGGCTAAAAGGGCATGTTAACTTGGTGGGTTTGCGCACTTATACCCTCCCAGGACAACACCTGTAGCCCTTGGGAAGACAACTTCGGGTCATTCCAGTGTCCATTTCCAACACTCCCCTCACTGGGAGGGCCCACCACTAGGGCACAGGAAATCTGCCGACAGCAGGAATCGAACCCGGGTCTCTACCCCACTTCTCCACCATGTCCAGTTCGCTAACCAACTGGGCTAAAAGGGCATGTTTACTTGGTGGGTCAGCGCACCCATACCCTCCCAGGACGACACCTGTAGCCCTTGGGAAGACAACTTCGGGTCATTCCAGTGTCCATTTCCAACATGCACGTCCCATCCCATGGGATGCTTACTGGTAGTAGAGTTGACGGGTACAGCTGGAAGGAAGGAGCACTCCAGAGGGAGCGCAGGGGTAGAGGGGCTGTTGAGCGTTGAGAGGGACGCGAGGGAAGCAGATGTGGGCTGGCAGGTGGTCGCACCACCGCCACCACACAACACCCCCGTGCCATCAGTGCTGCCGCAGATACTGCATGTGTCTCTCTCGACAACCCCGTTGCCTCCGTCCGCCGTGCAAGCAGCCGCATTCGCGAAACAGTTGGTGCGTGCCGAGCAGAACTGCCAGGAACTGGTTGGGAAGGTTCCCACGAGGTAGTTGTTTTCGAGGTCCAGGTGCTTCATGGCAGTGCCTGGCACTGGCACGCTCCCAGTGAGGTAGTTGGAGCCCAGACTCCTGTGGGATGACACATGCGTGGTGGAGAGCAGGGGGCTTGGAATGAGTCTGATAGATAAAGCAGTGAATTTGCATGAAAAGTACTTTTGAATACATAGGTGCATCACGTTCTCAAGTCAATGTGGCAGATGTAGAAGGACACACAGAGGCATATACTCCTTTAGGTGAGGCAGAGGAAGTAGCTGAAGTGGCATGTGAACACATGGCATGATGGCCAATGAGAGGGTATGACAGAACATAGCCTAGCATGGCATGGCATGGCATCGCATGGCCTGGCATGGCCTGGGCAAAAGGACGTAAACGTGGTCTTCTTACAGCTTGGAGAGGCTCTTGAGGTCGATCAGAGCTGAGGGGATTGGCCCAAACAGGTAGTTGTTGTGCAGTTGGCTGCAGGGCACACAGGGAAGAGTATGGGGGGAAGGGGTGGATGGGGGGTGTGGATGTGCAGGTGGATGGGAAGGAGTCGAGGGAAAGGGTGAGGATGATCGGCCCAGGTATTGCACTTGTGGGCCCATATGAATGCTGCTGAGGTCTGAGGTGCTTCAGGTACGCACGGAAGGAGAAAGAGGGCACACACGGCATATGAACGCAAGAGGGGGCCAAGAGGACCAAGATTTCACTCGCTCAACAATGACACTTCCAAATCTCCTAGTCCCTACGTGTTCTACAGGTAGGACTCTGCTACACCCCTTAACCTTTCTTTTGTACCCACCGGGCCACCCCACCTTAATTCAAAGGGAGGTCCATTCGGGAGGAGTAAAAATAGGAAGGAATGGAGTGCTTAAGAGAGAGGTATACAGGTTCTCCAGCTTGGTTAGGGAGGTGAAGGGCGCGGTGAAGGCATCCAGGCGACCAGCCAAGAAGTTTGAGTGCAAGAACCTGGGGGGACGGCATAGGGGGGGGGTAGGAGAGAAGACACAGGGGAATGGGTTGAAAGGAATGTAGGACAAGTAAGTTCAGGAAACGGGGAAACATAGGAAGGGGAGAAGGCAGGAAGGGGCAAGGCAGGAAGGGGGAGAGGTGCAGGGAATGGTGGAGGGATAGGGACATTGCAGAGCAGTGGGCTTACAAAGCAGTGGCTTACAAAGCAGTGGGCCTACAAAGCAGTGGGCCTACAAATCAGTGGCTTACAGGATATTGAGCGTAGTGAGCTTGGAAATATCTGCATGCATGGACCCAGCCAGCTGGCGCGTGTTGAGGTCGATTGCCACCACAGCACCGGCTGGGCTGCACTGCACGCCTTCCGTGTCCCCTGGCCAAAGAGCGTAGAGCATGTCCTCGGAAGCCACGAGGGGTTACCGTGCACAGGGAGTTCACTCCCCAGGCCGGGATCGGCACTCCCAGCGCCGCCTTGAGACTCCCAAGCACCGATACTGGGGGGTGGAGATGGGGGACAGGGAGGGGAGTGGGGGTGGAGATAGGGCAGATGTTGAGGGATGGAGGGGAGGAAGCAGTGACACCGTATGGATGAGATGGATTGATGAGGACAAGCAGGACACACAAGCATAGTGGAGAGTTGAGATATTTGGGTTTCTCTGACAAGTAGAAACGGGAAGGTGGGCAGGAGGCGCACCTGCTGTGGCGTCAATGCGAGCACCCGAGCACTGCATGGGCAGCATAGCATCTGAGGCACTATTAGGTGTGCGTGCTACGACTGGCCCGGTGGTGTCAGGCGCGCACACCCCTCCATTGCATATCACTTCACCAGAACTTCCAGCACCGCAGAGGAAGCATTCAGAGGCGTCCCTCTGGGAGGAGGAGCCAGAGGCAAGGCACTTGGAGGAGTCTGCTAGGCAGTTGCTGCGTACATCACATGCAGTGGTGGAAGATGCTGGGAAGGTTCCTGTGAGGAGGTTGGAGGCGACGTTGAGGGACTTGAGGGAGGCAGAGGGAGTGCTGGTGATGGGACCAACGAGGTAGTTGAAACCCACGTTGCTGGAGAAAGGAAGAGGGACAGGGAGGGCGGAGGGGAGGAAGGAGAAATCGAGAGAGAGGGGAGGGGGAGTAAGGGGAGAGATGGGTTAAACAGTGGAGTGGGGGAAGGGTGGTATGAATGGTGCTATGAGTAGCGCTAAGACAAGATAAACAGTGGAAAGAAGATGCGCCCAGCAGCGTCGGTGAGGGTGATTGTGTGTGCGTGCGTGCGTGTGTACGTGTGTGTGTATGTGTGATCATTTGGTTGCAGTGGGGAGTGTGCCTGAAGTGCTGAGAGGGAGTGTGCCTATAGGGCTGAGATGGAGTGTGCATTTTGGGCTAAGAGAAAATGCTTACAGGGCTGAGAGGGAGGTGCTTACAGGGCTGAGAGAGTGGACATGGTGAGAAGAAACGAGGGCAGAGGGCCGGAGAACCAATTGTAGGCGAGAGACCTGGAGGGCAGAGGTGGAGGGGAAGAAGTTGCACAACAGGAAGTTCACGCACGAGAAGTTACAAGACAACAACAAAGAAATCCAGATGTGCAAAGCGGTTTGGTGTGGTGGGCATGGGATATTGCGGCAGCATGTTGTGCAGGCTGGAGGACTGACAGTTGCTTGAGTGCCTTGAGGCCGGTGAGAGGCAGAGCCCACTCGCTCATGCGCGCATCCCAGAGGTTGGATGCCATGTTGCTGCGAGCACGGGGGTCAAGGAGCACAGAGGTACGAGGGCACCGGGGCACAGAGGCGAAAAGGCACATTGGGAGAGGCAGAGGGGAGTGTGTGGAAATTGGTGGGGGGTTGTGGAACATGAACTTCCAAGGTTGAGGTTCAAGGAGCACGGCATTGAAGCAGAATATGTGGGCTGAAGTAAGGAAGATGGATGGATGCGAACCACGTGTTATTGAAAGCATTGGCACTCACAGGCTGGTGAGCGCAGTGAGCCTGGAGATGTCGGCATGTAAGCTGCCACAAAGCTTCTTGTTGGAAAGATCCCTGTTGTGACGTCAGCAAGCCCATGTTACCCAGGCACCAAGGAGAGAGGAGTATTGAGCATGAGGCACATGAGTGCAGAGAGCAAGGCAGCGTGCGGTGTCAGCTGCTAGAAATGCGCCAGCCTCAGTATAGCTCTCACCTCACATGTATGTACGTTTGTATCAAAGAAACCCTCTCATGGTGCAAAGGAAACACACACATCCCACACACATACAAGGGACAGACCTGCACCCTGTGGGGCGAGTTAGCATGTCTCCAGACATAGCACGCACACAACACACACATAGCATACACATGGCAATTGCGCATGGCAGACACATAGAAGGCACACAAAACATGCTCGTAGCACACACATTGCACACCAATCGCACACAACAGATATTATACGATCATTGCACGCACTTTCACTCATATAACACACACATAACACATATGCATCCACCACACACACATGCTCACAGCACATGCACATATGACACACACATGCACAACACATGTGGATATCTCACACATATGCACATATATCAACACAAGCACATAGCACATGTGTGCACATGCACATGCAAATAGCACAAGCATAAAGTAAATGCCCATATCCCATGCACATAACCCACGAACATAGCCCATCCACACGTATCCCCTCCACACACACATGAACCCCCCACGCACAGGCTAAGGACTTGGCCCGAGAGGTCGCAGACGACGCCCGTCCAGCTGTCCACCGCGGGGGCGTTGCCCGCCAGCGTGCAGGGCGAGTCCACCGCCCAGCTGCTCGCACTCACGCCCAGCCCCGCCCTCAGTGCCAGCAGCGCCAGCGCTGGGGGACGCAGAGCAGGGGGGAGAAAAATGGAAGGGGGAGAGAAGGGGAAGAAGAAAAGTGGGAGAAGTGGGAGGAGCAGGAGGGAGGAGCCAGAGGGAGTATGCCTCATTGGAAAGAGTGGAAGTTCGGATGGGAAGGAGCAGACGGGTGGGCAATAGAAGGGTAGAGCACAAATCTCGAAGGATGCAAAAAACGGTCAACATTTCGGTGTTAAAAGCTGTCAAGCAATGAGGAGAGGCCAGCCAGGGTATGAATCTCGGCATGATTATGCTGCTGCAGATTTTGGTACTTATGATTTGATGCCATTCACCACAATTATTATCATCCAGTGTATTGGCCTCAACTGTTAAGGCACTAAGCAAATTGTGGCATCTCATGGTGTGCCACTCACCAGAGTTATCATCCACTGCAACGGCCTCGCAGAACATTGCTGGGAGGGTGGCAGCAGGGGTGTTGACGGTGCCGGCAGCAAGGCGAGCAGCGACATCGGGAGTGCAGGTGGTGCCGGCACAGAAAGGCGGGGCGCCCGTGGCGGAGCCACAGAAGGCACAGCCGGAGGTGCGCTGAGCCACACCGGCATCGTTGGTGCAGGAGCCCGGCGAGGAGAGGCAGTTGCTGCGGATGTCGCACAGCTGGAAGGGCTGCGTGGGGAAGGCGCCCGCCAGGAGGTTGCTGGCGATGGCCAGCACCTGCAGCTGCGTGGCCATGGCTGGCTGCGTGCCCGTCAGGTAGTTTGCTCCCACCCGGCTGTGCGTATGTTGAAGAGGAGGCGAGAGCGGTGAAGAGGGAGGGGAGGGGGGTTGAATGCAATGAGGGCATAGAAATGGGCATGGACATGGGCATAGCATGGGGATAGCATAGGCGTGGGCATAGCAAAGGCATCTACGTGGTTATGGGCGTCGCACAACTGACAATTCTATGAGTCCAGGCATGTTGGCATGAGCGTAAATATAGGCATGGATATCGTCATGAGCACAAGCATGGGCACGGCCATGGGTATGGGTGGCATGGGCATGGCGGAACTGACAGTTCTGTGAGCTTAGGCATGTTGACCAGAGCTGATGGAATACTGTCATAGAGGTAGTTGGAGCTGAGGTTCCTGAAAATGAGAGCAAGAAATTGAGAGCACATGAGAAGCACATAGGGAAGATAGTTACTAGAGAAAGGAGCGGTGAGTACCCATGAGTAGCTGTGATGCTTCAGCAGATGATGCACAATTCCGTGCTCTCTGCCAGTAGGTGATTCAATGCTAGTTGATGTATTGCGTAACCTGGACTGGTCGTGTGACCCTTTGTTCTCCCCCACTTTGCCTATGGGGGTGTATCAAACTATAAGGGTTATCTTTTTGTAGGCTGTAGTGGGGTAGCCAATATGGGGTACATAACTGCTAGGGTTTCAGACTTGTACCTAGTTCTGTTCTAGTTCAATCATTCCTGTTTCTAGTTTCTGACATGGTGGTCTGTCTGCACTGTCACGCCGGCGCCAGTCAGGTAGCAACGCCAAACCTTGAACGCGTGCACGATCGCTAGCTTCTCGCGGTCGTGTATCGGGTAGTTGCGCTCGGGCGGGTGCAGCTTGCGGGACTCGTACGCGATTGGCTGGAGGCCGTTCCCGAAATCCTGCAACAGTACTGCTCCCACAGCGATGTCACTTGCGTCGGTGACAAGTTCGAACGGTCGGTGCGGATCTGCGATGTGAAGCACGGGCGGCGAGCACAAAATTTTCTTGAGGGCCGAGAAGGCAGCTTGCTCTTTCTCCCCCCACGTGTACTCAACCCCCTTCCTCAGCAGGTCGGTCAGCGGGGCGGTCAGCTTCGCCATGTCGGGGACGAACCGACGCACGTAGTTGACGAACCCCAAAAAACTCTGCAGCTCAATCAGATTTGTTGGCGCATGCCAAGCCTGTATTGTCGCGATCTTCTTCGGGTCTATTTCCACTTTGTCGGCTGAAATAATGTGACCTAAAAACTCCAATCTGTCTTGTAAAAACTCACACTTAGACGCTTTCGTCAGTAGGCGGTTCTCACTCAGTATTTTAAAAACTGCTTCAATGTCCTGTAGGTGCTGTGCTCTGTCAGGGCTGTAAATCAGTATGTCATCCAAGTAGACGATGACGCACCTACCTAAAAGCGGGCGGAACGCTTCGTTCATCGTCGTCTAAAAAGTGGCGGGGGCGTTGGTCAGTCCGAAGGGCATGACGGTGTATTCGAAGGATCCGTAGCGTGTGCGGAAAGCTGTCTTAGGGCAGTCGGGCGGATTGACGCGAATCTGATGGTAACCCCCTCTAAGGTTGATTTTCGAAAAAAAAAACCCGGGCTGCGCTCAGTTGGTCGATCAGTTCGTCGGCTCGCGGGATGAGGTAACGTGACTTGATGGTAACCCTATTCAGTCCTCTGTAGTCTATGCACATGCGAAACCTTCCGTCCTTTTTCGGTGTGAACAGTGTCGGTGCGGCGAAGGGGGACGAACTAGGGCGAATGAACTCCTTCTCGAGCAGGTAATCCAGCTGCTTCCTCAGTTCGTCTAGTTTGGGTTGGGTCAGTCGGAACTGTCGCTGTACTGTCGGCTGTGCCCCCGGTTCTAATTCTATCCTGTGGTCGTGCGGTCGCTGAGGTGGCAGTCCCGTCGGCAGGTCATCCGGAAATATCCCACTGTACTGCTTAAGGATTGCTGCCAAGTCATCCGGTACGTCGGCGAGTAGTTTCTGTAAATTCCCCCCGTGGTCTGCTGCTTCGGCTTCCCGAATGTCAACCGCATACACGTCAGCTCCTGCCGCTACGGCGCGCTTCATTGTGATCGCGTTGACACGCACCGACGAAGACTCAGGCGAGCCCCAGCGAGGTAAGGCGATGTTGTTACCGTTCACTCGCACGGTGCAGTCACCCGTCGTTTAGTCGATTCACGGATTGTGCCGTCGCAACCAATGACGACCGAGTAAGATGCCGGTCTCATCGAGGGTCGTCGCGGGCATTTCCTGGCTAAACGTAAAGGTACCCCCACATCGGATCCGAACCCGGTCTACGCGTTCCCGTATCGCCAGCAGCATGCCGTCAACCAGTCTTGCATCGATCTCAGGTAAGCATTTGTCCAGTGGCAGTTTCAGCTTCCGTGCCATGGCACTGTTGATGAGGCTGTGGTTGCTCCCCCGTCTACGAAGATTTTAACTAAGTTTGTCCCAATTTTCCCACTAAGCAGTATGAGGCTGGTCTATCTACCGCGGTACCCTCCTTATTCGGCCGAGTGTGGTCGATTGCGTGAACCGGCACAACTACTCGGTGAGGGTCGGTTGGTTCGGGCGAGCAGAGTGACCTGTCAGTAGAGGGCCCGTCTGCTACTGACTCCCAGCGTTTCCCTGCTGCTTGGTCTGTTTCTGCTGCTCAGCTTCCCCCTTTCCCTTAGCGTTTTCCGGGCATTCGCTCTTGCGGTGTCCCGGCCGATTGCACGCGAAGCAGCGCCCTTTGAACGGTGGGGCAACAACATTCGCGGCGACGGCACGTATCGTAGCGCCCTCGTTCGTCCCACGAGACCGATGTCCCCAGTTACTGTTGCTTCCGTAGGACCCCGGTCTCGGTCGGCGAAAGAAGTCGATCTTCTCTGCAATAGCGAGAATCTCCTCAAAATCGGTGACGCCTTGAAGTTGGATTTTCTGAGCAATGTCGTGCTTCAGGCCGCCGATGTAGCGGTCGACGCGCTCGCTCTCATGCATATAACCCATTGGGTCGCATAGCGCCAGAAACCCGCTGGTGTAGTCTTGGACGGAACCGAGTTGGCGCCAAGTGTGGAGCTTCTGTCGCACCGCGATCGAAGCCGCGATTTTCTCGAATCGAGCGCGCAGACCTGCGCACCACGCGTCCCACGTGCGATATTGGGGCACCTCCACGAAATACGACGGCGCCCAGGGTCCGGTTTGTCCTTCCCGTGTCGGTAGAGTTGCGTAGTCGTTCGTCTTCGTGACGATAATACGCCACCAGTCCATGGCGGGTCCTCGCAGCAGCGACACGGCGTAGCGAATTTTCGCCGTATCCTCCGAGACGTAGTTGGCGTCGAAGAAGACGTTCATCGTGAATAACCACGCCGGAACGGTAGGACCATCCCGTTGACTCTGGTCAAGGCATGGCGGACGCTGCGGCTTCAGCGGCATCGGTGACGGTAGTGCCGAATCGTCGGTCGGTGCCGAAATCGTGACGCGAGGCTGGCTTCGGGCCGTATTCGTCGCTTCGGGGTGTGTCGCGCCGTGGTCGTCGTCTCCGTCGTGGCGGACGACGCCATCACTAGCCGCGCTCGCGGGTCGTCCCACACTTCCGTGTTGCGATACATGTGTGTCAGAGATCCACTGGAGATCTCCGATTGATCCTAGGGAAGGGTTACAGGCATGCCGGTCTGGGGAGTTATGGGCGCACTCACCCGCTACACAAACAAGCCATTTTATCCCAGTGGTTAGTGGCTGGGATTTTGACATGGTATCAGAGCGAAGGTCTCGGGTTCGAATCCCGGTGTGTGCACCTCGAGCATCCCAGTGCGGGGGGGTGTCAGAGGTCCACTGGAGATCCCCGATTGATCCTAGGGAAGGGTTACAGGCATGTCGGCCTGGGAGGTTATGGGCGCACTCACCCGCTACACAAACAAGCCCTTTTATCCCAGTGGTTAGTGGCTGGGATTCTGACACTGTGGTGCGGGTTGTTCCGGGGTGCCAGGTGCTTGAGATTGTGCTTGTTGTGCTCGTGCGACGTCCAGGCCTGTCGAAGTTTCTGGGGCTCGTACTTGCGCTCCCCAGCTCCTCCCCATCTGACCCTTGGTTGGGTGTAGGTGAGCGTTTTGGCGCCCTTAACGGTCACGGGCGCATCCCAAAGTGAAAACTTGAAATCAGGGCATGTCAGAAGTTTGCACTTACACTTTAAACTGCGGCCAGCTCGTATTGGACGCTAAGGGAATGTTCGGGTGCTCCAAGGCTGACTGAGACACACTACACACACGAGATTGGCTAGAAAACGCTAAGGGAAAAATCCCCTCGGCGCGCTCTCGTGCAGGCTAAGGGGGGGGGGGTGGGGGGTCACTGGCACCATGGGGGCGGGGGGTCCTACGATCGGAAACCAAAACTTAGATAAAGGGGAAGGCCTGGTTTCGTCCCTTAACGCATCCGGGGAAGGGTCGAACGAAGCACTTAGTGGCACGGGTGGGGTGCGAATCTAAAACTTGACGCATTGGAGCTGGAGAAAAACTAACCCTTAATGTTCAGGGCATTAAGGGCATATGCCCGTCAATCGACAGGCCTGGCGACGTCGTTTTGCAGGGACGAGCGTTCTGCCGTCAGCGCCGCGATTTCTTCGAAGCTTTTGCGAAGTTGCTGCAGCAGTCCGTTCAGACGCTCCTACGTGAGGGTGGTGACGTCAATGTGTTCAGCCTTGACGAAGGGCGTCGGCTCGGCTTAGTCTAGGCGCAGTCGTGGCTGCACGCGTTTACGAGGAAACTCGAGGACAGCGGCTCCTAGGGGCTAAGGTGCGTGAGTCCCTTCGAGTGAAAATTCAGAAGTTGATTTCCTGGGGTGCGGAGATGCGCGGTTCGAAATGAAAGAAGCTCTGATACCAAGTGTTACGGGTGCAATGGATCGAGGTAGCGAGGATTGCACTAGAGTGTCAAATGAGTACTGTTACGATATGAAGCTTTATGAGAAGGCATTCCTGTATGCTGCAGGAGCCGACTCTACCGAGTACGAAGTCGAGGAGTCAGAAGAGTCGAAGCGACACAGCAACCGTCTGACTAAGACCGATGCAGGCAGAAGCATTTGAAGTGAAAAGAGCGGGAACAGGTTTGAAACTGATTCCCGCGCCGCACGGTTTAAATTTCGCTGCAATAAGGGAATGTACCCCTTAGAGTACATGGCTAGTCTAGGTCGTTTCGCATTCCTTTGTATTTCTATATAAACCCAATGTATGCATGCTATTATCAATCTCAGTCATTTACATTCACTCTGACCTGAGTTCACTACTTCCGCTGCGACACTACCCGCGATCAACCCTGAACGATCCTCTTCGCTAAGTCACATTTCAGATTGTAACATGGTATGAGAGCTGCTCAGGGATTCTTCGCAACGTCAACTCCGTAAAATTCGCCAAACCAAGATCTGGCGAGCGGCACACGTTCCAAGACCAAGATGGCCGGAGGATCCGGAGGCCAAACAAATCTAACGGCCGAAGGACAAACCAACCCGGCTGCGACAAATGAAGCGACAACTACGATCGGCACTGCCGCGCTCGAGCAGTTATTCGCTCGACTGTCAACAATGGAGAAAGAACTCCAAGAACTGCGCAAAGGCGATGCGGGAACCACTTCCCAACCAGTTCAACCTGGACAACCGGCTGCGAAAAGCCGCGATACCGCCGCGCATGGCTTCTCCCTCGACTCAGACAAATCTGCAACAACTGCCCCTCGTCCAAGCGACGAAACCATCAACTCTGCGCAAGCACGCTTTCTAAGTGTGTCAAAGATCAAGACTACTGCCGCGTTTGACGGCAAGGATTTTTATACATGGAGTTTTGAGCTGGAGCTCCTCCTACAGACAGCGCAGATCTACCACTACTTCGACGGCTCCTATCCTAAACCGGTGGAAGACACCGAAGACGCCCGCGCTCAATACTACAGTGAGTCGCTCATGGCGTATAGCGTCCTGCTGCGCAACATGTCGCCAGCAGAACAGCTCGGCATCCGCTCCTACAAAGAGAGCGCCGCTCCGGCTCTTGAAGCTTGGAAGCACCTCGTGGAGGTATATCAGCCGAAGGATTCCGTCACTGCAAGCCGTCTCCTGCAACAACTCATGGAGACGAAGATGGGGCACGGGGAGAAAGCAAACAGTTACATCAACCGTTGTCGGAACATCCGTGATCAAATCATCAAGAACGGAAGTTCGATCTCGGAGGAGATATTCGTAAACATCATCCTCCAGGGACTTGGGCCCGAGTGGAAGCCCTGCAAGGCACTACTCCGACAACGAGGACAACTTTCCGAAGCCGCGCTATGCGCCGCACTGCTGACTGAACAGCAGGACATGGACTCGAGCAGAACGAGTTCCGCGCCGCGGCGAGAGCGACTCGCCTTCTACACAGACAACCGTGAAGAGCGACGACAACCAAGGCGCCATTACTGCAAAATTTGCAAAGCCTTCGGGCATTCAACGGATCGATGCAAATCCCGATCCAACTATCGGCACCCGAATCCCACTCACCACAACAACTGGGTCAGCCAACAAGACGCTCGCCACCCTCAGCCACAACAACCAGTCTCCCGTCCTCCTGCACAACAACAACAACCACAGCAGTCACAAGGACCTCAAGGAGGAGCTCCCAGGAACATAATCGCAAACATGGCGACGCGACGCCGCCGCACTGCTGAGCCAGACGAAGAAAACGAACTTCAGGGAACATTGCCGCAACCAGAAGAAGGGTGGAACAACCCCCTTACGGAAGACCACTACTACCTGCACGACGAAGACGAGCAAGATTGGAATCAGCCAATCACACTGCGGGAAAGCCCGCCTCACGACAATCAACTCTACGTACCTGTCGGATGGAAGGAAGATGAAGACCCGTTTTTTCACAGACGTTACAAGGCGACGCTGGTGACCCCGCAAATCGCGTTACTACTCCGCAACAACAACAACAAAGACAACTACAACACCTGGTACCTGGACAGCTGCTGCGGACAACACATGGTGGGGTCGACTCGCTACGTGTCAAACCTCAACCGAGCCCCCGCAACCTTCGTCACCGTTGCTAATAGCCACCAACTGCGCGCCAACTCCCAAGGCATTGTCGTTCTGCAAGCACGAGACAGCAACACTCACATCTCGTTCAACGACGTGCTCTACGTCCCAGACCTACGCTTTAATCTACTCTCGGCAGGACAACTTCGGGACTGCGGCGTCATACTCACCACCGACCTGGCCACACGCGACCTCATCCTCACGTACGCCCCTCCGGACACACCTCCCGAGTCGTTTAAATACCTCGGTCGAGCCCGCTCAATCAACGGGATCTACGTTCTAGACTTCGACGTACCAAGCTGTGAAGCCTCGTCGGATGAGCTCGTGGACCTGGTCCCCCTCGAATTCGCCTTCATGAACGAAGAATCGTGGCAACATCCTGACGGGCGACCGTGGATTCGCCGCAGCCCACATCCGCGCGAAATCAATCTGCACAACCCCGACATCAACGGGCTCTGCACCACCTGCCATACACCCGCTGCAAGCCGCACGGAACAAGTGGAGAGGGAACTCGCGGCGATCCAGGAGGCAGAAAGCGCCGAGGAAGAACCAACTGGCATGACCGAAGAAGAACTCGCGGTATCAACTTACCGCATCTTCGGAGAAGAAAACAAGCAGTTCGGTCACCTGCCTGATCCGCGGCCCACACCACGTTCCGAAACTCTCCGATTCATCCTCGAGGCCAACGCCACCACCATAGACGAGGAAGGACGCCCGCGCCCGTACACCCGCGAAGTTTATCGCCGCGAAATTGACCCAGCCTGGAAAGACCCTGATGAGGCAGAGGAGTTAAGCGTCAAAGAGGAACAAGATAAGGTCAGGGCAGAGAAGAAACAAAAACTGTACGAAGAGCGCATCGCAGCAGGCTGGAGCGAGGAGTCTGCACGACGAGGTGGATGGGGAGACGATGACTATCAACCCGGGGAAGGCGCCACATGGGCATCAGCCATCGGAGCATGGGGATCCAGCGGCAGTGGCATGGCTACCACAGGAGGCTGGGGTACGGAAGAAACAGCCGAAGCAGATCTCACCCAAGAAGAACTGGAGGAAGCAGAACAAGAGATGCGCACCGAACGCGGAGAGGAACCACCCCGCGTCACCATACCCCTCGGAAGACCACCACCAGCACGCTCACCCCCCCGGTCACCATGGCGCTGGGACAGTACCTGGACGGAGCTTGAGGAGGGGAACGTACCTCCAACACCTGCCCGAGACTCCCTTGGTCCAATCTCCCGTCCAGATCCATTCGCCCGCTTCATCGAAGGAACAACAACTCCGCTCACCGTCATCCCCGACCGCGAATTTCTCGCCCTCTATCTTTCGACCGCACCTGCAGAAGGGGAATCAACTGCAGAAGAAGCAGAAGGAGCGGAAGACGAAACAGAACCAGGAGAAGAGGAGGAACCACCGCTCCAGATCCCACAAGAAACAGAGGAGGAAGCAGCAGAGCATCGCGCACGCTACATGCGCAGCAGCGGCATTCGCGCCAAAGATGACCTCTGGCACCAGCGACTCGGGCATCCCTCGCGCCAGACTCTCGCCAACTGCCTCCGCGCGAAGGTCTTCCCCCCAGGAGCACTTCTGCGCCCCGACGGCACCGAACCACACAACACCCCACACCCACTCACCTGCACCGTCTGCCCCACTGCAGCCCTCACTCACAGCGCATATCCTTCACTGGAGCCAAGCACCAACCGCTACAAGAAATTACAGAAGGTGTACAGCGACTTCATTGTACTCACCTGCGACGGACTCAACGGCGAAAAATACACGCTGACCTTCATCGACGCCTACTCACGCTACGTCTGGATTGCCAACGTCGACGCACGATCCAACCAAGGCTCCAGAAGTCTTCCGGATCTGGCTCGCACACGCACAGCGACAGTCAGGGAGGAAGCTGAAAATCTGGCAGAGTGATGGCGCCAAGGAGTTCCGCAGCCACGAGCTGGAAAGCGTCCTCACCGAAAAGGGGATCAAGCGTAAGATCTCTCTCCCCTACGCTCATCAGCAGCAAGGAGTCGCCGAGAGGGTTAATCGCACCCTCATGACGAAAGTGCGCGCCCTCATGAATCAGTCCGGCCTCCCCAAGAAGTTTTGGCCTTACGCCATGAACCACGCGGTGCGCCTTTACAACCTCCTCTCCACCACAGCCAACAGGGACAACCTTTCCCCGCACATGAAGTGGACCGGCTCAAGGGGAGATCCCTCCATGTTGAGGGTTTGGGGGTGCATGGTGCAGTATCGGCCAACTTCAGCAAACATTGGCAAGTTTTCTCAGCGCGCACGCTGGGGAGTTTGTCATAATATTATGCTCTAGCCTGCAGTGGGGTGCTCTATAGCGAGTACAACCCTTCTAGGGTTAGCTATTTGTACCACCATTGTTGCTAGTGCAACTCTCTCCTTTGCTTCATTCTCTCTTGCCTAGCTAGGTCAACCCTAGCTATGGCTCCTCAGTATACCTACTATCTCGACATGCTATCAGAGCAGGACGATCCTGTTGGGTCGATCCTGTGGGTGGGCCCCACCACCTCAGTCTTCCGCTGCTCCTACTACTGTCTGTGTCGCACGCCCCGTGGCGTGCGACGGATTTTTCATCCCGCCGCGCGCTCGGGGCGTGCGGCGGTTTTCTCCCCGCCGTGCGCCCCGAGGCGCACGGCGGTTTCCTACCGTGGGGGACCCCGCGCGCCCCCGCCCTTTCCGTTGCGACGTCCTGGGGAGCCGCGCGCGACCCCCCGCGGCCCCGATTTCCCGTCGCGCCGCCCTGGGGAGCCGCGCTCGGCCCCCCGCTACCCCGATTCGCCGTCGCGCCGCCCTGGGGAGCCGCGCGCGACCCCTCGCTGCCCCATCGACGGCCGCGACGCCCTGGGGAGCCGCGCGCGGCCCCCGATTTCCCGTCGCGCCGCCCTGGGGAGCCGCGCGCGACCCCCCGCTGCCCCTTCGCGGCGCCCTAAGGAGCCGCGCGCGGCCCCTCGCTGCCCCGTGGTGGCGTCCTGGGGGCCGCGCGCCGTCCCCCTCGCCGTCCCCCGCGCTCCTTCCCCCGTTCCGCCCGTTTTAGGGTTTGGGGGTGAGGAGTGTGGGGGTGGCGACTATGGGGGTGTCGGTTGTGAGTTCCTCCCCCTGCTCCTCCTCCTCCCTAGTCTCCCTCTGCTACAGCTGCCGCTGAGGGGGGTGGTGTGTGGGAGCCTAGGGTTTGGGGTTTAAGGGGGGTACCGTGGGAGTGGAGCTAGCTAGGGTTTGAAGCAGAGGGTGTGTGTCGAGGGGTGTGGGACTGTTGGGGGAGGTTGAGCGGAGGTTGCCGTCGTGTCGTACGCAGCGCCTGTACTCCGGGGCACTCATTCCCGGTAGCTCAGAGAGCCGGTTGCGCCGTCGCCTGTGGGTCCGTTGCTCCTGCCGAGCATATTAGCCGCGGAGCCTGTTACTCCTGTACTCCGGGGCACTCATTCCCGGTAGCCACGTTGTCGCACCAGAGCCGTCTGTTGCCCGTGTGTCTGCATCTTCAGTCGTCGCCTCCTATCTACTCTCCTCTCGCCAGCCCTCCTCCTCCTCACTTGCCCCCTGTGACTGCCTCTAGCTTTGCTCATAATTTGAACCTTAAACTATTGCTTCTTGCTTGTGCTCAGAATGTGTGGTGACATCGTGATCCACCCTGAGCTTGTACTGCTTTGCTTGCTCTGCTGATTACACCCCACTTTGACTATGGGGGTGTGTCAGAATATTATGCTCTAGCCTGCAGTGGGGTGCTCTATAGCGAGTACAACCCTTCTAGGGTTAGCTATTTGTACCACCATTGTTGCTAGTGCAACTCTCTCCTTTGCTTCATTCTCTCTTGCCTAGCTAGGTCAACCCTAGCTATGGCTCCTCAGTATACCTACTATCTCGACAGAGTTCATCTGGGGCTCAGCAACGAGCACAAGGGGTGGCTCATTCTCGACGTCGACAGCAAGGAGATTGTTCCCGCGCGTGACATCCTCTTCTACGAAAGACTCACCTTGAAGCAGTGGATCGAGGACGAACAACGCAACCAAGCTCGCGGCTATGTCAACAGCGGCCGCAGCTTTGCATCTCCCGAGGATGAAGCAGCAGCAGCAGCCTTCGATCGCGACGACACCGACGATCATCCTGGCATTCCGCCTCGCCCTCGCTCGGACGATGACGACGACGACGACAGCAATGACGCACCTACCCCTGGACCAACCCGCCGCGAAACCGCCCCCAGCACTTCCTCACCTGGACACGACAGCGACGATGATGACGTGGTGGAGGTCCCCATCACTGACACTGCGGAAACCGCGAACGTCTCCGGCCTGCAGCTTCTCGGGCTCCACACCTCCGTCTCCGCCATAGCTCGCGCTGTTGAACCAAAGAACCCGCGCCAAGCCCTCACCGGCCCGCACGCCAAAGAATGGCGTGCAGCTATGGACGCCGAACTGAAAGCGCTGGAGTCCCGTGACACCTGGGTTCTCGTCGATCGTGCAGCAGTGAAGGGGAGGAGGGTGCTCAGCGGGAAGTGGGTTTTTCGGCTCAAGACTAACGCTGACGGAACCATTGAGCGCTTCAAGGCACGATGGGTGGTCCGAGGCTACGACCAACGCCACGGCATCGACTTCGACCAAACTTTCGCTCCTGTCAGCCGTCACACCTCCGTCAGAATCCTACTCGCCATAGCGGCTGCTAAGCATCTACCACTGCGACAGATCGACGTGAAGAACGCATTCCTATATGCGTTGGTGGATGCAACCATTTTCGTGGAGCAACCACACACCTACGGAGAAGGAGATCCCAGGGTCTGCCAGTTGAAGAAATCCCTCTATGGGATTAAGCAGGCGCCTCGTCTCTGGCAGCAGCACCTGCACAAAATTCTACTGGAAATCGGCTTCAGGCAGCTGCCGCACGACCCGGGAATGTACCGCCTCCACTTCAACGGCGATTACATCCTCCTCACCGTCTACGTCGACGACCTGCTCTACACTGGCACCAGCAACATATTCGCTTCTTACCCAGTTCGAAGAAAACTTGGCGAAGCGCGTGGACATTACCACCAACCACAACGTCACCCAGTTTCTGGGCCTGAACATCACCTACGCGCCAGAAGCAATTCATCTGTCAGCTTCAAAATACGCAGAGCAGCTGGGAGAACGGTTCAACATCTCACGCGCACCACTCTCAACTCCATACCGCAGCCCCAGCACCAACTACAAACCAGACAACAAACCTTTGTCCCCCGCGGGGCTCCAACTGTACCAGCAGCAGCTGGGCTGCCTGCTGTTCGCATCTGTCACATGCCGACCCGACCTTTCGTACATCGCCAGCCAACTGGCACAGTACTCCCGCAAACCAGTAGCCGAGAACCAGTTGGACCTGGAGCGCGCCCTGCAGTACTTCATCTCCACGCCTGACATTGGACTCTCCTACTCCACGCTGTCAACAACATCCTTCAACCTCAACGGCTACGTGGACGCTGACCATGCCGCTGACCCAGCAAATCGACGGTCCCGAACCGGCTTCGTTTTTCGCCTGGAGCCAACTGGCCCCATCTCCTGGAACTCGCAGAAGCAGGAACTGGTTGCCCTGTCATCGGCCGAAGCTGAATACATCGCCGCGACAGCAGCAGTTCGCGAAGGTCTGTACCTGCAGGAGCTGTTACAGGAGGCGAAAATTCCAACCTCGCCTACCTTTCGCCTGCACTGCGACAACCAGAGCGCGATCAAGATCGCGAACAAGCCCGGGTTCGTGAACCGCACGAAGCACATCGCACTGCGGTACTTCTTCGTCAAGGACGAAATCGACCAGGGTAAAGTTGACCTCGCTTACTGCCCAACCACTGAAATGGCAGCCGACTTCCTCACCAAGCGTCTGCCACGTCAGCAGTTCAAGCACTGCTCCGACCTCACCGGAGTGGTCAAGCGAGTCAGCACCCCTCGCGTCCAGGAATGAAGAGGAGTGTGTCAGAATGTTATTATTGTCTAGCCTGTAGTGGGGTGCTCTATAGCGAGTACAACCCAGTTAGGGTTTGCTATATGTACCCCAACTGCTGCTAGTGAAACCCCTCTCCTTTCAATCATTCTCACGCTAGTATTTTGACATGCTATCAGAGCAGGTCGACCCCCTTGGGTCGATCCTGTGGGTGGGCCCGCCACCTAACTGCTTCCGCTGCTATTCTGCTTCTCGCACGCCTCGGGCGCGCGCCGTCTTCTTCCTGCCGTGCGCTCAGGGCGTACGGCGGTTTTCTGCCCGCCGTGCGCCCCGAGGCGCGCGGCGGTTTCCTGCCCGTCGTGGCGCCCCCGGGGACCTGCGCGCTGCCCCCCGTCGTCCTCCTCCCGTCGCCTCGTCGCGGCACCTTGGGGGCCCGCGCGCCGCCCCCTCCCGTCGCCTCGTCGCGGCGCCTAGGGGGCCCGCGCGCGGCCCCTCCCGTCGCCCGTCGAGCCGCCCTCGGGGGCCCGTGCGCGGCCCCCCTCCCGTCACCCGCCGTGGCGCCCTCGGGGGGCCCGCGCCCTGCTTCTTCGTGGCGCCCAAGAGCCACCCCGCTGCCTCCCTTTCCCTCCGTGCCCCGCCCCTGCTGTTTCCCGCGCTCCTGCCTGCGTTAGGGTTTGGGGGTGGCGGGCATGGGGGTGACCGGTGTGGGTAACCTGCGGCTCCTCCTCCTCCTCCGTCTCCCACTGCTGCAGCTGCCGCTGAGGGGGGTGGGTGTGTGGGAGCCGAGGGTTTAGGGTTTAAGGGGGGTGCCGTGGAAGTGGAGCTAGGGTGTCAGCAGGGGGTGTGTGAGAGGGGCGTGGGACGGTCGGGGGAGGTTGCGTGGAGGTAGCCGTCGTGACGCCAGCAGCGCCAGTAGTCCGGATGCCCTCGCGCGTTTCGGTAGCCCAGCGAGCCTGCTTCGCCAGTCGCCTGTGGGTCCGTTGCTCCTGTGTGTGCTCGTCGTAGCCGCGGAGCCAGATACTCCCGTAGTCCGGTGCCCTCGTGCGCTCGGTAGCCACTGTGCGCGCCGCTCCTGTTGCCCGTGTGTCTGCAGCTTCAGTCGGCGCCTTTCATCTTCTCGCCCTCACAGTTTCTCCTCCTCCTCACTTGCCCTCTATGATCACCTCTAGCTTTGCTTATAATTGTGAACTATTGCTATGCCTGCTCATTGTACTGATTACACCCCACTTTGGCTATGGGGGTGTGTCAGAATGTTATTATTGTCTAGCCTGTAGTGGGGTGCTCTATAGCGAGTACAACCCAGTTAGGGTTTGCTATATGTACCCCAACTGCTGCTAGTGAAACCCCTCTCCTTTCAATCATTCTCACGCTAGTATTTTGACAGAGTGTTACGATATGAAGCTTTATGAGAAGGCATTCCTGTATGCTGCAGGAGCCGACTCTACCGAGTACGAAGTCGAGGAGTCAGAAGAGTCGAAGCGACACAGCAACCGTCTGACTAAGACCGATGCAGGCAGAAGCATTTGAAGTGAAAAGAGCGGGAACAGGTTTGAAACTGATTCCCGCGCCGCACGGTTTAAATTTCGCTGCAATAAGGGAATGTACCCCTTAGAGTACATGGCTAGTCTAGGTCGTTTCGCATTCCTTTGTATTTCTATATAAACCCAATGTATGCATGCTATTATCAATCTCAGTCATTTACATTCACTCTGACCTGAGTTCACTACTTCCGCTGCGACACTACCCGCGATCAACCCTGAACGATCCTCTTCGCTAAGTCACATTTCAGATTGTAACAAGTACAAAATGTGAGCGAAGGCATGAGCGAACATTTATACGCGAAACATGCAAACGGTAACGCGGTGCGTGCGAGCTAGCTAGTGCTACGCTGGCAGCGAGGCTCGGGCTAGTCCCGAAGCGTAGGCCGACACGGCCGGGCCAGCAGTGCGTGGTTTGGCAAAACAGTGCGCGCGAAGTTGGCGAAGCCCCGTTAGCAGTAACGGGCGAACAACGGCTGTTGCTGTGAGAGATGTTGCCGGACCCCGTAAGGAATGGCGAGAAAATTCCTTACAATTAGCTATTATTGTAACCTACAAAAAATTCCACTAATTTAAAGTTTCTGGAGTGTCAAATTTGAGAATGTGCGTCTTCGGTGCGATGATCTGCTTGTCACGTGAATACATCTGCGACCCAATCCAAATTATTGTTGATCGACCAATCAGATTAGATGCCACTTTCGTTAGCAAAAGGCGGAACTCGGCAGTGTGGTGTGGATCCGTGCTCATTGCGAACTGTCACAGCTGTCATTTTCCGCACAACAGGTTGCCATGGCGGTGACCTGATCTCGTATATTTATCATCCAGTCCAGAACCTGCTTGAAATTCTCGCTTCCCTCTCCGTTTCATTCCGTGCTTCTAAGGATGAATCCTCTACTTCTTAGAAGCATGCTCATTTATTTTGAAGAAAAGGTGGTGTGCCTGTGAAGAGAAAACGGGCTGCAAGGAGTTAACATTTATGGCTCACAAGCCCTCAGTCGTATGCACGACAATCTCTGCTCGGGTCAGACGGTAGATATTCTGAGTGTCTTGTATCGGCCGACAATACCTGGAGAGGGTTGTGCCTCGCGCCGCCCAACCCAACTAGTAATCATAGAACATTCTTTTGTAATCGCGCCGCGAGGAGGGACTTCCTTTAGCATACAGACGAGCATTGGCGAACCACACGTCCTTACAGCGCCGCCCCTTCACTCCCTTACTACCCGCGTCTGCGCTCTCAAAACTCTTAGATCCGCCAGCTCACACCGCAAGGGATGGGCAACAAGGGAACCGATGCTTCGTTTCGTGACGTGGATGAGGCATTTTGCCTTGTCAACTAGGCGCGAAGGTGCGGGAGAAGCATGAGGCAGGAGAGCAGAGCAAGAGCCGCAGGAACTGAAGCTGGAGACTGTTCGACCTTCTTATCACGTGGTCGAAAATCTGGACGAACTTGCCTTCGCCCCTTCCGTTATTTCCCGACAAATTCCGTGACGATAGCCCATCACGTGGCGCTATCATCCTGCTCCCGTGAGCTTCTCGTCATTGCCCTCCGCGTTCACGTGTTACGTCGAGTTGGGAATCCTCGGATTCAGCGACGAATGAGAAACGAGTATAGTAGGACACGTTCTAGATTTTTCGCCCCCCGATGCGCGTCGCGTGTAGGTGATGACGCACACTCGCTCGACGCCAAAGCCAATCGGTTCAATGCAACAGAAATCCGTCGTTCTCCGTTAGATACAGACGATTCCTAGTAGCACCCTGCCGCCGCCTTGTGCGAGGTTGCGATGCCAGTCTCATGCCTTATCGGCGCCTCAATAGGCAAACGACGACCAAAACCCCGCGTCGAGACAGATCGGGGCTGTAGAGTTGCCATCCCGGCGTGACAGACCTCGGCGTCCCGCATTAAAGAATGTGCTCCATAGTAGCTGACACTGTGGTTGTGGCTCGCGGCTGCGGGAGGTGGCTCGCAATGGTGGAAGCTCTGCGAGTCGCAGTTCCGCGTTTCCAGGAGCTCTCTTCGGGAGAGGGAGGGAGGGAGGGAGGGGGGGGGGGGGGGGGGCGGCGCCCTCCCGGGTGTTACCAGCAGCCTCGCCCTCTCCTTATCGCCTTCAAATCGTGGGGCAACTGCGGCCCTGGTACACATCCATGTATCAGGAGGGGACTCTTCGGAAGGAGTAGTAAGGGAGGCGTTGAAGCTACGTCGGTTCTAACGCTCACCGTTTTTCTCCTCTGTTCCGTAAACGTTTACTCCCAGTCCCTCACATCTGTAATCCGTGCTAGAGGTCTCACAATCGCTTCTTGGCTTTCACGTAGATTCGCCTGCTGCAGCCGAAGGTCGACTTTGCTGCCTTGTATTTCTTGGTAGCTCCGCACCAGGAGTGAGTAACACCTCCCAGTGACCTTCACCGAAGCATCCCTAGCAAAGCAGAGAAAATTGACCTGCAGAGATGGACAAGCGACGTCTCTTGACGGAAAAGGAGGATAGTGGTCTCTTGGCGGAGCTGTTGAGGCGCCACGGGCCACTTACCTTCGAGTCGCCTCAAGAATCGCAGATAGGAAATGAGGAGGAGGAGAGTGGTGTCTTGGCGGAGCTGGTGAGGCGCCAGCAACAAGTTGTAAAAGCCCCCATCATAGCCGCCGTCATGGATCCGCCCAGCCCACTTGTCGAGGTGCCTCAAGGCGCGAATGAGAGCACTGGCCAGGTGCTGTTGAGGCGCCAGGGAAAGCTTGAGGAGCTCGCCATGGCGCCTTGCATGTATCAGCGTCGGCTGCCTGCGAATCCCCAGGAGCCCGTGCTGTCTCCGTCCCAGTCACATGCTCAAGTCCCTGCTCTGGAACGAGCCGTGGCAGAGCTGTATCAAGAAGAGCAACGGCAGCGGCGGCAGCAGCGGCGGCAGGAGCAAGTGGCAGTAGGGAGCTGGATTGCACGTGCTTTGAGCGCCTCCGGAACAGACAGTATGGCGGTAGCAGGCGTTAATGGTGATAATCTCACTACTAGTACTGAAAGATTTGCAGCGAGCAGAGTTAAGAGTATGGTGGCAACAGGCTTTGGTGATAACAACACCATTGATCGATATTCAGCAGCATCGGCCTCTCTCGTGCGACAGCAACAAGTGGCGATCAGAAGCTGGGTGGCACAGGCTGAGCTGGCAGGGCTGACTCTGCCGCCCGATTTAATAAGAGAATCTGCACATGCCGCCCTTTTCGCACAGGTGCAGATACAAATGGAGGAGCAAGGGGGGATGGGACATTCTTCTGTGCATGAGAGTCTTGAGTATCCTCATGGGCACGCTGAGGTGGAGAAATCATCTCTGCCTTTCCCGAAGCAGCTGGAGAAGGGTGGATGCTTAGGAGCAAGCCAGGAGGAGGGGGGGATGCTGGAGGGAATGATGATGCTTGAAGCTTTGATGCTGCAGGATGGGGGGATGCAGGAGGGAGGGATGATGTGGGGTGGAGGGACTGAGGGAGCGATGATGCAGGAGGGAGGGATGATGCAAAGCTGTTGTTTTGAGGCGTCTTTAAGGAGCACAGTACATGAGCGACAAGGGAGCAACAGCATGGACCCGGCATTGCCAGGCGGCCTTACCGGGCCAGCCAGCGCCTGCCTTAACTCACACGACGAGGCACCTTTTGCAGCCTCCCCAGCATCACGCCTTGCTGCTGCAACTGCTGCTGCTGCTGCCTGTCCGCTCCCTGCTTTCTTCACGCGAAACGGTCCTGGTGTTTGCTGCACGCCTGCCTGTGCTGATGCTTGCTGTTCACCTGCTGCCACTCCTGGTGATTGTCATGAGGAGGAGGGTGAAAGGGGTCACGCCGTGACAGTGCAAGAGCTTCCTGCCACGTGGACGCCCCTGATTGGTTCGGAGAAAGAGCTGCAGTGGTCGAAAGCGAGGGGAGTAGCGGACGAGAGGGAAGTGATTAAGGCAGAGTGGGCGGGGAGAAAGGAAGAGACGGGAGTGAAAGAGGCAAAGCGGAAGGAGGTCGGGTGGGAAGGGGAGGACTGGCGACCGCGCATTCGAGCGCGATTGGATGGGCAGGCGGTGGGGCTGGGGTGCATACAGGCCAGGAGCATGAAGGAGAGGCACCACCGTGATCGCATCAGGTGACCATTTTCTTGCAAAACGCCTTCCCCTCTGTTTCCCTCCTTTCCTCTCTAACCACCCCGCTGTTTGCTCCCCTTTGTTCCCTCCTCTTGTCCCTTTCCACCCTCCTCCTCCACCACCACCCGCCCCATTCTCTTTCTCCTCTCCCCCTGTCCACTACAGATTTCTCCTTCCTCTTCTTTCCCCTCCCCCTCCTCTTCCCCTCCCCCTCCTCTTCCCCTCCCCCACCTCGTCCCCTCCCCCACCTCTGCTATTCGCATTGATTGAACGTTCAGTCGGCAGTCAGCCTTGTGTGTGAGAACTGAGTTACTTGTGTGTGAGAACTGAGTTACTTGTGTGTGAGAACTGAGTTACTTGTGTGTGAGAACTGAGTTACTTGTGTGTGAGAACTGAGTTACTTGTGTGTGAGAACTGAGTTACTTGTGTGTGAGAACTGAGTTACTTGTGTGTGAGAACTGAGTTACTTGTGTGTGAGAACTGAGTTACTTGTGTGTGAGAACTGAGTTACTTGTGTGTGAGAACTGAGTTACTTGTGTGTGAGGCCTGTATCAAGTGAGCACGTGACTTAATTTGAATCTTGTGCATATATTGGATGTGATTGTGTCAGGAGAGGTCTGGAGAAGCTTCGTAGGGTGCTACCCGCATCTCTCACAAGAGCACAACTCGATACAGCCACAATGGTGGAGTCTGCCCTCTCTCACATACGAGACCTACAGGTACACTCACCGATTTCCTGTACTGTATCGGCTGATGCGTAAGCATTTTCACAAAATGTGCTCGCGTTGCATGCCAGGCATGTGTCACCGTCTATTAGGGCATAATCCGTCTTAGACTCACCATGTAGAAGTTTCTGATCACCCAAGGAGTTGTTTCTGGCTTCCCATGGTTTGGTGTTCATGCATCCATGCAGGTCGAAATTGAATTATTGGAGAACGCAAACGACCCTTTCAGTCGCCTGAAATATGGCTCGAAGATCGAAACACCAAGCAAGATCTGCAGCAGAGGAGGAAGCATGTGGCCCAGCAATACCGTAGGTGCTTCCAGGGTGGCTCGTGAGTCAATTTCAATGTCACCTGGCTGCGGTTTCTCGAGAGTATCGTACACAACGTTTCACCGGGTGCTAGAATCTCCAAAAAGATGGCCCTCAAGGTCTGCTGATATCTTGTATATGGCATCGCAAGATTCACCTGAATTCGTCTTGTGACATGCTGGTTGATGTAGTTTGTAGTATAGTCGGCCTTATTGTACGGTACAGGTTATCAGCATATATAGTGTAATATGGTCTACACTGGTGGTGCATGTGTTGTACTTCTGGAGAGCAGTGCATGACAATACATCACCTAATATTTGTCTCGGGCATTTTAATGTACAATGATACGGTAATCTGACGAATCTGAGGCCCTAGTTGCATGTGTGGCTGATGATCAAGCCTCAACAATTCCTGGTAGCAAATTCAGGCCTATTTACACTGTTGTCACCACCCCCTCTTCCATTCACCCCCAGCACGAGTGGCAGCAGCGTGGCGGAGTCCCCAGGGAACTTCCAGGTGGCGAGAGGGGAGAGCGCCGTGGCTTCCGCGTTGAACTCCGCCACCTGCCACCCTGCCGCCCGCACTGCCCTCACATACCCCGCTGCTGGCTGCAGCGAGTGCGAGGGGATGGAACACGGTGAGATGGGAGGATGAGAGCGGGTGGGGTTAGTGCTGCCACACGGCAGCAACCCGACCCACTGACTGCCTCACTGGCCTGACGCACCCTAGTGCTGGCTACAGGGATGAGCAAGGCAGGAATGAGGATGAGAAGATGAGCTGAATGGGACAGAGGACCAGGGGTGGAAGGAGTTGCAGGTGACTGTGAGGACACAGGGGGGCGGGGCAGGAGGTGACTGGAGAGTTGAAGATAAAAAGTGGTAACATCCAATGAAACAAGCACACTGCCTCACATGCACACCGCCTCACATGCACACCGCCTCACATGCACACCGCCTCACATGCACACCGCCTCACATGCACACCGCCTCACATGCACACCGCCTCACATGCACACCGCCTCACATGCACACTGCCTCACATGCACAACTCCCGAGGTGCCAACAACGAGCAGCAGGTCGCAGCCAGTCATGGCGCCCTCTGCTTCTTGCACCACCCGCTGATCCAGACACTCTCCGAACCACACCACGTCCGGCCGCAGCAACCCATTGCAGGCTCGGCCCGAGGCTACACCTTCAGGCAGCTTGGTGCAGCGCGGCAGGTCCTTGAGAGGAATGCTTGCTGCCTTGGCACCCTCACTGGGCGCTCCCTGCAGCAGAGCGCGGGGTTGACGAGGGGAGTGCGAAGGGATGGAGGTTCAGGAGCAGGCGTGCAAGGAGTGGACAGACAAGGAGGATGGAGGGGAGATGGAACGGGTGGCAGAATGTGGTGTGGTATGAGGGATTTGGAGGAGCGGTGGGAGCAGCGGAGACGAGGGTGAGGGGGATGGGGATAGCAGCACGGATGGTTGGGATGGCAGCACGGGTGGTTGGGATGGCAGCACGGGTGGTTGGGATGGCAGCACGGGTGGTTGGGATGGCAGCACGGGTGGTTGGGATGGCAGCACGGGTGGTTGGGATGGCAGCACGGGTGGTTGGGATGGCAGCACGGGTGGTTGGGATGGCAGCACGGGTGGTTGGGATGGCAGCACGGGTGGTTGGGATGGCAGCACGGGTGGTTGGGATGGCAGCACGGGTGGTTGGGATGGCAGCACGGGTGGTTGGGATGGCAGCACGGGTGGTTGGGATGGCAGCACGGGTGGTTGGGATGGCAGCACGGGTGGTTGGGATGGCAGCACGGGTGGTTGGGATGGCAGCACGGGTGGTTGGGATGGCAGCACGGGTGGTTGGGATGGCAGCACGGGTGGTTGGGATGGCAGCACGGGTGGTTGGGATGGCAGCACGGGTGGTTGGGATGGCAGCACGGGTGGTTGGGATGGCAGCACGGGTGGTTGGGATGGCAGCACGGGTGGTTGGGATGGCAGCACGGGTGGTTGGGATGGCAGCACGGGTGGTTGGGATGGCAGCACGGGTGGTTGGGATGGCAGCACGGGTGGTTGGGATGGCAGCACGGGTGGTTGGGATGGCAGCACGGGTGGTTGGGATGGCAGCACGGGTGGTTGGGATGGCAGCACGGGTGGTTGGGATGGCAGCACGGGTGGTTGGGATGGCAGCACGGGTGGTTGGGATGGCAGCACGGGTGGTTGGGATGGCAGCACGGGTGGTTGGGATGGCAGCACGGGTGGTTGGGATGGCAGCACGGGTGGTTGGGATGGCAGCACGGGTGGTTGGGATGGCAGCACGGGTGGTTGGGATGGCAGCACGGGTGGTTGGGATGGCAGCACGGGTGGTTGGGATGGCAGCACGGGTGGTTGGGATGGCAGCACGGGTGGTTGGGATGGCAGCACGGGTGGTTGGGATGGCAGCACGGGTGGTTGGGATGGCAGCACGGGTGGTTGGGATGGCAGCACGGGTGGTTGGGATGGCAGCACGGGTGGTTGGGATGGCAGCACGGGTGGTTGGGATGGCAGCACGGGTGGTTGGGATGGCAGCACGGGTGGTTGGGATGGCAGCACGGGTGGTTGGGATGGCAGCACGGGTGGTTGGGATGGCAGCACGGGTGGTTGGGATGGCAGCACGGGTGGTTGGGATGGCAGCACGGGTGGTTGGGATGGCAGCACGGGTGGTTGGGATGGCAGCACGGGTGGTTGGGATGGCAGCACGGGTGGTTGGGATGGCAGCACGGGTGGTTGGGATGGCAGCACGGGTGGTTGGGATGGCAGCACGGGTGGTTGGGATGGCAGCACGGGTGGTTGGGATGGCAGCACGGGTGGTTGGGATGGCAGCACGGGTGGTTGGGATGGCAGCACGGGTGGTTGGGATGGCAGCACGGGTGGTTGGGATGGCAGCACGGGTGGTTGGGATGGCAGCACGGGTGGTTGGGATGGCAGCACGGGTGGTTGGGATGGCAGCACGGGTGGTTGGGATGGCAGCACGGGTGGTTGGGATGGCAGCACGGGTGGTTGGGATGGCAGCACGGGTGGTTGGGATGGCAGCACGGGTGGTTGGGATGGCAGCACGGGTGGTTGGGATGGCAGCACGGGTGGTTGGGATGGCAGCACGGGTGGTTGGGATGGCAGCACGGGTGGTTGGGATGGCAGCACGGGTGGTTGGGATGGCAGCACGGGTGGTTGGGATGGCAGCACGGGTGGTTGGGATGGCAGCACGGGTGGTTGGGATGGCAGCACGGGTGGTTGGGATGGCAGCACGGGTGGTTGGGATGGCAGCACGGGTGGTTGGGATGGCAGCACGGGTGGTTGGGATGGCAGCACGGGTGGTTGGGATGGCAGCACGGGTGGTTGGGATGGCAGCACGGGTGGTTGGGATGGCAGCACGGGTGGTTGGGATGGCAGCACGGGTGGTTGGGATGGCAGCACGGGTGGTTGGGATGGCAGCACGGGTGGTTGGGATGGCAGCACGGGTGGTTGGGATGGCAGCACGGGTGGTTGGGATGGCAGCACGGGTGGTTGGGATGGCAGCACGGGTGGTTGGGATGGCAGCACGGGTGGTTGGGATGGCAGCACGGGTGGTTGGGATGGCAGCACGGGTGGTTGGGATGGCAGCACGGGTGGTTGGGATGGCAGCACGGGTGGTTGGGATGGCAGCACGGGTGGTTGGGATGGCAGCACGGGTGGTTGGGATGGCAGCACGGGTGGTTGGGATGGCAGCACGGGTGGTTGGGATGGCAGCACGGGTGGTTGGGATGGCAGCACGGGTGGTTGGGATGGCAGCACGGGTGGTTGGGATGGCAGCACGGGTGGTTGGGATGGCAGCACGGGTGGTTGGGATGGCAGCACGGGTGGTTGGGATGGCAGCACGGGTGGTTGGGATGGCAGCACGGGTGGTTGGGATGGCAGCACGGGTGGTTGGGATGGCAGCACGGGTGGTTGGGATGGCAGCACGGGTGGTTGGGATGGCAGCACGGGTGGTTGGGATGGCAGCACGGGTGGTTGGGATGGCAGCACGGGTGGTTGGGATGGCAGCACGGGTGGTTGGGATGGCAGCACGGGTGGTTGGGATGGCAGCACGGGTGGTTGAGATGGCAGCATGTGTGGGTGGGATGGCAGCATGTGTGGGTGGGATGATGTGAGAGTGCGCTATGGAGTGGCAGGTGATGGTGCGACAAGATGTGATAGGGAATTGGCAGGAACAAGTTGAGCAACTGACTGTACCAGCACACTTTCATCCCCCAGAAAACTTCCATCACTGAACTCTCTTCATTCCCCCCCCACTTCTATCGCCGCACTCTTCCCTGGCCCACCGCACTCTTCCCTGGCCCACCGCACTCTTCCCTGGCCGCCCCTCAACCCCCCACACCCACTTCCCACCTGTCCCCGATTCCCCTCATCCCTATCACCTCCCACTACCTTGCCCTCCAGAGCAGCGCAGATGGGTTGAGTGCGGTTCTCTGTGATGTCACCACAGGTGAGGCAGCGGGTGCGCCAGAGGCAGCCGTGCAGTTCCACCAGTGCGCTGCTGCCCGCCGCTGTGTGCAGCCCGTCCACGTTCTGAGGGGTGCCAGTGGGTGGTGAGGGGCGATGAGGAGTGATGGTGGGCATGATGCCAATGCGCAGCGAACAGTGCATGAAGGACCATGGAGGCAAGAGGAGAGCGCGAGTGACAAGAGGGGCAGGAGAGCGCGAGTGACAAGAGGGGCAGGAGAGCGGAGTGGTGAAAGCATCTCGCAAAAGCCACTTGCTGGGGTGGGCATGGTAGGCCGTCCACATTGCAATGGGAGCATGCGGGGATGAGGACATGGGGGCATCAGCAATGAGGACATGGGGCATCAGCGATGAGGACATGGGGGCATCAGCAATGAGGACATGGGGGCATCAGCAATGAGGACATGGGGGCATCAGCGATGAGGACATGGGGGCATCACGACATGTAGGCCGTAAAGCAGTGGACAAGCAACATGCGCCACACGCGGCACTTGCAGCACAGACTCCAAGGGCGGCAGAGGGACAGGGGCACCTGTGTGAGGAGCGTGAAGGCTTTGCCCTCCCGCTGGCAGCGCTGCTCCAACTGCACCAACGCCCTGTGGCCCGCATTGGGTGCGCACCGTGCCACCACACTCCTGCCAGACAGACAGGCGGGATGAGGGCAAGGGGAAAGGGAGGGGGGATTGGGGGAGGGGAAGGGACCAGGGAGAGTGGCAGAGGGAGACAGCCAGAGGAAAAGCAAAAGAGCCTGGGCACACACAACTGTGGAGATATAAAACAGAAATGAAGCGCGTGCATTGAAGGGACTTTAAAAACCATCTATGTGGTGGTTCGCGCGTTATGCATCCTACTCAGTACTCTACAATGCCGCAACTCTTTGCATGACTAGAAGGATATGCTGACGTGCTGATGCTTGGCAGACATCAGCACGGGAACATGTCATTGATAAAAGAGGAGAGTGAGCGGCAGTGGTGGCAGACAACTTGATAGTTGAAGTGCACGTGTGAACGTGCAGATGGGGTGACAACACAACAAGGGCACACACCTGCGGTAGTGGTAGAACTCCCACACCAGGGACGGGTCAGCCGCAAACGCCTGTGGGGTTGCCAGCTCCTGCGGGCACCATGGATGAGAGGTGCGCAGGGGGCGAGAGGAGCGAGGGCGTGTGAAGCATGAAGGAGGGAAGAGGATAGGCATTTGACATGGCCTTGTGAGTGCCGCACAGTGGCATGCGATGCGAGTGATCCCCCATAGCCCACCATCCACCAGCACCATGGCATGGCACCCACCGTGGCATGGCACCCACCGTGGCATGGCACCCACCGTGGCATCATAGGTGCGCCAGAGACCCCCCGCCCCTCTGAACGTGGGCACGCCTGATGCTGCAGACAACCCCGCCCCTGTCAGCACCGCCACGCGCTGCCGGGGAGGCAAGGGGTGGCAAAGGGAGGCAAGGGGCGGTGGAGGGAGGCAAGGGGCGGTGGAGGGAGGCAAGGGGCGGTGGAGGGAGGCAAGGGGCGGTGGAGGGAGGCAAGGGGCGGTGGAGGGAGGCAAGGGGCGGTGGAGGGAGGCAAGGGGCGGTGGAGGGAGGCAAGGGGCGGTGGAGGGACGGTGAGACAGGAGCAGTTCCCCTGTAACGACTGGCAGATGGAATAAGAGTACACTAGTAGCACTCATCTTTCGATTACACATACTCGGGGCCCTGCGCACCTCCTCTTATGCTTCCCCCCTTCCCTGCTCTCATTGGACATGGCACATCTCTCATTGGACTGCTCTCAAGTGCGCCCCATCCAAATCACCCCACCCCCTCAAACGGTCCTTTGTATTAATTCAGGCAGGGTACAAACATGCAGAGTTATCCGGTGCTAAGCTGAACCCGCTTTCCCCCCCTGTCCCCCCCTTGTGTTCACTCGAACCCTCCAGCATGCGGACGGCGTCCCCCACGTGCAGCGGCCGCGGGTACGCTGCCATCTGGGGGTGCGCCGCCTCAAGGAAAGGGACTACCACCACCATATCCCTGCACGTGCCTTGCTGTGCATGGCGTTCGCCTGGGAGCGCTGGAGTGCCACGGCCCAGCGCTGGCTCCAGCGGCAAGCCATTTTCTTGGCGGATTTCGCCAAGGGGTTCGCCCTGAGCCGGTTCCTAGCTGGTGCTGTGGCCAGCAGCTTCAGGAACGCCGTTGTGGGGGGCACATTTGCCCCATACGTCTAGACGGCCAGGCCGCACAACACCACGTGTTGGTGTGCCGGTAGTAGTCCCTTTCATTCCCCCACCACCTCGTTAATCTTCCCCCCCCTCCCCTCAAACCACACCCCGCCTCCACCCAAGCCACTCGCGGCACCAAACCGCAGGTCTCACCGATGCTCGCGACAGGCACTCTTGGAACTCGTCCACGTCAGCCTGACGTGGCTCGCCATTTGTCACGGCTGACGTCATCCTCCGCAAGCTCTCTCCTCGCCAGCCAATCGGAAGCTTCGCGTCCTTCCCACAGTAAGACCGGGCTGGACGTCTGGCTAGGCTCGACGGGGTAGAGTAAGAGCCACAATGCCGAGCCTGCTGACGCTCGGGCGAGGTGGTTCGGATGTCTTCGGACCTCGAAGTTCGGGGCAGCGAAGAAAGTGGTCGGACGAGGCTGCGCTGGCAGAGAGACGACAGACGCGCAGCCGTTGCACGCATGGCGAGAGCCCAGCCCGCCGTGGATTCAGTGCATGTGAACACGCCCTAGTTGTGATGCGACGAGCTGCGCGATTAATTATGAGGAGGGGCTACGCGGAAGCTTCCCATTCACGGTGACGTGGGGCAAGGAGAGAGCGCAACGAGATGCTCGCGACACGAGTGGTAACGCGGATTGAAAGGAGAGCGGCGCGGGGAACCAGGCAGGATGAGGGTGAAAACCAGGGTGAGCTACGTTGGTGCATGCCTCGTCAGCAAATAGCAGCCTCCGATGCCTACCCGTGTTCGGCGGAGCACACGACTAGGAAATAGGGCGATTCGTCAGTAGCTTAGCTACTGAAGGGATGGGATGCGGTAAAAGAGCAATATTTGGCCGAACTACGTATATCAATATGAATGCACTTTCTCATCAGGTGAAAACTGCTTTCAACGTCCACCAAACGCATTATCTGCATGCATTTTCTTGAAACGGTTACTTCTTGTTCCACATTAGAATGCACAAAACAGATTGGTACTTGCTAGCAACGGACTGGTCAATGGCTGTCACACCACACCTCTGGTGCTTTCAAATCACATCTCAATGCAATCCAACATCGTGCAACCTTCACCACTCGCTGGCCAACCAAGCGTCGCCAAGTGGCGGCTCCCTGCGCACAGGAGGCATTGCAATCACATCGTCTGCCCCCAGCCGGATGCCAAACCGACCCCTCACCACCGCACTGAACTCCTCGTCTGTAGCCAGCTGCTGCTGCTGCTGATCAAGGGAGAAAGGGGATGCAAGGGGATGGAGTGGGCGAGAGAAAGGGGTTGGGGTTGGGAGAGGCGGGAAAAGGCTTTGGTTCTGGAAGGAGTTAAGGCCTAGTTTTTCCATGGCAAGGAGCGTTCTTGGATCAAGGAAACCAAGTACCCAATGTCTTCACTACAAACTAGTGAATTCACGAAGTTGACAGTCCACGATGCGTCATCGCTGGACCTTTGCATGGACTGGGCAGCAAAGCACCACAGCTTGCACCACATAGTGCATCATGGGTAGCAAACGTGCCATGATTGGAGAGTTCCAGAGGCCATTCCACGTATAGTGCACCCCACCTACCCTACGGTATAGTGCAGCAGCTCACTATCGCAATATATTTGTACCCTCCTCACCCTTACATGCCTTCCACTCTTACTTGCCTTACCAAACCTTACCTAACCCCGACCGTCACTCCCCCCTCTCACCTGCACTCGCCCCTCTCACCTGCACTCGCCCCTCTCACCTGCACTCGCCCCTCTCACCTGCACTCGCCCCTCTCACCTGCACTCGCCCCTCTCACCTGCACTCGCCCCTCACCTGCACGCGCCCCTCTCACCTGCACTCGCCCCTCTCACCTGCACTCGCCCCTCTCACCTGCACTCGCCCCTCTCACCTGCACTCGCCCCTCTCACCTGCACGCGCCCCTCTCACCTGCACGCGCCCCTCTCACCTGCACGCGCCCCTCTCACCTGCACGCGCCCGTCGCCATCCAGCAGCAGCAAGTGCCGGTCATGAATCATCTCGCGAATCACCCCCCTACCTCCCCCCTCCCCCTCCCCCTCCCCGTCGCCGCACAGGCGCACCGCCACCCGCGGCCCACTCAGGGGGGAGGCATGGCGCATGCACTGCCGAGAGCAGCAGTGGCAGGAAGGGAGGGCAGGGCAGGAAGAGAAGGGGCAGGAGAAAGGGCTGGCTAAAAGCAGTGGGTGGGAGGGGCGGGTATAGATGCGCGCAGGCAGCTGTACAAAGGCTGGTGCCCTGGCATGCTTGCTTTGTGCGTGACTCCATGGCACAGGCAGGAGGGAAGGAGGTGAGGGGGCGGCGAAGGGCGAGGTGGGAGCACCTGGAGGAAGTGATCTGCGTCACCCGGCCACGAGGAGAAGCGATACAGCGCCTGCCACCGTGCCTCCTCCTCACAAGCAGCCTCCCCCCATGCTGCCTGCTCTCCATCTTCTCCTGCCCATCTCCCGCCTGCTTCACTGGGCCCCACGCGGCACAGTCTCTCCACCGCATACCACTGCTCACCTGCCCTCACCGCTGCTGCTTCTACCTGTCCACCTGTAGCATGCGAGAGCCGCGGTGGGCACGCTGTTGCCTCAACACGCACACCTTGCATGTAGAAGTCATCATCATCATCATCATCGTCATTGGTATCTGAACTTGGATGTGCGTGCCAGCCAGCAGTCCCCTCAGCCATGCACCCATCCATTCCTGCCTCGACGTGCTCCACTGCCAACCCGTGCACTCTTCTTTCTACCGCCCTCCATCCCTCCGTGCCTCTGTCCGCTGCTGCTACTGCTGCTGCTGCCTTCTCCCAGCCGTCTGCACCCCGTCCATGCTCCCAACGGGCTGCACTAGCAGGTGCTGGCGGGTGGGGCGGGGGGCATGGGGATATGCGGTACACCCCCGCGTCCTGGTGCTGTGAGGGAGAGGAGTGGTGGGATTGAGAGGTGGCATGGAGGGAAAAGGCGTGTGCGAGTACTGAGAATGGGTGGGGCGGGGTGGGGATATTCAATACACCCCTGCGCCCTGGTGCTGTGGGGGAAAGGAGTGGTGGGATTGAGAAGTGAGCTGGAGAGGAAACGCTTGGGTGAGGAGAGAGAGTGAGTGGAAGTGGGAGTCGCACAGCACAGCAAGGCATGAAGGGACGTGTGTAATGAACGGAGAATGGAGGAGAGGGAGAGGAGGGGCGTGCCTGGAGGATGCCAGGTTGGAAGCCCGGCTGCACGAACATAGGGTGGGGAAGCCATGCGTATACAGTGAAATTTTGAGACGTCTCAAAGATTGGAGGAGAGGGAAAGGAGGGGCGTGCCTGGAGGATGCCGGGTTGGAAGAGCAGCGGCTGCAGGAACATGGCGTGGGGAAGCAGGCTGCTGGGGCAGCAGGGCGTGCTGACGTCAGCTAGCCATGCCATGCCGTTGATGTGAACCAGCAGACACATCTGTGTGCGGTGAGGGGGAGGGGAGGTGGGGCAATGCGGGGTTAGAGGGCATGTGCATGCATGAAAGCACATGCGGTGGGAGGGCTTCTGACAGAATGGGGTGGGGTTGGAGGGAGGGCGTGGGTGGGAGTGCATGGAAGGGGAAGGGCTTGAGAGTGGACGAAATAGAATGAATTTGTACGACAAGTGTGAGACCGGCAGAGTGACGAATCGGGAGGGGTGAGGAATTTTAAATGACATGAAATGGGTGGTTGGTTGGGTTGTTGAGTGGGTAGCTGGTTGGCGGCTAGGTGGGTGGGTGTGTGGGTGGGTGAGTGTGTGGGGTGTGTGTGTGGGTGGGTGGGTGGGTGAGTGTGTGGGTGGGTGGGTGGGTGGGTGGGTGGGTGGTTGGGTGTGTGGTTGGGTGGGTGGGTGACTGTGTGGGTGGGTGTGTGGGTGGGTGTGTGGGTGGGTGTGTGGGTGGGTGTGTGGGTAGGTGTGTGGGTGGGTGGGTGGGTGGGTGTGTGGGTACAGGGCAGTAAGGGATAGGAAGAGCCAAGTGAGATGGCTCACTCACGTCGTACATGATCGGCCTGCTCTGCGCTTGCTGACGAGGCAGCTGAACTCGCTGACTGGACAGGCCGCTGCGCTGAGTCAGCAAGAGATGAGAGGCGAGCCTCGCTGGCAGCAGCATGATCCGCGGATGATGCCGTGGTTGGCGAGGCAGCATTCACGGTAGCTTTGGAGGCAGCAGAGGATGCAGCAGTGGGTGCTGGCGGTGGATGGGAGGAGGGAACGGAGGAGGAGGGCGGGCAGTGGTGGAGCTGGGGGGAGTGTGGCGAGTGGCAGGAGAGGGCGGGCAGGAGGTCGACCTGGCAGGCGAGGTGGTGGCGGAGCACCCATGCGAACAGCATGTTGGACTGCACTCCATGCACAGAGGAGGTGTGGTTGGAGGGGGGAACGAATGGTGTTTGGATAGGGGGCTTGTTGATGCTCGAGATGAGCGCAGGGAGGAAAGCAGTCAGCTCACGGGGCCCATGGTGCTCAGCGCCGCCTTAGAAGCTCCTGACAGGCCCTGCTCCTGCAGTGTGGCGTGGCTCGCAGCACCCAGGCAAGCACGAGAGACGAGCAGCACTTGGCGATGAGCAGCCCAGTGATATGGTGAGAGCGACGAGCAGCCCAGTGATATGGTGAGAGCGACGAGCAGCCCAGTGATATGGTGAGAGCGACGAGCAGCCCAGTGATATGGTGAGAGCGACGAGCAGCCCAGTGATATGGTGAGAGCGACGAGCAGCCCAGTGATATGGTGAGAGCGACGAGCAGCCCAGTGATATGGTGAGAGCGACGAGCAGCCCAGTGATATGGTGAGAGAGACGAGCAGCCCAGTGATATGGTGAGAGCGACGAGCAGCCCAGTGATATGGTGAGAGCGACGAGCAGCCCAGTGATATGGTGAGAGCGACGAGCAGCCCAGTGATATGGTGAGAGCGACGAGCAGCCCAGTGATATGGTGAGAGCGACGAGCAGCCCAGTGATATGGTGAGAGCGACGAGCAGCCCAGTGATATGGTGAGAGCGACGAGCAGCCCAGTGATATGGTGAGAGCGACGAGCAGCCCAGTGATATGGTGAGAGCGACGAGCAGCCCAGTGATATGGTGAGAGCGACGAGCAGCCCAGTGATATGGTGAGAGCGACGAGCAGCCCAGTGATATGGTGAGAGCGACGAGCAGCCCAGTGATATGGTGAGAGCGACGAGCAGCCCAGTGATATGGTGAGAGCGACGAGCAGCCCAGTGATATGGTGAGAGCGACGAGCAGCCCAGTGATATGGTGAGAGCGACGAGCAGCCCAGTGATATGGTGAGAGCGACGAGCAGCCCAGTGATATGGTGAGAGCGACGAGCAGCCCAGTGATATGGTGAGAGCGACGAGCAGCCCAGTGATATGGTGAGAGCGACGAGCAGCCCAGTGATATGGTGAGAGCGACGAGCAGCCCAGTGATATGGTGAGAGCGACGAGCAGCCCAGTGATATGGTGAGAGCGACGAGCAGCCCAGTGATATGGTGAGAGCGACGAGCAGCCCAGTGATATGGTGAGAGCGACGAGCAGCCCAGTGATATGGTGAGAGCGACGAGCAGCCCAGTGATATGGTGAGAGCGACGAGCAGCCCAGTGATATGGTGAGAGCGACGAGCAGCCCAGTGATATGGTGAGAGCGACGAGCAGCTCAGTGATATGGTGAGAGCGACGAGCAGCCCAGTGATATGGTGAGAGCGACGAGCAGCCCAGTGATATGGTGAGAGCGACGAGCAGCCCAGTGATATGGTGAGAGCGACGAGCAGCCCAGTGATATGGTGAGAGCGACGAGCAGCCCAGTGATATGGTGAGAGCGACGAGCAGCCCAGTGATATGGTGAGAGCGACGAGCAGCCCAGTGATATGGTGAGAGCGACGAGCAGCCCAGTGATATGGTGAGAGCGACGAGCAGCCCAGTGATATGGTGAGAGCGACGAGCAGCCCAGTGATATGGTGAGAGCGACGAGCAGCCCAGTGATATGGTGAGAGCGACGAGCAGCCCAGTGATATGGTGAGAGCGACGAGCAGCCCAGTGATATGGTGAGAGCGACGAGCAGCCCAGTGATATGGTGAGAGCGACGAGCAGCCCAGTGATATGGTGAGAGCGACGAGCAGCCCAGTGATATGGTGAGAGCGACGAGCAGCCCAGTGATATGGTGAGAGCGACGAGCAGCCCAGTGATATGGTGAGAGCGACGAGCAGCCCAGTGATATGGTGAGAGCGACGAGCAGCCCAGTGATATGGTGAGAGCGACGAGCAGCCCAGTGATATGGTGAGAGCGACGAGCAGCCCAGTGATATGGTGAGAGCGACGAGCAGCCTGTGGCGTTCTCGAAGACTCCCTCCTCGCCACATCCGCATCATCAACATCACAGCATCGCAACATGCCTCCCCCTGCCGTGCTTCGCGCCCTCCCCATGTCCGCACCTCATGCGACCATGCCCCTCACATCCCTCGCGCCCTCACGTCCCGTGCGCCCCCCTCACCTGGAAGCACGAGCCCCCACGCTGCAAGCACACCATCCTGAGGTACAACGTGCGCACGCCCAGCGCTGCAGGGCTGTCCGCCACCACGGGCCTGCATGCAAGCCAGCCATACACGCGAGGGGAGGGGAGCACAGGTGCCGTCACGCGACTGAGCGCATGCAGCATGTCATCTGAAGAACATCGCCCGCACGCCCAGCGCGGCAGTGCTGTCCGCCTCACCGGGCCTTCAAGCCGCAGGGAAGGCACGCCACACAAGCGCCTCACAAGCGCCATACGATGAGAGTGGGTGAGAAGACACAGCAGCCATCCGCGCAACACGCTGCAAGCGGCGGGGGTCGGGGCGGAGGCCAGACGGCAGAGGCGATGCTCGAGAGACGGGTATGGGCGTGAGGGCGAGGGGTGAGGTGGGTGGAGCGGTAGGTGTTGAGTGTCGTACAAGGAAACTACTTCTTCATAAGGAAGACATCTCACGAGAGCAGGTCGAGAGGAATGTTCCTCGCATGTTCCTCATGCAGCTGTCGGAACAACCCCACGACGTCCTCTCCCCACGCCTCCCACTCTCCCCCGCCTTCCCCGGCCCCTCCGCCTCCGTCTCCGCTCACCGTCCCCCACATTCCGCCCGCCACCCCCCCGCGCGCACACCCCCGCCGGTAGGGGTCAAGGCGCGCAGGCAGCGGGCCGGCGTGGCGCAGGCGGAGCAGGTAGCCGCGGAGCATCTTGAGCGGCGACGGCCCTTCCGCCTGCTCGTGCGCGTCCCATGACCGCGTCGCGTGCATGCTGGTGTGACCGTTACGGCGAGGGAGGTGCGAAGTCACCGAGCGGCGCGATCTGACGACTCGTAGCGTGCGAGCGGCAGGGAAGCTGGGATTGATGCAGATGGAAGATCGCATGACGTGCGAGGAGGCGGTGTACGTGTGTCGATTTTTTGGGTTGACCCGCCATCTATGAAAACTTACCAACATCCAGAGAATTTCGATATGAGCAGAAATTGGATACGGTAATTGCCTACTCGTTTAGGTCGCCTCCATGCATAATGTTTCTTGTAGAAAAGACGCCTGTGACATTGTAACAAGAATATCGTATGTTTCTTCTAATGAGACAACTCAAAAGTCATCTCCACACTATGAAGAATCTTCCCCCTTCTTGGCCTTGGGTTGACTAGTGAGCTTGTGCGACGGCCAGTGGGCCTTCTGGCACTCCCTACTGCAGTAGGCAGCCTTGCCGCACCGCGAACATAGCTTGAGTTGCAAGCCCGCCCCTTCCACCCTGACACACTGTGCCCACGAACACACACGCCGCCCTCCCTTGCCACTGCGCCTCTCATCCGAGGTAGGCAGCAGCAGCAGCAGCAGCAGCACTGGCAGCAACAGCATCCACCTGAGCCTGGAGGCAGTAGCTGGTCTCCCCCAGCAGCATCTCCCTCCAGCACGCCAGAGGATTCACCCCCCCGGGCCACGGCCCCAGGTACCACGCCCCTGCATTCCCCTCCGCCCCTCCCCACTCTCTCCCCCTTCTGGGCCTTCCCCTCCCTCATACGCATCTCCACTCGTAGCACCATCGGCAGCAATGACAGAGTCACTCACCGCTTGCCTACGTGCCTCCGCCATGACCTTCTCCTCCTGTTGCACGCGCTTCATGGCCGCACAGCACTCCTCCAACCCATCCCCCTCACCATCAGCCACCCCCGCCTCACCAAGGCCCTCCACAGCAGGCCACGCCATAAAAGTCGCCCGCCGCCAGCTGTCCACTTCCTCCCACATCCTCCACTCCTCAATCCCCTCCCTCCTTCCCTGCCGCCCCGATCCCTCCTCATGCCCTACCCCGTCCTGACCGACAGGCTCGAGAATGCTTGTTACCTTCCTCTCCTCCCCAAGGAGCTTAATGCCGCAAAACAGAAACAACAGCCGAAGCTCCTCCATCACGCCTTCCAGCAGCGGCGCCAAAAGCGAGTCCGGGACCACCGCAGGGATCGGCGCCACGTGCAGGGATTCCAGGAAGCTTCTGAAGCGCGCTGAGCGGGGCGGAAAGAGCGAGAGGATGCAGTGCAGCAGCGCGGACGAGGGGCGGTAGGCGAAGTTTGCGGCGAGTGAGGAGAGAGTGATTGTATCCTGGTACGTGCTGATGCAGTACCGACAGCGGTCGCAGGCCGGCGGGGGTAAAGGACGCCTGCGATCATCTCTGCGATCATTTCCACCTCGGTTCTGGACCGTAGGATGGGCTCGATCTTGCCCTCTGCGAACGGCCCCAGAGCCAGAGCAGCCCAGGTTCGATCCTTCAGGTCCATGCAGCTAGCCCAGGAGGTGATAGCTCGGGCCAGAGGACCGTTCCTGCCCTCCCTTGCCAGCCTTGCAGGGGCGAACCTTCTCAGAAACTCCTCCACGCGGTGGCCCAGTGTGGGGAAGAAGGGGCCGCTCGAGTTGTTGCGCAGAGTGCCTGTGAAATTGGGCGAGGCAGCGAGGGAGGTACCTGGGAGGGGCATGTTGAGCTCCCTCACGTTGTACTCCTTCAGCTCCTCCCTGTCCAACTCACCGCCCTGAAATGCCCCCACCTGGAAGGTCTTGAGTCCAATAAACTCCCCAGGATCTTCCAAATTTGCCGCCACTGTCGCCCTGTCCCCCTCCGGAAACTCCTTCCAGCCCATCGTTGCCGAGCCTTCCAGGCCTGGCGAAGCTGCCGGCTTTGGCACGGCGCCGAACCTGAGCAACAGGTTCGGGAGGTCGTGAATTTGGTGGGGAAGAGAAGGGCCTGGATCTTTCATGTAGTGCTGGGTGCAGGCGTCTGCGGGGTTGACCTTGAACCCGTAGAGTCGCACCCATCGCAGCACGCAGGTGACTCGGTAAGTGAACAGTGCCACCACCGCATTACTGTTCACCGGGACAAGGCCGGCGCCGCTTGCAGCACCAGACCCACTGGCTGCAGCGCCAGACCCACTGGCTGCAGCACCAGACCCACTGGCTGCAGCACCAGACCCACTGGCTGCAGCACCAGACCCACTGGCTGCAGCACCAGACCCACTGGCTGCAGCACCAGACCCAGCACCAGCAGGAGCAGCAGGAGCTGTTGCCATTGCGTCTGGATCCACTGCTTGCTTCCCTCGATCCTGCACTCCACTCCCCTCCACACTCCCCTCCCCCCCAGCCAGCCGGTTCCTTACCTCCTCCACAGCAGCGTCCTCCACATTCTCCTTGTGGCGGCTGCCAGCACAGTCGGAGAAGATGAGAGCGGCTCTCACTGCGAACTGCGGCCGGCAGAAGAGAGTGGCGCATTTGAGGGCAAACTCGGTGGAGTCCGCACCAGATATCACCATGCCACCGCTGCTGCCGGGTTGGGCTTCCAAGGCCCCTTCCTTCGCTCTTCCCTCGGCGCTCTCGCCCTTGCAGCACTGCGAGCAGCAGCAGCGGTACTGCTCGCCTGCCAGCCCTCCCTGGTTGGAGATCTCCCCAATGCGCTGCACATACTCCTCCCACTCAACCCCTCCCTCCACTCCTTCCCCTCTCTTCCCTTCCCACCCCGGCTCACTCCTGCCCCTCCCGCCTCCCCATGCGCGCCCCTCCCCCCCGGCAGCAGCGGCAGCATGCGGGCAGCAAAGCCAGTCTCTAGCTGCTGCTTGCCCTTCACTCCCAGCACCTGCAGCAGCAGCGACGCCAAGCAGTCGTCCTGCGCCTGCTGCCCCCGCTCCGAACTGAAATGCCAATACGGAAAAGGCCATCTCAGGAAAGCGCAGGTGCGCGCGCCAGAGAGTGACGAAGCGCGGGAACCAGGCAACAAGCACGAGGAAAGCAGCAATGGACACGGCCATGCGGTAGAGCGTCCAGCACCGGCTGCACTGCCAGCAGCACCACCACAGGGCGCGAGGAAAAGGTGCGGCAGCACAACCAGCAGTACAAGCTCCCCGCGCGGCGCTAGCTTCTCTGCGTGCCGCCGCGTATTCGTTGATATGCATAATCTCTGCCATCTGGCGCCGTATCTCCTGGAGGTCCAGTAGCAGGCCGACACGTGGCTCAGCCAGCCATTCGAGCATCATGGCCTCTGCTGCAACCACAGGCGCTGCGTCCGCCTTCCACCGATACTGCTGCGCCAACGATGGCGCTGCTGTGCCAGTAGAGGCGCCGCTGGTATAACCTGGAAGACGGCGAGGAGGGGCGGAGAGTGGGACGGTGGCGGAGTAGGCGAGGATGGGCGGCGTGGGCTTGTTGGCGAGGCGGAAAAAGGCGGCATGGAGGACACCACGGGCTGCTGCAGGTGCTTGCGCAGCGAGGCCAGGCTTGAGATGCGGAAGGTGATGGGCGGGGCGGGGCGGAGCATGCGGGGGAGGCAGCAGGGAGGGAGTGGAGCAGGGAGTGGAGCAGGGAGTGGAGCAGGGAGTGGAGCAGGGAGTGGAGCAGGGAGTGGAGCAGGGAGTGGAGCAGGGAGTGGAGCAGGGAGTGGAGCAGGGAGTGGAGCAGGGAGTGGAGCAGGGAGTGGAGCAGGGAGTGGAGCAGGGAGTGGAGCAGGGAGTGGAGCAGAGACTGGAGCAGAGACTGGAGCAGAGACTGGAGCAGAGACTGGAGCAGAGACTGGAGCAGAGACTGGAGCAGAGACTGGAGCAGAGACTGGAGCAGAGACTGGAGCAGAGACTGGAGCAGAGACTGGAGCAGAGACTGGAGCAGAGACTGGAGCAGAGACTGGAGCAGAGACTGGAGCAGAGACTGGAGCAGAGACTGGAGCAGAGACTGGAGCAGAGACTGGAGCAGAGACTGGAGCAGAGACTGGAGCAGAGACTGGAGCAGAGACTGGAGCAGAGACTGGAGCAGAGACTGGAGCAGAGACTGGAGCAGGGAGTGGAGCAGAGACTGGAGCAGAGACTGGAGCAGAGACTGGAGCAGAGACTGGAGCAGAGACTGGAGCAGAGACTGGAGCAGAGACTGGAGCAGAGACTGGAGCAGAGACTGGAGCAGAGACTGGAGCAGAGACTGGAGCAGAGACTGGAGCAGAGACTGGAGCAGAGACTGGAGCAGAGACTGGAGCAGAGACTGGAGCAGAGACTGGAGCAGAGACTGGAGCAGAGACTGGAGCAGAGACTGGAGCAGGGAGTGGAGCAGAGACTGGAGCAGAGACTGGAGCAGAGACTGGAGCAGAGACTGGAGCAGAGACTGGAGCAGAGACTGGAGCAGAGACTGGAGCAGAGACTGGAGCAGAGACTGGAGCAGAGACTGGAGCAGAGACTGGAGCAGAGACTGGAGCAGAGACTGGAGCAGAGACTGGAGCAGAGACTGGAGCAGAGACTGGAGCAGAGACTGGAGCAGAGACTGGAGCAGAGACTGGAGCAGAGACTGGAGCAGAGACTGGAGCAGAGACTGGAGCAGAGACTGGAGCAGAGACTGGAGCAGAGAGTGGAGCAGAGAGTGGAGCAGAGACTGGAGCAGAGAGTGGAGCAGGGAGTGGAGCAGGGAGTGGAGCAGAGACTGGAGCAGAGACTGGAGCAGAGACTGGAGCAGAGACTGGAGCAGAGACTGGAGCAGAGACTGGAGCAGAGACTGGAGCAGAGACTGGAGCAGAGACTGGAGCAGGGGAAGGTAAACTCTCGAGTTGGGAGTTCACGACAGAAGTTGGCGATAGGTCTTCGGATGCTGGGTCTAAGGCATCCGCCCCAGCAGCGACCGCTGCGTCAGTTGCGACGTTGCTGGTGCTGTCGCTGGCGTTCCCTGCATTGTCCCGTGTCGCTAATTTTGACCTAACTGCTAGGACTTGGATCAGCATACCCGATCTAAGCCTGGCCCTGTCGGAGGATACGGAAGGTGATAAGTACACCACTTGCCCAACAGCCATAAATCGAACAACCTGCTTCTCTTCGCTCTTGCTGCTGCCCTTATCCGCGTCATCCTGACATGTCTGCTGAGTTGGCAGGCAGCAGTGCGGCAGGTGGGACTGAAACAGATTGTCAAACGCTGATTGTAGAGGTTCGTGCGGATCAACGGTAATCGTATAGTCCACGTGTGAAGCTGCTGGCTGTTGGATCGTTCTTTCGTTCGCGGATTTAGCGCCGTGGTCAGTCGCTGTGCTGCTCGTGGTGATGCCCCTGCCGTCAATGCTGCTCGTGGCGTTGTCAAGGTGACGATGACTGAGCAGAGCAGCGGGAACCCTAAACCGAAGTGCGAACTCCATGATGCCGACGGGGAAACCACAACCACGAGGCAAAGAAGCTGATACACCCCAGGAGACGCTGTTCGCCTAACCATAATGAGCCTTTTCCGGGACACCCATCGCAAATCCAGCGCTTTTGTGAACGTGTAGCTAGTTATGCAATAGATATTAGGTACTGAACGCCTGCTAAAATCTGCCTGGTTTATCATCCCACATTTCGCGTACCTCCTGATCAAGTTGTTGCTGGGGCAGTGGGACGGGTTTGAGGTTTTATATTAGGACGCGTCACAATTGTCACACCACCTGAGGTTCGGGACTACACACCGAATTTGTGAGCATGGATCGCCACAGGGGTCTCCAAACTGAAGTAATGTGACCCGAAATTTGTTCCAGATGACATCTCTTGAACAATACTGTACCGCGCCCTCAGGTCACCTCTCGATCCCACCTTTCCTTTCCATCGCTCCTGGCTCCTTCAAAGCTCCCGTCGCGCCCATTGCTCTCGTCGCGCCCATTGCTCTCGTCGCTTCTATCGTTCCCGTTGCTCCCGTCCCTTCCGTCCCTCCCGTCCCTCCCTTCTCTCTCTTCCCTTCGGTCCCTCCTGTCCCTCTCCGCCTCTCGCCTCCCTACACTGTTCTACCCTCCGCCCAGTTCACCCCCTTCCCTCCACGCAGTTCCCCCCTTCCCTCCGCGCAGTCCCCCTCCTTCCCTCCGCGCAGCCGCCCCTTCCCTCCCCGTAGTTCCCCCCCTTCCTTCCGCGGAGTTCCCCCCCTTCCCTCCGCGCAGTCCCCCCTTCCCTCCGCGCATTTTTCCCCCTTCCCTACGCGCATTTTCCCCCCTTCCCTACGCGCATTCCCCCCCCTTCCCTACGTGCAGTTTCCAACCTTCCCTACATTTTCCCCTCGTGGCTCGTTACGCCTTCGCTCAGTCAAAATCCACGGAAACATCTCCCGCTAGTGCTAGCTTACAACTTTTCAAGCCCAGCTATTTTGGAAAATCTGCCACTGTAGGCGAGGGCTTTAAAACCGGAGTCCCAACAGCCCTAATGGCCTCCCAACCCCACGTTAGATATGCACGTGTCCCTACTTCAGACTCCGACGCTGCTCCCGCCACAAACGCATCTGCCGCTCCTCCGCCAACCGCGGGAAGAGCGCGAGGCTCCAACGACGCGGATATCCGCTTCGCCGGTCCGGACATCCACAGGCGCGTCCCGAAGCGGTCGGTGCTGCTCGCGCTCTTCCTGCTGTTCCTGGGGTGCGCGTCGCTGGCCGTTTTCTACCTCATGCAGACGGGCCAAGTGGAGGCTGGCGCGCAGCAGAAGTGGACGTGCCTCGCCATCGCCTTCCTCACACTCATGCCCGGTGAGCCTTCCTCACACTCATGCCCGGTGAGCCTTCCTCACACTCATGCCTGGTGAGCCTTCCTCACACTCATGCCCGGTGAGCCTTCCTCACACTCATGCCCGGTGAGCCTTCCTCACACTCATGCCCGGTGAGCCTTCCTCACACTCATGCCCGGTGAGCCTTCCTCACACTCATGCCCGGTGTGCCTTCCTCACACTCATGCCCGGTGAGCCTGCTGAGTCTAATGGCGATCGCGATTCTAACGGCGATCGCGAGTCTAACGGCGATCGCGAGTTCAAAGGCAATCGCGCGTCTAACGGCGATCGCGAGTTTATAGGTGTTAGTGAGCTCAAATGCGATCGCAAGTCTTGCGGCGATTGTCTGGCCTTTAAAGACACGGCGTGTGGACAATGAGTATTGATCTCCTCATCACGCTGCTGCGGTCGTGCCACTCACTCAGCCGTTGGGAAGGATGTGCGCAGCGAACAGTCTCAAAGTGCCGCGTTCCTGCTCAGGGTGCGCCTGGTTTACTGCACTCCTGCTGAGGATGCGTATGGTTTGTCGCACTCCCGCTGAGAGATGCGTATGGTTTGTCGCACTCCCGCTGAGAGATGCGTATGGTTTGTCGCACTCCCGCTGAGAGATGCGTATGGTTTGTCGCACTCCCGCTGAGAGATGCGTATGGTTTGTCGCACTCCCGCTGAGAGATGCGTATGGTTTGTCGCACTCCCGCTGAGAGATGCGTATGGTTTGTCGCACTCCCGTTCGGGGCTACATCTGCTCCTGGACTGTTCTTTTGGATTGCCCTGCTCGCACTCTCAGTAGTGAGATTTCACCATGAGCCACTCCGTTTCCCCATTCCCTCCATCCTCTCCCTCGTGGCCTCACCTCTCCCCCATCCTCACCTCTCCCCCATCCTCACATTTCACCCATCCTCACCTCTCACCCATCCCCACCTCTCCCCCATCCTCCTCACCCCTCACCCATCCTCACCTCTCCCCCATCCCCACCTCTCCCCATCCCCACCTCTCGCCTGCACTTTCCCTCGCCAAACGTTTACAAGCGCCCACCACCAGTCAGGAGGCATTATTACTCTGATGGGCATCCCTCTCCCACTTGGCCTAACGACCCCTCACCTCACCTATTGGAGTCGTATCCACTTCAACCATCATGTGTGAAAGCACCACGCTATGCAGCACCACGCTATGCAGCACCACGCTATGCAGCACCACGCTATGCAGCACCACGCTATGCAGCACCACGCTATGCAGCACCACGCTATGCAGCACCACGCTATGCAGCACCACGCTATGTGGCACCACGCTACGTGGCACCACATAGCTAGTTTTGAGGCGCCTCAAAGCCACGTAGCTGAAGCGCTCCTCATATGTACGAAGACGATCGTTGCCTGAGAGAGCAGCTGTCTTTATAACCCAAGTCTATGTTTCTGTGTCTGCTCTGCGCGCCTGACTCCGGCCATCACTCAAGAAGACTGGCGTCATTCATTTGTCGTCCCTTCTGCCCTTGCTTCCTTGCTTCTCCATTGCCATGCCAACATTGCAGGCTTTTACGAGAGCCGCATTGCATACTACTCGTGGAGGCAAGCCCCGGGATACTCCTATTCACAAATACCTCGCTACTAGTAGCCCAGTACCGATAGCTTCTCTAGTTTACGTTGGGTCGAATGTGCTTGTCCAATATCCTGTGTGTTGATCTGCAGCAGTACAAACAGTACAGTACAGATCGCCATGATTGCCACTGCCAAGTCTATACCGTATGATCCACCATCAGCACATGTCACCTCAGCAGGCCCCAAAATGGGTTTAGGCTCACCCTTACAAATCAGAGCTCCAGGTGTGGCCAACTCTGGCTCCTAGGGTTAAATTTTTCGAAGTCTGATGGGTGCAGGGTAAAAAAAAAATCACTCTGATATAGTCAGTGCAAGCAAGGACCCAACACTGAATGTTACTGCAAAATCCCACACACATTGTTCTGAGTTTGTGTTGCATTACGAATGCCAATACTTCTCAGCATTTTCCCATGAAACTAACTACACCTACTTTGTCACAGGCACACTCCCCTCTACATCCTCTTGTGCAAACAAGGTCTTGCCCTCGTTGCTGCCGGTGAAGTCTTTTGTAGACCTGCGCAACTTCTCCCCCCTGAAGATAACCACCACCTCAAACCAGTCCACCTCATACTGCACGAGGGAACAGCGCATGAGGTGCTCCAGGCTGGTGTCCAAGAGGCACCCTCTGTCCCACGTCTTGATCAGGTTCTGCTTGCTGAACCCGCATTCACATTCCACCGTGCTCAACGGCAAAACGGCGATGGCTTGCCACATCTTCATGATGTTGGGGAATGACTGTTGCCATCCGTCGTCACGCAGCATGTTCGAGAGCGCCTGGTCGGAAGTCCTCCCCGTTGTGCTGGCTGAACAGTGTGGATGTGAACATCCACAGTTCGTTGCTCGCCTTCTTGAAATCGAAGCCTGATGTACGGGGTGGGGGTCAAATAGGGCTAAACTCGCATACACCGGGTGGAAGGGGGCGTATTAGACCAGCAGAAGACGAATACAAGGTGCGGATGGGCCACCAAACTCTAACAACACACATGATCACAACGGACAGATGGTCTACACTTCACCGCACACCTGGCAGCTTCTCGTGGTAGAGCTTGTGCAGTTTGCCCAGCCAGCGCTTGAACGCCTCTACGCGCTTGGCGTCGTCGGTGAGGTAAGAGGCGGTGTGGAACAGCTTCGACCCCTCCAGGTTGGCGAAATCGCGCATCCGCCACTCAAGTTCCTTGTCAATCGCGCGGACAAACTTCAACGATAGCTCATAGCAGGTTGTCACGTCGCCAGCGGTTTCCTGCCCTTTCAACGGCCGCTCGTGCAGAACGAAGGTCAACGAGACCGGATTTCCGTCGAAGTCCACGCCCTCAGCTTTCATCTCGCGCTTGTCCTGCTTCTGGTGCTTCTGGAAAAAATCGGGAAGAGTCATGTACTCCCCACTCCCAAACGTGTGTCCAGGTGCCCCGCTCAGGTACCGCGCCTTCAGCCGCATGCGCGTCTGCTCCACGATGTGCGCCACTAGCGTGACATCGATCTGCACAAGGAAGCGACGGTGGGGTGGTGAAGGCGCTGCAATTGTTGGTTTGAAATGTCAGTATACTGACCGTTCAATGCACACATTGAGCTCAATAACTGACCTGTCTTTGCTTGAAACGCTGATTCAAGTGGTTCAACTCCCACAGGACGTCAGCGAGAAAGCGTAGTAACCAATGAAACTTGAACGAGGTCACGACCTCGTACAAGTTGGGCTTGAACTCATTGAGCACGACGATGGCGGCTGGCAACACCTCGAGGAGCCGGGCAACGGCCTCGCCACGCGACAGCCACCTGACGGTGTGTATTCCCTGCGCCTCTAGGTTGGTCTTGCAGTAGACTCGTTGCAGATTTTGGAACTTCTGGTACTGCACGCCGCTCCTCCCTATAAGCTCAGAAAACGCACGGACCACATCGTCGACCATGTTCAGCTCAGGGACAGCTTCCGCGGCATCTTTTGCAGCAAGTGCCTCCCTGCATGCGCAATACAAAAACCATGAGTTCATATTTATATGACTAAAACGTACAGTGCATAGAAAACAGGGTTACCGATGCGCGATGCAGTGTGTTGACGCCAGGTGAGGTATACGCATGCGGAGCCGCGCCACCACTCCACTGCGCTTGCCCACCATTACGCTCGCGCCGTCGGTCGCGATGCTTGTTATTTTCTGCAAGTCAACACCAATACCAGTCAGGTACTGCACAACAGCGGAGGACAGAGAAGCAGCATCAGCACGAACCACGGTTATCAAAGTCAGGAACTCGTTGGCGACGGCCCTGTTCTTCATGTAGGTGACGTAGATGATGAGGTGTTTGTCGTGGATGCGGTCAATGCTCTCGTCGAGCGAGAGGGACATCCATGGCGACTCCAGAAGGTGAAGCCGCTGCGTCTCCTGCAGGTAAGTGGATGTTGCACGAAGGGATTCCTTGTAACCGTAACTGCAACACATACAACGCATAGTGAAGTTTAACAACTGTAAAAAAAAATAATACGTAAGGCACAACAAACAACAGACAACGTACTCAGTATAGTATGCACCGTAGCCGCCGTTGGGGGGAAGATCTGGAAGACCCTCCTTAGCGAGAAACCAGCAGAGGGGGACGAACATTGCGATTGGTGCGTCGGCCTTGCAGACGAACATCGCGATGTGCAGGCAGCGGATGATGTGGCGTGTCGACGCATCCGTCTCATGCCACCTTGTCAAAGTCACTTGCTTCTCCTTTGCCGCAAGTGACCGAGCCTCGCTCTCCAGCGCCTGTTTATGTGCTCGGGTGGATGAGTGAACACGGATGGTTCCAATTTTCTGAGCGGTAGGATCGCCGTACTTCATGCACACACTGCATTTCAGCGAAGGTCTCCCGTTGGTCTGACAATGTAGCCGTAACCAGTCGAATTTCCCTGCCCACTCAGTATCGTACCTGTGTTTGTACGCTGCGTACTCAGCTTCAGGGTTTTCGGTTGGTGGTTTGGGATCGGCGGCACGAGCTTCGGTGCGAGTAGGTGATGCATCCTTCTTTGGTGGCGGTGTGCCCCAGAGCCTCTGCTGAGTGTATTTCACCCCGATCCGCGGCCTTTTGCTCGGCGTGCTGTTCACTGTCGAGGGGGACGCAGTAGAAGGCCTGGAGCTGCCTTCATCGCCGCCAGGAACAAGAACCAGCGACGGGTGTGGCTCAACAGCACTAGGAGAAGTGGGCCGGTCGACAGCAAACACATAGCCGACGCTTCGCATGGGCGAGGCGTCACGAGGCGGCTGCGCGATGGGAACGGTGCAATTATCAGATATCTTGGGGGGAACGCCTAGAACTGAGAGCCCGTTTCTTGGGCCCCCAGACGGTTCTGAATCGGGCTCTTGCTCGGCTGACATGACTGGCTGGTGCTACTCCGTGAGACCTCGGGGAAGTGTAAGAGAGAGGTGAGGGGGATGCTTTCCGTTTGGGATGGAACGAAAGACCAACTCCGCACCGCGAAAAACTGTCAATGCAGCGAGGGAAAGCATGGCAGGTACAGGCTGTTACGTGATGGCGTGGCATCTCCACCACCGGGCAAGACGACCCACACAGCGCGCCAGTTTTGCTGTGGCAGAAACAGCCACACTTGGCAGGGACTATGAGTGGCAGCAAAGCAACCACGGGTGCGCTGGCACGAATCTTGCCAAAACCACCAATCGGTGCAACTTTGGGGTCGGTGGGGGGGTTTGGCAGTTTTTCACCATAGGGGGGGTGCGACAAGATGGGAGAGTGGCATCGCGTCACATGTGCAGTGTATGTGTAATGTAGCAGAATCCTCGCTTCCGGGAACTCGGTATCAGGGTAAGTGGGAAAGAACACTGATATAGTCAGGGGAACAAAACACAAGCAAAGATTCTATAAGGGTTTAAAAAATCATGCACTTTTGGATTCAAAGTTTAAAGCCTGGGAGTCTGACTGCGTCAGGGTACTTCATAAAAAAGTGGCCGCCAGTCAGGGCAATCAGGGTAAAATACCCTGACATTTTGGGGCCTGCACCTCAGATCAAGAAATGAAGAGCCATATGTACGGGCTAGATTTAGCATTTTAACACCAAAGTCTCCCCAGAGGGAGCCCTTATGGCTGCGTAAGTTTTATTCGTGGGGGAGGTAGCAATAAGAGGGCTTATTGCTACCTCTTGGCACTTCTTGGCAAGTACAAACGAAAACAGTTTCCCTGCCAGCGAGTTTGCTGATGCAGCACCCACACCCACCCTAGTGCTATCGAAAGGAGCAGCTTTCCTGACTTCCCCCCCAAGCATACGCGCTCACTGCGCATAGTGCAGCACGGCGTTAGCAGACTCCCCCCCCCCCTCCGACTCCACCTTCACTTATACACGTCGTTCACCACGATGTTAAGGACTGTTGAGTTAGCTCAAAGAACACACACATGCGCTCACTGCGCATAGTGCAGCACGGCTTCAGCAGACTCCCCCTCCTCTGACTCCACCTGCACCTTAATACACCGCGTTCACCACCATGTTCATGACTGTTGAGTCGGCTCAAAAAACACACACAGGGGTTCACTGTGCATAGTGCAGAATAGCCTCAGCTGAATCTCCCCCTTCCGACTCCACCTGCACCTTATATATCACGTTCACCACCATGTTCATGACTGGCAGGGCAACCGTGAGCGAGCCAACTTTTGAGTCGAGGTGACAGTCGAGTCGACTAAAAAAACACACACATGCGTTCATTGAGCATAGTGCAGCACGGCCTCAGCTGAATCTCCCCCTTCTGACTCCACCTGCACCTTATACACCGCGTTCACCACCATGTTCATGACTGTTGAGTCGGCTTAAGGAGGGAAAAGGGAGGAAGAGGGAGAAGGGACAAAGGCAGAGGGAGGAAGGAGATAAGAGCAGAAAGGATGGGAAGGGGAGGGAAACAAAGGGCGGAGGGAAAAGGAGGGACAAGGAGCGCTATGGATCGAGGGAGTGGCTGTTTTTGAGCTAATCGCTGTCGAGGTCAGCCATGGGTACTTAACACGGGCTCAGTTACTCGCAAAGCTCATTCTCTGAGATCTGTCAGATTTTGTAGGGACTTACGCATTGGAAGAGACTGCAAACATGGCGCCTCCCTTGGTCTTATCGCCGTTGATCCTTGCCTGGAACCTTCCAGCGGGAACCCCAACCAGCAGCTCGGGCTTACCTGCAACACATGATGTTGTCCAATTTAGAAAGGTTAGTAAACCACTTGCTCATGATGTTACACCATTTTCACGCGAGCAAAACGATGAACTAAGCAAACTCAGAACGTTAGCCGAAGAGGACACAAATTTCACACGAATGGTACCGGAGCAGGGCAAAGAAACGTACTGAAAACCTGATCCTGTTTTGAAGTTGACTTTGCTTTCGCGAGGGCCGATCTCGCAGCGGCCACCAAGGGCTGCTTGTTTGAGTCCAGATACGTCAATTTCAACGCGTGCGAATCCACGCGAGCCCCCACGCCAGCTTTGAACCCGACGCTGTTGAGTTCAGCCTCGGTCAGTGCGGTCTGGCGGATGCAGTCCCACACGCTCGGCGCGACCTGCAAGCACTGCATGGTGCTGCCGAGCGAAGCCAGCGTGACGGGAGCTCTCACACCCACAGTCACTCTCACCGGCGGATCAACCGAGCCTGCCGTGGTGAGGCGGAACTGCATGGGCGCGCTCTGGTCCCTGGCCATGGTGGAGCGCGTGGGGGGAGAGGGACCGAAAGGGGATTGAGCGCAGCGCAGGACTTGTTCAGTTTGAAATTTCGAGAGACCGGTGATGGCTGTTAGCTGGAACAGCCTGAGGTGGTGAGGTGGAACTGCATGGGCGTGCTCTGGTCCTTGGCCATGGTGGAGGGTGTGGGGGGGGAGAGGGACCAAATGGGGATTGAGCGCAGCGCAGGACTTGTTAGTCTGGGATTTTGAGGGACCGGCAGTGGCAGGAACAGCCTGAGATGGTGAGGCAGAACTGCATGGGCGTGCTCTGGTCCCTGGCCATGGTGGAGCGCATGGGGGAAAAGGAAGCGAAAGGGGGTTTTGAGCACAGCGCAGGGCATATGGCGTGTTCAGCTCGGAAAACTGAGAGGCTGTCGGCAGGGTAGGCGAAACAGCCCGTGGTGGTCAGGCGGACCTGAAGCGGCATGGCATGGTTGGCGGGTGGGGAGGAGGAAAAGGAGAGGCGAGGAGGGGGAGGACGGGAGGTATGGTGGGATGGTATGGTTAAGCAGGGCGCTTTGAACAGGAAAGGAAGGACGTGGTTTGAGCAGGCAAGGACGTGGTTTGAGCAGGCAAGGACGTGGTTTGAGCAGGCAAGGACGTGGTTTGAGCAGGCAAGGACGTGGTTTGAGCAAGAAAGGACGTGGTTTAAGGAAGAAAGGGCGTGATTTGAGAGGCCTGCTTAGGGTGACCTGCTTCGGGTGACATGGTTCGGTTGATTTTTCTATTAACCTTGTTCGCGTGACCTTCGGATGACCTGGTCTGGTCCGGTGACCTGGTCTGATGTCATGGTTCGGGTGACCTGGTCTGATGTCATGGTTCGGGTGACCTGGTCTGATGTCATGGTTCGGGTGACATGGTTCGAATGGCATGGTTCGGGTGACATGGTTCGAATGACATGGTTCGGGTGACATGGTTCGAATGACATGGTTCGGGTGACATGGTCCGAATGACATAGTTCGGGTGACATGGTTCGAATGGCATGGTTCGGGTGACATGGTTCGAATGGCATGGTTCGGGTGACATGGTTCAAATGACATGGTTCGGGTGACATGGTTCGAATGCCATGGTTCGGGAGACCTGGTTCATGTGACCTAGTTTGGGTGACCTAGTTCGGTTAAGTGGTGGGCGAATGATAGCATGGAAAAGTGCAAGTCCAGGTGGGGGAATGGGTGAGAGAGGGTGAGCAGGCGGGAGCACGAAGAGAGCGGAAGCGAACCAAGCCAAGCTAGATGGTTGCCCAGTCGCCTTGAGAAACGGCCGCAGGCAAACGCATCGTGCGTTCCCATCGCCGTGGTTGTTCGGGTGCCCTGGTCACGCGGCTTGCACACATGGCTTATCCCACCCCAACCACATGCAAGGCCTGAGCCGTCACATTGCAAAAGCGCCTATTAGAGTGCGTAAACCCCACGTTTGAGGCGCAACTGCGGATGCCTTACTCGGTTGGGACTGCGATGCTGAATGTCCCCTTAACGTCCGTATCCGCAATCGCCGTGCTGTAAAAAACTGCGTAGGCGGGCCGGCACGACAGGGAGAAACACAGGAGAGAATGCACAGGCTGATGGATGAGAGACAGCCACGCGAAACGCTACACGGGACGGGATGCAAATCCGAGCACTTCACGCTGAGCGCTTTCACACTGAGCGAGCAATGCAATGGAGCGCATCAGGGAAATCAGGCAGGCACTGACTGGCGGCAGGCGTGGGCAGCGGGAAGAGCAGCGATTGGAGGAGCTTTAGAAACGTCTGGCCTTGTTTCACGGCGCGGTGCTTGGCGGCCTCGAAGCTTAACGCCGCGTCAGCTCCCGTAAGTGCCGACGAGTCCAGCACGCCTGTAGGCGCCAGGAAAGAGACGAGGGAGAACGAGGGCCATTAGAAAATGACCTTACCACGTAGGTACAGTATAAGCGTACTGTCAATGTATCGCAGGTTGAAAATGATTGTGCGTGTTCAGTGATTGAGGTAGGAGGCACATGGACTCATGATAAACCGCACCAGCAACGATGAGGAGGCACGTAAGAATACGGGGGAGAGCCATTGCTGGAGTCTAACGTTGACTTTGTGAACCCTAGAAAGAACTAGCACTGGAAATCGTGGACACGAACGGCTTGCGGCATAAAAAAGAAGAAAGAGCCGAGAAGACGAGAAGGAAGGGCTGACGATGCGAAAGGATTGTGGCGATGACGCTCGTAATAAATGGCTCAATAATGCAAGCCTTACCTACAGGGGTGGAAGGGAACGAGCCGCGGTGACCTGTTTATGCAAAGAAAGCGCGGCGACAGGCCGTCGCCGCAAGACTCGCGCGCTGGCTCGTCAACCATTGGCCCAATGTTCCAGCAATAATTCATGTGCTCACGTTTCACTCCCGTCTAAGCATTCCGACGTATCTACTCGAGGAACGCAGTAGCTCGCGTTCCATTTTAGTGGATAGAAAAGGTATTCGGTCGGTTCAGCCGCTTCAATTGTCCTACCCTTAGAAAAATCGTTTGGCTCCACGCCTTGTTTCAAAAGATTCGTGAAAGGCGGGAGCTCCGCCCGCTTGATTGGATAATGGTTAGCTCGTTTTCGCTCTGGACCATATCGGAACGTAAAGATGTGCAAACAAGCCGTTCCAACATGCAGAGCATCGCACCCCACCGTTTAAAGTGAACTCGTATAATTCCGAGAGAATTGGGACACCTATAATTTCGTTTTCCACTCGACACGGTAGTCACTCTCCATCTTGCTCGGAGAACGATGGTTCGGATTTGTTCGAAATGTCATGCTAGCAGCTGGCTGGCAGCTTTTTGGGATCTCAATGACTCCACGAAGTCTGACGACTTGCTTTGTAACTCGTAAAAATAAGATGGTAACGCAGGATTGGCGTTTCGCACGTGGTATTCTGCCCCTTCACAACACCAAGAAACAGCATTACCTTCCCAATTTGGGCGGGCTAAACTGACAATAATCGGGGTGGCATATGATGCGTTCGAGACCAAGGGGGACCTCAGGGTGCCCAAACCAAGCGCTTCGGACACCCAATAATGCACTGCTCGGAAATTCCAATTTCTTCCTCCAACCTTCCCAACCAGCCCTTCGCCCAGCTGCACCCGTTGTCAGCCCTTTACACCGGTAACAAATCATTCGGTAAGCCTCCGCATATTCCGCAACCAAGATAATCCACCCTCCATATCGGTGCATCACCACACACACATTCAGGGCGTCTGTCCAGCCTTCCAGTTCATAGTAGCTTTCCTTTTCCACCAGCAACTCCACTTCCCTATTCTCTTCATAGCTCCTAATTCTTCATAGCCAGGTTTCTCAAACCAGACCGAGCGTTCGAAATTCCTGCCACGTTCACCGTCCGCATCGCCATGGCTCGCCTCACTCTTTCGTACTTGCTCATATCCAGCCTCATGAGCCTTCCAGGTATCATTTTTCAGACACGGCAGATCCCATCTGCATTCTATAAAATCCTGCTTACAGCATGTCCCTTTCCATCAGTTCAAGATATTCAATATGTGGTAACGCCTAGCTACAATACATTATATTTCCATGGCATATTTCTGCCCTTTTCGTCGCTGACCTCATGATCCTGTCCTGCGCGGCGCCTGCCAGCATGTCGTCGGCGTGGGAGCGCAACCCCAAGCTCGATGATGCGGATCTTGCGCCTTTCATTGTCGTGATTCCCAAGTACTCATGTAAGATCGCCGTCGCTACCATTGTAAGAAAACGATCATTAGTGCACGATCGGTAAAAGATGATAACGTCACGATTCGATTGTTGTCAGGGAATTTGATTTATCGGTTTTGCCTACTCGCTATTATTTACAATATGAGTCACCTTGTAACTTGCATTTCCAGAACCAGAAGCTCAGAGATCCAACCTGTAAGCTCGAAATATGAAAACCGGGAGTTCTCGGAACCTCCCACTGGGAGGGGGTCATGCTCATGCAAATATCAGTGACAACGTAAGTCCTTTCTTCACGTGTCACCACGTGCGATTCCTGGCCAATCATTCTCGGTGTATTCTTCGTATGAGTCGTTCCCACCTGGCGGCTGATCACGAGCCGTTTTGATCTCCTTCTCCTTCCCACCTCCTCGCCCGCCCCATACTCCAATTACCAGCCCTGAACTCCCAACTGTTTTCCGGGTGATCATAGCGGGAAGCGTTGACCCTCCAACGCTGGTCTCTTTGTGGGATGGCGTGCCTCTGGCGACAGACACCGGGAATCAGTGGAAGATGGTGGCCCCCGGGGTGTGGGACTTGACCCAGTCTTGCTTCTGGCCGGCCAAGTATCCCTCAGCCTGGCCTGGCCCTGCTGCGAAAACGATCAAAGTGACGCACGCCGGGATCAACCATCGCGAAAATGGAAGTTGCGAAATTTGGCCTTCGAAGGTTTTTCTGCGTAAACCTTGCGTACAAGTTGTGCAAAGTATCCAAAAACCAACGCACGAAGATCGCAACATTCGGTACACCAGTTGCTTTTCCGTCAACTTTTTCAGGTCAGTAGGTGGCGCACGTTCGAGAGAGATTCCATGCGGTTTTGCAGAGTGACGAGGGCAGTGCAATGTAACCACAAATTTAACAAAACAAATCGAACCCACGAAGTCCAACGAGGTTCAACAACTGCATACATTGTTTTCGTTCAGTACCCAATCTGAACCCAACCACCCAACCCAACCCACACAAGTGTGCTGGTTTCTTTAGGGGTGTGACGTGGAAGCCACAAAATCTATTTTAAGCCAATCACTGTTGTTTCTGTGAGTAGTCAATCAATCTGCACCCGCTGTTTTCTACACGTCAGCTAGAACCACCCATGATTCCCCTATAACCCCTGCATTCGTGTCGTACCTACAACCAACCTTACTCCCCCTCACCTTTCATTTTGTACTCAATGTTCATCACCATCGTCCTCCTATTACCTTAGATCCGCAACTTAGATAGTGGTTTAAAGAAACCGCACGCTAACTTAGGCGCTTCGATAACCTTTTTGTCCCACCAACGTCCTCTGTTATTCATCAGTCTTCCGTCCCCTGCCTCTTTTTTTTCCCCCCTGTTGCGCCACCAGGTATTGGCGGAAATTTTTCAACATCACTATCGCGCTGCAGCAGCTGCGCTGGCTGCTTGGGTGGACGTCGTTCACGCAGAGCACGGAAGTCGTCGCGCAGCATCCCAGGTGTGATTTATGTATGTTGTTTCAATCTGCCTATTTTGTTTATTTCGTTCACTTTTATCTAGCAAGTTTCGTAAGGTTGTTACTCAATCTCAATGTATCGATTCTGAGCTTCGTTTTGTGCGTAGCTACTATTGTCACGATGTATTCTGTTTTTTGCAATGTGTTCTGTGTTTGCAACTAATCATGTGCATGTCCGGTTTCCAACATAGGCTAGCCATTTTTGCCTTCGCGAATATGGCTGTCGCAACAGCATCGTCGTGTGCATAACCATCGTCGTTAGTACCGCCGCGAGTGACTATGCTAAAGGCTAAGTACATGCTTTAACTAACCTCTCTGGAGCCATGTGCGCGGGATGCATAACAGTATGCTGTCGTGTGCATGTGTTGCAGGGCGTACCTGTTTTTGCAGGCTTACCGTCCACCAGAAACGCAATATGTTTATTTTTCACCAATAATTCGTACTCCAGCATCACGAACCCGAATGGTGAGTGGTCATCAACGTTGACTGCATTAGCAGCAGCATTCCACAGCCGAATGGTGAGTGGCGGAAAGTTGTAACTTCTCGCTTGTTCACCATGTTTTGTTTTTCTTTGTCCTTGCAGGGTAAGTTCGTTTCCTAACTATGCAGAGTTTGCAGCTTGTTAGCTGTGTGTAGGCGTAGTGATAGCGTAGGTGTAGGTGTAGACACTTAGCTGTGCATTACAAGTTAGGCGTAGGTGTAGAAACTCAGCGAGTGTATGCGTTGTGAATACTATTCGAAGAATCAGGATATACATGAAAGTCCACCTTCGGAATTGCCACGTGAGTCAGATTCGTTGCAGGAATCTCCAGCCAATCGTACGACGTTACTGTACACGATATTAGGCTCTGATTGGTCCACATGGCAGGATCGTGTGCGTCAATCAGACTCGCATCCGACGGCTAACGTTAGAGTACGGTAACCGCCACGTCAGCACGTCGGAGTTTCATCGCGAGTACGTCGTACGCCACGTGGCGTTGTCGAGACACTTTCGCACATGTTGCTCTAGATTGACGGGAAAGTTGCTTTACTGTATAATTGGTCAGTTGAGCCAATGTGTACAGAATGCAGCGGGAAAGTGACTGTCGCCATGCAGTTCTAAAACCGTGACTTGAAAGTGCCGGGCAAAAAATATCTGGAAAGTTGCGGGAGAGTGTATTTTGAGTTGCTTTTCGCACTTCCCATTTTCCCGTGACGGGAAGGTGGACGCGTCTGGACTGCTAGATGTCTGGTCAGAGACCGGCGCTACTGATGCTGGTACGGATGCGATGCTTGCGTTATGAATCCGTGAATGCAAGTTTTGCTTTCTGCCATGGCCTCGCACTCAAAGCGCATCCTTGAACGTGCGCTGCACTTAGTGTTGCGCTGCCACATGCTGCGTTGAATGAGGCGACATCGCGGTTTTGTCAAACTCGAAAATTTGGTCGCCGTGGGTTTTTCTACGGAAAAGCCCCGGGAAAACCACACAATCCTTCTGGAAAATCACGAAGGAAATGTCACTTTCCCGTGACATTTCACACGTGAGAGAAAGTCACGCAAGAGCAACTTCACAGTGACGCGAAGTTGTTAGTCACAAACTAGTTGGGTTCGAAATAGCGTCGAGAGGGGTTGAAAGTGTTTGAATGCGGTGCAATAGTGGTGCCTCTGATCACCCTCGGAAACTGAAGTCGTTGAGCGATCATGAAGAACTTGCGAGCGTTCGCGAACTGAAACGATAGAAACAATCCGGGGCTACTGAAGTCACGAAACTCGCAAACACGAAAGCGAACATAATTTGCTGCCGTACCCAACCAACAGACGTGGGTGTACCAACCAATCCACGTGTGCCCCTGCACTTCAAATGAACAACGGCGCTCCACTTCATTTCCAGGCACCACACGGAACCAAAGCGAACCTCACTTCAAACATATTCGAACCAATCACGGCAGCGCACAAAATCAGAATCGACGTACGCCAGCCCCCCTTATCCATCCACTCACACACATCAGCACAAGGAGCCTCAAACCACTCTCAACCTCTCATCCTCCCCCACCCCCACCTACCCCCACCCTGCCGTACAAATGCTCTGCCTTGTACGTTCTCGGCAGTTAGCTGCTCTGCCGTTCAACTCCTCGCTCATCGCAATGCTCTATCTCCCAAGTTCTAGTCACCCTCCAGCGCTCTACGTACCTCTTTCCAAGCGCTCTGTCCTTAGGGTCTTTCGCCATCGCCAATATGTTACATCCACATATCTGCTCGCAACTTCTGAAGCTAGCTTGTACTCCCGGTCCTTACACTTCGGGTGGCTTTTTGTTTTTTTTCCATGTGTAAACCTGCTCGCGACAGCATATCCCATTCCGAAACTACCTCCCTCGGCTTCTGACCTGCTCTCCCAACCTCCCTCCCCGCCCTGCTCTCCCAACCTCCCTCCCCCCTCCCCCCTCCGTAGTTAATTTCCGCATGAGGAACCGCCGAACGCTTGGCGACGTGAAGCCGCCGCCCGGGCAGTCGCTTTGGACGACAAATTCGGTCAGTAGCGATTCGCTACGTGTGTTTATGCTTTTCTTGATTCACACCCGGCGGTAAACGTAGTTTTGCCACCGTGAATTGCACATCTCGTTCCGCGTCTATCCCTCTCGGCTTATGCCCTTTTCTCCCACCTTTATTCCCCATAAATTTTCAGGGTTAGCCTGGCGTGTGAGGGAGCGCCGCAGCTGCGCGAGGTGACCTTAGCGTACCCCTCGCCCGACGTAAGTGCGCTCGTGTCTCTCCTTTGTCCGTCTCTCTTCCGCCCTTCGCCTCTCCATCTTACCCCTGCCTCAGACTGCTCGTTTCCGTTCCCCCTTACCCTCCGTTTCCGCCTCCCATGCCCTAGGCTCTCACTTCCATCCTTACCGCTCTCTTCCCTCCTTACTCTCCCCCTCCCCCGGCAGGGCTACGAGACGCAGGTGGGGGAGCGAGGCACGCAGCTGTCGGGGGGGCAGAAGCAGGGCGTGGCGATCGCGCGGGCGATTCTGCGGAGTTCGCGGGTGTTGCTGCTGAACGAGGCGACGTCGGCGTTGGATGCGGAGAGCGCGCTGCAGCCTGCGCTCGATGCGTTCATGGGCGCGCGCAGGAGGGAGGGAGCCTTTGGCGTGTGTGGGAGCGCTAGAGCTGTGCGAGGTGGACGGTTTTGTCTTCGAGCTGCTCTCGTTATTGTTTTTATTTTAATCCCGTGTCTCGATATTTTTCTTATCATCGTTTTAGCCTTTAACTTTGATGACTCGCGTGTACGTGCGGTATGGTGCAGGTGGATGTGTTAGCGCGGACGCAGGGTCGTATGTGTGCGTTTCCGTCCGATCCATCTGGACGGACTAGTTTCTGACTAGGCTTTAATATAGAGCGCGGTTAGCTATCTGTCCATATGGACGTGCGGTGTTGTAGACGTACGGGTGTGTTGCTCTGCCGATGTATGTGTGTACTATTCTGAATAGTGATGTATTTTGGAAAACGACAATGGACGTCTTGGTTGTGCTGTTTAGAAAATTGGACGTGCGCAATGCTGTGTTTCGTGTGCGATATGCGGTCGCAATTGAGATTCTCCAGCCAATCATATTACGTTTTAGAACACACTGAACTGACAGTCGATTGGTCCAATTCAACCAATCACCGACATGGACACCTGGCAAAATATCTAGAAAGATGAAACGCGGTTTGTCCACGTGGCATGGGAACAAAAAAGTGACGAGAAGTGACGAGAACATCACTTCACCAGTCACATTTCAGTGACTTTCTATAAGAAATTTCGGAACTCCAACGTGACATTTCCGTGACTTGGGTTTTTGGTACTTCTGTCCATGATGTTTGCGTCACGCAAAACAGTCATGGAAAAGTCACGGAAAAGTAACATTTCTGTGACTTTGGGCCCTTGCAAATTCCGCGATGGATGCTTGTATGGAACCTTCAGGAGTGGAGCTGGCGCAAAGCGCCCAGAGCAGCTAGTATAGTACTGCGTCCTTTAGCAACACAATATGCGCGCTGTGATGTGTGCTTGTACGTTGACCATTCTCCTAATATTCCACCCGTCCCATTGTGTCCCTCCCACTTACTGCGTCTCACTGATTCCATCCCCTCACTGCGTGTCACTGATTCCATCCCCTCACTGCTTCTATTCCAATGCTTGTGTCGCCCTATTGCATCCCTTCCCACCGCATCCCTTGCATTGCACCCCTGCCAGTGTCGGACCAAGCACTGCTGCCAGCCATGGCAGGCGGTCGATTCCAACCCATGTTCTCTGGCGCCGTGGCAGGGGGAGCCAGGATCTGGGTCACCACAAGCAAGTGAGTCCAGCATTTCAGAATAGACACCATCGAAATGCAATAGGTGTGGTAACAGCAAGAACTAAGCCGTGAGTTTGATTTTGTGAGGGTGGTGGTGAGGGCAGTCGCTTTTGAGTTCAGCTGAGCACTTAAAATGGTCAGAGAAATCTGAAGCCATTCGAAGGAGGCAGCCCTTGTGTGCTACGCTGCGCCCTTTCCCTCATCAACTGCGAAGCCTCACACAATGCAGCAAGGCCAGCCTAGAGGTTCCTCTGGTCTTCACCAGAGACGTCATTGCGTCACACTCCACACACCTTCTGCTTCTCCCCTCCTCTGCTCTGCCTTGTGCGTTCTTTGCGGCCCCACCTCTCTGCACCCCCCTCCATGCAGCGACACCAAGGTCAAACTAGAGGTGCACCTGGAGTTCACCAGGGGCGCTACCACCAGCACACCTTGTGCGCCTGTTTCTTAGTCCACCTATTATGTCCTCTGCTCCCCCCACCCTTTGTCCCCCCCATCATGCAGCGACACCAAGGTCACCCTGGAGGTGCATCTGGTGTTCACCAGGGGCGTTACCACCAGCACAGGCGTCTCCCTGATGGGTCAGGTCGGTGCCGATACGTCAGATCCCCTCCCACTCGCATGCCCCCTCACAACGAAACTCATGGACCCGTTATCGTGCCAATTTCTGGGGTGTTCACCTGCTCTAAGGTTATTGACATAAATATCCCGGCTGAAACTGCTACCAAGCCCAAGGTCCTGGGACTGGCTGCGCTGGTGGGAGCTACCATAGAGGGGAATTATCTGGCCTCAACCTTCATTTCGATAGTGAATGGGCAGAGTGAGAAGCTGTACTATAGTATGTAATGGCAACTAGTCAGCTGCTCATTCTGATGCGTGTATTTGCTTGTGAATGGGAACTAGGATCTGGGTATAAGGAACTAGGGATGGGAGTATGAACTGTTTGGATTATAACTGATAATGAGGGTACATTCCGCTGTGGACACATGTCCCAATCGATGTGTCCCAATCGAGTGTACCGCTCCGAACCGAACTAAACTAGAGACGCGAAAAATTCGAAACTAGGGTGTAATTTGGTGTAATACGATGCAGTGCGGTAGAAACGATTGAGACACTTTCAATTGGAACATGTCCAGCGAAGAATGTACCCTGAGTTTATACAGTTGAACGTATCAGTGGGATCAGATTGCTGCAGAAAGAGCTTGGGATTCAAAATTGGTCAATTTCTTGTTATGTGGGTGTACAATTGAAACCAGTCACAATGGCCAAGAAGAATATGCCAGGGACAGTAAGTGGGGGAAAATTTCAATTCAACTCACCCTGACAACAATGATCGCACTCACTACAAAAAAAACAGCCTCCAGTATTGCTAATTCGTCGCCACCTGCTCCAGCAGTTGTAAAATGCAGTCTAGCACGGCGCAAGAAAATCATTCGCTGCAAACAACACATGTGTTCTTCGGGTCGCTTCGTTCAACGGGAACAGCGTCTCAACCGCGAAGTAGTAATCACTATCGCCAACAACCAGAACCTGCGCACACGACGACAAGGAGTAGTTCAACTCCAATCCCCCGAGACTAACGTTATCCTACAAATGTCAAAAGTTTTGATTGCAGAAGGACTCGGCTACAATTTACTTAGCGTCAGCCAACTCATCTTGAAGCCGACAGCACCACTCGGGAGTTCAAGTTGTACAACGGCAGAGGAGGACTTTACATTGGGAAGGCGGTTTTGAAGAATAATGTCTTCGTCCATGACTTCGTCCCAGATCAAGGCACCGCCGACAGCGACGCAAACGTCAACTTCACCACTTGGACGCACCCGCCGGATCTCGACTCTGACTTCAGTCCTCTGGTACTCGCAGACCATACCTGAAGCAGAATGGACAAGGGCGTTAGCAACGATTTGACAGACAACACCGGCCGAAGCACAGACAACACCGGCAGAAGCAGAGACAACAGAAGTAGCGACAACAACACCAATCGCTGGCCCTTCAACAGCACCACCTCCCACCATCGACTCTACGCCGACTCCCGTTCAGCAGCTAACTCCCACTCTACGCGAAGTCCACTAAAACGCCAACTTCATCGCGAGCTTCTATTCCAACCCCGACCTGTACAGGCGATCACCTGAACATCGCGCCAGCGAATCACTATGGCATGAACGGATGGGACACCCGAGCAACACGACACTGAACAGCACGATAAGAGCAGGAGTTTCCGACAAGGACTCACATCTTCTACCTGACGGCAGAGAACTTCAACAAGTTCGTGGAACATGCTTTACCTGCCCTGAAGCCGACTTACCTTATCAGCCGTTCATCTCTCACCAAAACCCGAGCGCACTAGCATATGCTCCACTGGAGAAAGTTTACAACGATGTACAGTACGCTCGCGAAAGAGGACAGGAAGTACACAACCACGTCATCACATTCATCGACGCCGCCATCAGATACGTTTGGCACCTCAACCTTCCGAGTCGCGACATGGCCTTCGAAGCCTTCATTGCTTGGCTTCCAGTAGCAGAACGGGAATCAGGAGTGAAACTGAAAAGCTTTTAGTCAGACGGGGGAGGGGAATATCAGTCACAGAGATTCGAATAGTACTTGGCAGAGATGCATCGAGCGACTCATCTCTCTTCCCTACGCCCATCAACAGCAAGGTGTGGCAGAACGGCTGAACATGACTCTCCAGAACACCATGCGCAAGCTGCTACGTGGCATGCGGCTACCCAACCACCAGTGGCCCGAGGCAATGGACCATGGTGTGCTGCTGCACAACTTGCTCTCGTCATCATCGCTCCCGAACAACGCATCACCGCACCTGCTGTGGACAGGAAAACTGGGCAGCACAAAAATGTTACGAGTATTTGGCTGCATGGTACAGTACCAACCTCCAACTGCACGAGCCAGCCGATTCTCCCAGCGCGCACAATTTAGTTACACATGGCCATCGAAAAACATTACAACGCGTGGAAGATTTTCGACGTCCACTCGAAGGAAACAGTAGCAGCACGTGACGTGATTTTCTATGAACGACCCAAACTCCAAACGTGCCTGGACAACTAGGGCAGCATAACGAGACCCACGGGCAGCTTCCGTGGCAACCGATTCTTCGCCTCGGCAGCAGATGAGGCTAACTGGGATAAGCAAAACGTGGATGGAGCATCGGAAGAAGCCGGACCTCTTCCTTACTGTTCGGTCAACATTCCGATGGACGATGACAACCCTCGCGAAAGCATCAACGCCGAAGTCTACTACGACTTCGCCGACAACGGTTACGTTACACCCCAACCAGTCGACACCAACATCTCCGAACGCATAGGCCCCAATTTCTTACCTGATCCAAAGGCGGGAGATGAACCAGTCTCCCTTGACTCTTACAGAGTGGACTTCAGATACTCGGGCTTGTCACAGCCGTCCACGGAACATCACCGCCAAAGGAGCCTTCTACAGTTCAGCAGGCTCTAGAGGGGGAGCACAGGGATGGCACGAAGCCATGGACGAAGAGTTAAAGGCGCTGAAAGACAGAAACACCTAGAAGATAGTGCCTATCGGAGTAGCACGCAACAATACAGTGCTAACGGGAAAATGGGTCTTCCGCGTGAAGACAAAAGCCGACGGAACAATTGATAAATTCAAGGCACGATGGGTTGTGCATGGCCTCGACCAAGGACACAGACGAGTCTTCACCGGAACCTTTGCACTTGTCAGCCGACACACCTCTCTGCGAATCCTGCTTGCGATAGCCGCCATGAAGCGGAAGAAACTCCGTCAAATTGACGTAGCTAACGCATTCCCCTACGCTCCCGTTGACGCCAAAATCTTCGTCGAGCAACCACATGGATCCGACACAGACCCTAACCAAGTCTGTCAGCTACTGAAGTCCTTGTACGGCATCAAGCAAGCCCCGAGGCTGTGGCAGCAGTACCCACACGCCCGACCAACCCGCATCGGCTTTCGCCAACTGCCACATGACCAGGGGATCTACCGACTCACAAAAGCTGCTGAGTACATCCTACTCATCATCTATGTGGACGATCTGCTTTACATAGGCTCCACCGATAACATACAAGACGGTGAAAACACGATCTACCTCAGCGCCGCAATATACACCGAAACCATCGCAAAATAATTCGGTTTAATGTCAGCCGCCAAAGGCACACAAACGTGCGACCGACCCCCTTTGAAGCGGGCCCCTCCGGGGCATTTAGAGCCATTTTTTCTCGAAAACACAAAACGATCCGCACAGGTGTAGAAAAATGCAAATCGCCTGGGGTTTTTTTCGCACGGTCCCGCTTCTCATACCCCCACGCACCATTCAGGATGGTTTTCAGCTCCAAAGGTACCGTATCGCTACACCGCGGAAAATCACAAGGAAGCCTCCACTCCGCTCGGACCTGCCTGCATATACGACTACCAGCGAAAGTTGGGATGCCTACTCTTCGCTGTCGTTACCTGTCGACCGGACCTGTCGTACTCGGCGAGCCAGCTCGCCACTCATCTCAAGAAGCCCGAAGCAAAGCACATGGCGGAACTTGATCGCGCACTGCATTACCTCGTCAGCACACCGACAGTCGGCTTAACCTACCACAAAACCAGAACCACGATGCCTAAACTTATTGGCTACGTAGATGCTGACCACGCTGATGACTCCAATAACAGGCGATCACGCATCGGCTAAATCTACCCAGGCCCCACGATATCAGGGCAAAACATCCTGATTACCCTGAATTTAGGACGCATACTTGTATTTGCCGTGTGATTTCAGAATAGTGTAACGTTTTACCCTGAGCTCTCAGGATGATTTCATATGAAATGCCCTGGAAAATCAGGATGGCTGTGGTGTTCTTCCCTATTAGGACTTGATCAAACTTAATGCCTCTCCTTAAAGTCACCTCCAAGGGTCCCTGGGTGCCTGGTAAAAGAAAAGCCCCTATCCTCGGGTCCGACTTTTGTACAGAGAGGAACCAAGAATGACTTAGCCAAAATAGCGAGAGTACCTTGAACGTCGCGCAGCGTGCCGTGCAGACCATCGATCGGATTAAGCTGAGAATTCGCTATATTAAGCTCGCTCCAAAAGCTTTAAATAAGTTAAGTTGCCTCGCGAAAAGTTATGCCATTACGAAGTTATGGCTCGGACAGCGTTTGCCTAGCATTAGAGTGCTAGAGTACTAGCGTTGACTCGGGTAGCATTACGCCGTCGAACCGCGTAGAAATGAAATTCCAGCGAGGAAGGAATTCACATGAATCAATTGACTATGTCCAGGTACAAACAGAGAAGGACTAAATAGTTCTAGCTAGCAAGGACCTTGGGAATCAACCTGGGAACAACCAGGGATGATCCCAAATAATTCCAAGCAACAGAACCAACCTGGCTGGACAAAATAGCAGGTGGTAGGTTGGTAAACAACCTCTGGTTCTGTTTTTCCAACCTGGGAAAACAACAACCAGGTTCAGGTTCTAAAAACAGAACCTGTTTTGTCTTTGCCCAACCAGCCAAATGCTGGTTCTGTTGGTTTCCCCTGGCCTTGTAGCATGCAGATACAGACAAAAAACATCCAACCTTCACCTAAATTGTACCCCTATAGTGCCTTCCCTGAACACTATAGTCAACCAAACAATACAGTACAATTTCGAGTTGGATAGAACTGAATCTGCGCAATCAACTCAACCGAACTGCAAAGCTTCCATCTTGGGTTCCTTTGCGAGCTCGTTCTTTCTGCTTGCACTGTTCATAGCGCGTACAATGTTGTGCCGAAGCGCACATTGCGCGAGTACCTGCAAATGCTTCAAGCAAAAATTGCGAAAGCAAACAAACACACGAATACAACATAAACACGCAAATGCATTCGCACACGCATACTCATACAAACAGACGGCAGGATGTCGTGCAAAGTGAATTTGCACCCAATAAATATTAAGTGCGTTACTTACCCATACGGTTGGTACAAAGAATACAAGCGTTACTTACCCATATGGATGGTATTATGAGTAAGTGCGTAACTTACCCAAATGGTTAGTACTAAGAGTAAGTGCGTTACACACCCGTACGGATTAAACTAAAAGTAAGTGCGTTATTTACCCAAATGATTAGTACTAGAAGCAGCTGCATAAATTACCCATATGGTTGGTACCAAGATTAACAGCGTTATTACCCATATGGTTGCTACAAGGAGAAATTGCGTTACTTACCCATATGGATGGTACAAAGAGTAAGTGCGTTACTTAGCCTTATAGATGGTGCCAAGAGTATGTGAACTAGTTACTTACCCATATGATTGGTACTAAGAGTAAGTGCGTTACTTAACCATATGGTTGGTACCGAGTGTAACTACATTACTTACCCATATGGTTGGCACCAAGAATAAATGCGTTACTTACCCATTTGGTTGGTACCAAGAGTAAGTGCGTTACTTATCCATATGGTTGGCACCAAGAGTAAGTGTGTAACTTACCCATGTGGTTGGTACCAGGAGTAAGTGCTATACTGACCCATATGGTTGGTACCAAGGGTAAGTGCGTTACTTATCCATATGGATGGTACCAAGAGAAAGTATGTTACTTACCCATATGGTTGGTACCAATAGCAAGTGCTATACTGACTTACCCATATGGTTGGTACCAACAGTAAGTGCGTTTCTTACCCAAATGGTTGGTGCACACTGTAAGTATGATACCGACCCATATGGTTGGTACCAATAGTAAGTGCGTTACTTACCCATATGGTTGGTAGCAAGAATAACTGCGCTATTTACCCATATGGTTGCTACAAGGAACAAGTGCGTTGCTTACCCATATGGTTGGTACCAAGAGTACGTTTCTTACCCATATGGTTGGTATTAAAAGTATGTGCGCTACTTATCCATAGGGTTGGTTCAAAATATTAATGCGTTGTTTACCTTAATGGTTGGTACCACAGTGTAACTGCGTTTTTTATCCGTATGGTTAGTATCAAAAGTATGTGCGTTACTTACCCATATGGTTGGTACCAAGAGTACCTGCGTCTTTTACCCATATGGTTGGTACCAAGAATAAGTGCGTTACTTACCTATATGGTTGTTGCCAAGAGCAAGTGCGTTACTTACCCTTATGGTTGGTACCAAGAGTAAGTGCGTTACTCACCCATATGGTTGGTTCCGAAACGTCTTCGACCCCATCTCACGGTGGACTTCCAGAAGGCCTTCGACTCCATCTCGAGGCCGTTTCTCTTCCGTGTGCTACGAGGGATGGGGATGCCGGAGCAATTTGTGTCCTGGGCAGAAGGCCTGCACACAGGGGCAGGGACACGGTTGCACATTAATGGCTGGACAGGCGATAGAGTCGCGGTAGAGCGTGGGGTGCGGCAAGGGTGTCCGCTGGCGCCATACCTCTTTTTATGCGGAGTAGAGCCTCTCTGCCAGAAGTTCACGCAGCGGGAGCTAGGCATCGGCGACGGGGGCACGAAAAAGCTGGCGTATCTTGGTATGCTGACGACACGTCACTCCTGGCGCAGAGGGAAGAGCAGCTGGCTGCCCCGGCTGAGGCGTTAGAAAAAATCGGGAAGGCGTCGAGGTTGAAGGTGAACAAGGACAAGACATTCGTCTTTCCCCTCGGGAAGAACAGAGGGAAATCTCCACCGGCGAACCTGCAGTACAAGTGGGCCGAAAAGGATGCTTCGGAGAGGTTGTTTGGGGTTTGGATCACTCCAAACAGCGACCCGCTCCCGTCTTGGGAAAAGGTGTTAGACAGGGCACGCAAGGAGTTAGCCAAATGGGAGATTCAGCATCTAACGACGTCTGCGAGAGTCACGATAATCAACGGCTACCTCTCGCCCATCTTCATGTTTTAAGCATACATTTACCTACCGTCGAAGGAGATATGGACCAAAATCACGAGGATTTGCCACAATTTCGTGTCCGGGGGTGAAAGATTTCATCCTCTGGAACTGCGAGCTAATCTGCACACCCAGGGAGGAAGGGGGGCTGGGGATAATCTGCCCCAAGAAGCGGTTCGACAGCATAGCAGTGTAGAATGTCGGTCGCATGATGCTGCAAAACAACCCAGTCAAGAGGTGGCTCACGGAGCAGGCGGCCGCGATGCCTCTGGGCCCGGACACGATCTACGACCATCATTCCCTGCTAAAGCACTAGAAGGAGGGCAGCAAGAGGTGGAAGGACATGACGCAGGCGTTCTGAAAATCCCCCTTTTGTGTCACCCCGGAACCGAGTAATCGCTGGGAAGTTGAGCGGGAGCAGCTACCTTTCAACCGACGCATATCTTTGCGGGGTGCTAGCCCTTTTGGGAATAAGAAGGGCACGGGACGGCTACTGGGTTTGACGATGAACATCTTGATTTGGCATCGAGCAGATGGCACGCGGGAAGTGAAGAACGAGAAAACTTTGGCAAGCGAGCTCGGTAGTATGGACATAGTGAAGCAGGCACCGAAGGCTTTCGCGGCAGCACCAGCCGGGTGGACAGACATGCTGCTGGAGACGCAGACGAGCGGGGAGATGGCCAAGGTTCCTCTGCTGCAGTATCCGTAAAACATCTCGGGTTACGGGAGTTTTGTGGCGGGAAGGAGCCACCAAAACCTTCACAGCCAGTGACGGAAAATACCCGGTCAACTTCGGATTGCATAGCGAGGAACCAGTAGCGGCTCATGGTGACAGGGTGCTTGGGTCAATGGGAGAGGCGCGGACAAAGCTCCTTCAATCCAAGTTAAGCAAAGACGGGGAGGTAGCACCATTGAAGGAGATCAAGAGGGCACTGGTTAGCTCGGCAGACACTGTACAGGAGCAGCGGAGGTGGATTGGTGACGTAAGGATTATCGAGTGGGACAGAACCATCAAGCAAAGAGATTCCCTTTCAACCTGCTGAGATAACCACTACAACGAGAGCTAGCCTATAGGCTAGGCACGGGTGCTCGTGTCATCTCTGCATACACCCAGTTAGTCATTTACTTGTGCTTGCACTACTTGCTGGTTCACAGGGAAAGTTGGCAAGAGTTTCACTAGCAAAAGTTCACAACAATGGTACAATGAAGTTGGCAAGGCTAGACTACATCAGAGCTAGCATGCAAGCAAGTCTACTGCCAGCGCAGCACGGTCGACCGCGTGCCAACACGACTTGGTCGACCGCGCTCCAGCAATGCAGAGTCGCGACTTGCCAACGCCGCAAGCCGACGGCGTGCCAACGTCGCAGGTTGACGGCGTGCCAACGTTGCTTCCGTAGGACAGCAGCGCTCCAGCAATGCAGAGTCGCGACTTGCCAACGCCGCAAGCCGACGGCGTGCCAACGTCGCAGGTTGACGGCGTGCCAACGTTGCTTCCGTAGGACAGCAGCGCACCAGCTTCGCAGGTGCTCGCAGATGATTGGCGTGCAGTGCCTCGTCACCTGCACAGCGCACACACCAAGTCAACTTCGTGCTGACGACTACTTCTGATCAGCCACGTCGACCTCGGGATACCACCACCAAGGTCGGTCTCGCCAACATCACCTGGGCGACCGTCGCACTCTTCTGCAGAACCTCGTCACCCAGGTAACCTAGTCGACCGGGCAACCAGGTCTGCCAGCTGCTCCTGTATGTGCCCGTCGACCTCCCAAGTCGACGGCCACCTCCAGTCGACCTCACCAGGTCGACCACACCCTCGGTCGACCAGCTCCAGGTCGACGTCACTCCTGGTCGACCAGCTCCTCGTCGACCAGCTCAGCTGTCAGCCGACCCCAAAGTCGGCTACCCGAAGTCGGCGTCACCAAGTTGACGCCCTGCTACTCGACGCCCAGCTGCTCGGCGTCCTGAATCCCTTTGTCAAGGTCAAAGTCGGCCCCTCCTTCGTCGACCAACATGTTCGGTCGACCATCAGGTTGACATCACGCCTGGTCGACCAACCGCCAGGTCGACCAGCAGGCCTGGTCGACCAGCCACAAGGCCGACCAGCAGTCCTGTCAGCCGACCACCCAAGTCGGCTGCCCCAAGTTGGCGTCACCATTCGACGCCCTCCGCAGGTCGACTTCCCAGGTTGACCACCCGAAGTTAAGTCGGCGCCCTGGCAGTGGCTCCCCGTGCAGGTAGGGTTGCCAGTTCGGCTGCACCCCTACACCCGACCACGAAGTCGGCTCCGCCCAAGCGAGGATGTGTCCACACAACGACTCACGTTGACACAACCCCTGCCCGGGCGCGGGAAATCTTGCTGAGGCTACACTGCAGGAATCTGCAAGTGGTGGAGCGGCTTTTCTTTCCGAACGACAAGGTGGAATGTCAACACTACAAAGCAGAGGAGACACCGGAGCATTGCCTGCTCGGCTGCCCGGAGATTCAAAAGTTGGTGCGGTTTTTACTAAATGGACTGGCTGCAATGAAACCGCAGCTGAACTGGCAAGGGCTGGAGGACCTCCTTTTCATGCAGAGGAGCACGAAGTCCGGCTTTCCGAAATGCTCTTTTATTGCCACCACAGTGCACCAGGTGTGGCTGGCAAGATGCGATGCAAGTCACCGGGACATCAAGCTCCAGCCAAAAAAAGTAATACGCATGGAAGTGGTAAAATTCGTTGCACATGCCAGAGTGTAATGCTTGGCAAAGAAAGTGGCGGCTAAGAAACACTGCGTGTCGGTGATGATAGCTAGAGGCACCTGGCAGCAGATGAGGGGGTAGTGATGAGGCGGATATGCGATAAAGGGGCACCGCTGACGTGGAAGGGTAGCTTTAGCTCCATCAGGAACCCGAGAATGACCCACCGCCCACCATAGGCTCCATATAGGGAATCTGCGGTACATGTTACTGTGGCGCTTCCCTTCAGATACAGTTACGACTGCTTGATGCTCCTGTATGCTATTCTTTTAGTGTACTTTTCTGCATAAAAAAAATTGGTTGGTGCCAAGAGTAAGTGCGTTACTTACCCATATCGTTGGTGCCAAGAGCAAGTCCATTATTTACCCGTATGGTTGGTACCAGGTGTAAGGGCATTATTTACCCATATGGTTGGTATCAAGGGTAAGTGCGTTACTTATAAGAGCGTTACTTATGCACATGGTTGGTACCAAGAGTAAGTGCATTTTTTACCGATATGGTTGGTTCAAAGAGAAAGTGTGTTACCCATATGATTGGTACCAAGAGTAAGTGCGTTACTTACCCATATGGTTGATACCAAGAGTAATTTTATTACGTAAATATGTGGTTAGTACCAAGAGTAAGTATGTTACTTACCCATATGGTTGGTACCAAAAGTATGTGAATTACTTTCCTGTATGGTTGGTGCCAACAGTAAGTGCGGTATTTACCCATATGGTTGGTGCCAAGAGTAAGTGCATTAGTTATCCGTAAAATTGGTGCCAAGAGTAAGTGCGTTAGTTGCCCATACGCTTGGTACCAATAGTATCTGCGTTACTTTCCTATATGGTTGGTACGTTACTTACGCATATGGTTGGTACAAAGAGTACCTACGTTTCTTACTAATATGGTTGGTGCCAAAACTATGTGCGTTACTTACCCATATGGTTGGTGCCAAGAGTAAGTGCGTTACTTACCCATGTGGTTGGTACCAAGAGTAAGTGCGTTACTTACCCATATGGTTGGTACCAAGAGTACCCGCGTTTCTTACCCATATGGTTGGTACCAAGAGTAAGTGTGTTACTTACCTATATGGTTAGTGCCAAGTGCAAGTACATCCATATGGTTAGTCCTAAGAGTAGGTGCATTAGTTACCCATATGGTTGGTACCAAGCGTTAGTGCGTTATTTACCCATATGGTTGGTACCAAGAGTAGCTATGTTTCTTACCCATATGGTTGTTGCCAAAAATAAGTGCGCTACTTGCCCATACGGTTGGTACCTGTCAACGGGAGTTGTTGTGTGGCCCCGTCCTCGCTTGGGCGGAGCCGACTTCGTGGTCGGGTGTGAGGGGTGCAGCCGACCTGTAGCAGTGGGCGAGATGGTCGACGGGGTTGGTCGACCTACACGGGGACCACTCCAATGGCGCCGACTTCGGGAGGGCGCCAACTGCGGGTGGTCGACCTGGGAAGTGGACCTATAGTGGGCGTCGACTTGGCCGACCTGGGGTAGCGGACTTGGGTGGTCGACTGACAGGAGTGCTGGTCGACCTGGAGGTGGTCGACCAGGAGTGACGTCGACCTGCAGCTTGTGGACCGAGGATGTGGTCGACCCGGCGAGGTCGACCGGAAGTGGTCGTCGACCTGGGTGGTCGACGGGCATGCACAGGAGCAGCTGGTCGACGTGGTTGCCCGGTCGACCAGGTTACCTGGGTGACGAGGTTCTTTGAAGGCACGCGACGGTCGCCCAGGCGATGTTGGCGAGGACGACCTCGGAGGTGGTATCCCGAGGTCGACGTGGCTGATCAGAGGTGGTCATCAGCAGGTGGAAGATATGGTGTGTGCGCTGTGCAGGTGACGAGGCACTGCACGAAAATCATCTGCGAGCACCTGCGAAGCGGGTGCGATGCTGTACTGCGGAAGCAACGCTGGCACGCCGTCGACTTGCGTTGTTGTCACGCCGTCGACCTGCAGCATTGGCATGCTGCGACTCTGCACCGCTGGAGCGCGGTCGACCAAGTCGTGCTGGCACGCGGTCGTCTATGCTGCGCTGGCAGTCGACCTGCTCGCATCTTAGCTTTGATGTAGCCTTGCATAGCCAACTTCATTGTATCATTGTTGTGAACTTTTCCTAGTGGAACTCTTGCCAATTCTCCCCGTGAACTAGCAAGTAGTGTGCGCACAAGGAAACGACTAAGGACCAACGAACACAGAGATCACACGAGCACCCGTGCCTAACCCGTAGTCTAGCTCCCGTTGTAGTAGTTATCTTCGCAGTACCAGGAGTACCTGCGTTACTTACCCATATCGTTGGTACTAAGAGTAAGTGCATCACAAACCTTTAGAGTTGGTAGAGAGAGTAAGAGAATTATCTACCCATATGGTTGGTACAAACAATAAGTGCGTTACTTACCTATATGCCTGGTTCCAAGAGTGAGTGTGTTACTCGCCTATATGGTTGGTACCATAGAGTAACTGATATTTTTACCCGTATGGTTAGTGCTAAGAGTAAGTGCATTAGCTACCCATATGGTTGGTACAAGAGTACCTGCGTTTCTTACCCATATGGTTCGTGCCAAAAGTAAGTGCGTTACTTACCCATATGGTTGGTGCCAAGAGTAAGTGCATTATTTACGCATATGGTTTTGGTACGAAGAGTGAGTGCGTTATTTACCCATTTGGTTCGTACCAAGAATAAGTGCATTATAACCCATATGGTTGGTACCAAGAGTAAGAGCGTTACTTACCCATATGGTTGGTACCACAGAGTAATTTCGTTTTTTACCCGTATAGTTAGTGCCAAGAGTAAGTGCATTAGTTACTCTTATGGTTGGTACCCATAGTAAGTGTATTACTTACACATATGGTTCGTACCAAGAGTACGTTCGTTTTTTACCCATATGACTGGTGCTTAGACAAAGTGCGTTACTTACCCATATGGTTGGTTTTAAGAGTAATGGCGTTACGTACCCATATGGTTATTACCAAGATACATTGCGTTACTTACCCATATGGTTGGTACCAAAAATAAACGTGTGTTACTTACCCATATGGTTGGTACCAAGAGTAATTGCGTTATTTACCCATATGGTTGCTGCAAGAAGTGCCTTACTTACCCGTATGGATGGTACCAAGAGTAAGTGCGTTAATTACCCATATGGTTGGTGCCAGGAGTAAGGGCATTATTTACACATATAGTTTGTGCCAAGTGCAAGTGCATTAGTTACCCATGTAATTGGTACCAAGACTAAGTGCATTAGTTACCCACATGGTTAGTACCAAGAGGAACTGCGATACTTACCCATATGGTTGCTACAAGGAGTAAGTGTGTTGCTTTCCCATATGGTTGGTCCCAAGAGTAAGTGTGCTATATGTCGAAGGAAATGGCCCCGCCCTCGCTTGAGCGTAGCTGATCTCGCTGTGGACGGGAATTTTGCGACGGATCGGTCGATGAAACGGGCTTCTGCAGTTCGGCGGAAGTTGCGGTCGAGCAGGTTCTGCTCGACGGATTCTGGTCGACGAGCTCTGCGCGACAGACTCTGGTCGACGATCTCTGCGCGGCGAGCTTCCGTCGAAGAGCGCTGGTCGAAGAACTCTGGTCGAAGAGTTCTGGTCGAGAAGCTCTACACAGCGAACGCTATTCGACAGTGCAGAGTCGAGCTGATCGACCGAAGCTGCAGAGTTGCGCGAAACTCTGCGAAGGCGTGCGAACATTCGCCCAGGAGATTTTGGCGAAGTTCTACCTGCGGAACGGCATCACGTGGTCGACGGCGCGCACCTGGCAAAACCGACGACACGTTTTCTACCTGGCACCTGCGCAATGTGCCTGACGGTGAAACCGCCAACCTGCACCTACTTGGTAGGTGCGCACATCTGCGCAGATAGACAACCTGCGACCGTAGAAAGTTACCTGCGATTGCAGATAGTCACATGCGACTGCAGTGCTGGCAGACCGCGCGCAGTGCAACGCTGGCAGACTCCTCTGCTGCAGCGTTGGCAAGCCGCTCTTCTGCTGCGCTGGCAGAGTTCGCCCTTGCTAGGAGTTCCATGCCATTCTAGTCTTTTCTTCTGCATGTCTTCATTGTACTCTATTCTTTTCCTATCAACTTTGTTAATGCAAGTTGTTCTTTCCTTTGTGAAATTTTTGCCTAACTTCTCAGTGAACAGAGCAAGTAGTAAGAACGCTTGCAGAGCGCTACGATCACTCACACAACCCCGTGCCCTCCTCCGTAGTCCACTCCCGTTGTGTAGTGACTCTCCGCATGGTGCGGTGAGCGTGGACGGCCCCGCGTTAGAACCTTCAGATAGCCGACTTTTACGTTCATTACCTAAGTTGTAGTAGGCCGGCAACTATCTAGTCCGCCATGGTCGACCATGAGGAGGTCGCGGCAGGCATAGAGGATACCCTGCAGGCGCGGTTAGATGATGTTCGGGCACGCCACGCAGCTGGCGAGTACGGCGGAGCAACCTTGGAGGTTATGCTCTTTGGAACCCGCGTGCAGTGGGCGCGCGAGCACCCAACGACCCGTACTGAGTCGGATGGTTTGCTCGAAACTCCCCGACCGGCACGGACACAACGAAGGGGACGTCGACGACCAGGTCGACGGTGGTAACCAAGTCGGCAGCGACGGAGGCACGAGGATGACACGTGGAGTGATTTGGGCAGCCGATGGCGGCATCGGCGGAGTGCAGGCGCGCGTTCAGCGTTCGGCGACAGCAGGAAGCTCGAAAAGCAACCGCGACGGTCGACGACGTTCTCCTGAGCGGAGTGGAGTCGGGCCGACTTCGGCAATCCATGCGTCAACTGGTCGAGATGGAGGCATCGCGCCGTCGTATGGTTACTTTAAGTTTTCGCCGGACAAGATCGTTGTGCCGAAGCCGCTCGAAGGTCGGCACGACTTGATCACGTGGACGGAGTCTATCGAACCGCAGCTGGAGATTGCTGGATTGAAGAGGTTCGTCGACGGAGACGTGTTGGCGCCGGACGAGGAGGAGGTCGAGCTCTGGTCGGAATTTCGCGCAGCTCAGCTTCTGACCTTTATGGTCATTTCGAGGTGCTGCTCGCCGCTGGTGCAAGTCGCATTGAAGTCGTGCAGATTTCGGGTGGATGCTGGCTACCAAGCGTGGCAGTACATCATGCGCACCTACAAATCGACCGACGACCTCTACATCGGCCAGCTGGAGCAGAAATTGACGAACATCAAGATGGGCGACCAGGAGTCTGCAACCGAGTACTGCAACCGTGCTCGGCGGATTTTGGCCGAGCTGCGGATGGCTGGCGTCAGCTACTCTACAGCTTCCTACATTACGCACGTCCTCAAGGGTCTGCCGACGGGCTACAATTTGTTGCGCCGAATGTTGGCGATGCCTGGCGCGCGTGCAACACTCAAAAAGGACACGCTGTCGAGCCAGATCATCAACGACGAGTTTATGCAGGAGTCCGAGAGGTCCGCAGAACTGCTTCCGCAGGCCAACTACGTCGCCCCGGCGAAGCAGGGACGCCAGCAGGGGCAACGTGGAAAGTCTACCGGAGGCGGTGGCGGGAAGTCGTCGAACGCGAAATCGACGGAGGGCGTCGACCGCGGAAAATCGGCGAAAGGAGGAGATCGCGGCAGCATAGGCTCGCGTCGAGAAGGCCGCCGTTGCTACATCTGCGATGCTCCCGACCACCTCTCGTACGACTGCCCCGATCGAGACGAGTCTGACGACGACCGGGACGCCAACCGCAAGAAGGGCGAAGGTGGCCGTCGTCGTCGGGACAACCAGCCGCGCAAGGAGAAGCAGCCGTCGAAGACGTCTTCGACGAAGGATGCTGACTCCTCTGGCGGCAAGGAGGCTCGTGGCGTGGAGTCTTCGTGCTCGATGGTCAGCGTGGTGGAGCCGACAATTTCCCTGGCGCTGGAGGCTGGCGAGGACTTCAAGGCGGTCGCTACTGCTGTGGAGGCGAATCCGACAATCGTTCTCCTCGACAGCGGTTGTTCCCACCATCTGATGGGGACGAAGGAGGCGTTCGTCGAGATGAAGCCTCGCGGCGATGTCAAGCATGTGCGTGGCTTCAACGGGGCGCTGCAGAACGTCGAAGGCCGAGGCACTATCGCTCTGCAAGGGGAGACGGGGAAGCAGATTCTCGTCCCCGACGTACTCTACGTTCCGGGTGTGCACGCGAACCTGCTGTCTGCTGGCCAGCTCAAGGAGAACGGCGTGAAGTTCCAGGACGATGGCGCGGAGACGCTGCTGGTGTCTTCGGCCGGCGATGTCCTCGGTCGCGCATGCTACTCTGACAGAGTACTCTGCACGGACCTGCGCCCCTGCTCGACGAAGTCGACGGCGACTTCGACGGTGATTGTGGCTCTGCGGACGATCGCGTCGGCGACGAAGTCTACCCCGGGCCAGCTGCACGCTCGCCTTGCGCACGTTGGCATCGACACGATCAAGAGCTCGGCGAAGCATGAGGTCGCCACCGGTCTGGACATCAAGACGTTGTCCGCAGATGATCTGCCGTGTGCCTCCTGCGTCGGCGGCAAGCTTGCACGCCATACCTTCCCCGACCAAGGATCGGACGCCAAGAACGCGCTCGACGTGGTGCACGTCGACCTCTGTGGACCGTTTCGCATGGCCGCCATTGATGGCAGCTTCTACTTTCTTCTGCTGAAAGACAGGAAGACGCGCTACGTGTTTGTGCGGCCGATTGCGAAGAAGAGTGATGTGTTGGTCGTCTTCGAAAAGTGGCTGAAGGAGGTAGAGCGACAGACGTCGAAGACGGTGAAGAAGCTGCGTTCTGACCGTGGTGGGGAGTTCCTCGGTCGCGCCTTCACCGACCTCGTCGAGGACAAGGGAATCCTTCACAATCTGACTTGCCCCTATACCCCCCAGCAGAACGGAATGGCGGAGCGGGAGATGCGTACGGTGGTCGAGGCCGTGCGAACGATGCTTCTGCACATGGGCGTGAAGCATCATTGGTGGCACCTCGCTCTGCGGCAGGCCGTCTGGGTGCGCAACTGCCTCGAACGGGCTTCTCTGCCGAAGGGGACGACGCCGCACGAGCTGCTCTTCGGATCGAAGCCGGATCTGACGCTGGCGCGCGTGTGGGGCTGCATGGTGCAGTTCATGGTCCCCGAGCAGCAGCGCGGTGGGAAGCTGTCGCCGAAGGCTCGCTGGGGTCTTCATCTCGGAGTGTCGCCAGAGAGCAAGGGCTGGGAGGTGCTCGATCTGACAGACAACAAAGTGATCACGACGGTCGAAGCGATCTTCTACGAAAACCTGTCGATGGAGAAGTGGAAGGCGGAGTACGGGCCGGCGTCGACGAGGACGCCTTCTGCCCCGCCGCCAGATTCCTCCTCGACGATGCCCCCGTTGCTCGCCGAAGGTGACGAGCATGATGACGAGGCCGTCGTAGAAGTCCCCCTCCCCACTGTTTCCCCGTCGGCGACTTTGTCGCCCTCCCCTCCCCCGCGTGTCGTCGACACCCTTGTGCAGGGCTCCTCGTCGGCCGCCGGCGATGAGGGGAGACTTGGTGCGTCGCCTGCGGCGCCGACCGGTTGCATCGCCGGTGGCCGACGTGACGCAGAGAAGGTCCGCGACGGGCAGCGGCAGACGACAGGGGAGCAGATGACTCAGAAGCTGTCTGCGACGAAGCCGACTACAGAGCAGCCAGCGGCAGAGGTGCCAGCTTCAGGGGAGCCGTTGGCAGAGAAGCCGATTCTGGGGGAGCAGCTGGTAGAGGAGCTGCCGCCAGGGGAGCAGTTCGACGACGACTCGTCGAGCGACGACGTTGTGGAAGTCGTCGGTGCGGACGGTGGTGGTGAGGAGGAGCTGTCGACAGGGGAGCAGTCCGACGACAGCGACGTGGTAGAGGTCGCGGTAGACGAGGCGAAACTGCGACGGTCTGCCCGCTCCAACATCGGCAAGCCGCCGGAGAAGCTGAGCTACCACGCTTGTCTGCCACCAACCGCCTACAGCACTCTGCTCGACGACGCGCAGGACGACGTTGTTCTGCCCGAGCTCGACCCCGACATGCACGCCGATCCGGACCATCGCTGGGACATCGCCAACATGACGGTGAAGGAGGCGTTGGCAAGCTGGAAGGGCAATGCGGTGAAAGCGGCCATGGACGAGGAGATCAAGAGTCTCATCGCTAACGGGACGTGGGAGCTTGTTGAGCGTCCGCGCGGTGTCAACATCATGAAGAACCGCTGGGTGCTCACAACGAAGTACCACGTCGACGATACGGTCGCTCACGAGAAGGCGCGTCTGGTGGTGAAAGGCTTTACGCAGGTCTACGGCGCAGACTATGAAGAAACGTACGCGCCGGTGGGGAGCTACATAACTCTGCGCATCTTTCTCAGCATTGTAGCGGTGCTCGACCTGCACCTGATGCAGCTGGACATGAAAAACGCGTTTCTGCAGAGTAAGCTGGATCGCGTCCTCTACATGTACCAGCCCGACTACTACAACGACGAAACCGGTCGCGTCTGCAAGCTGCTGAAGAGCTTGTACGGGCTGAAGCAGAGTCCGCTGCTGTGGTACTCGGCGCTCGACGCGGTGCTGACGGGCGCTGGCTGGCAGAAGAGCCAGGTCGACGAGGCGCTGTACTTCAAGATCGGCGACGACGGAGTGGCGTGCTGGGTGCTCGTCTACGTCGACGATCTGCTCGCCGCAAGCAGCAGCACTGCGATGCTGAAGGAGCTGAAGGAGCTGCTGGAGGCCGCCTTCGAGCTGCGCGAAATCAGCCCGGTCGAGAAGTATCTCGGGCTGGAAATCGTGCGCGACCGTCCTGCGAGGAAGCTGTGGCTGCACCAGCAGTCGTACGTCGACAAGCTGCGTCGGCGTTTCATCGACGAGGAGCAGACCGGGCGAGTGCCAAAGACGCCGGTCTCCGTCGACGCCTACGCAGAGCTGATGTTCGACGACGAGGAGTTTCAGTCGCGCAAAGAAGCAGAGTACCGGCAGAAGGTCGGCTCGCTGCAGTTCGCGGCCACCACGACGAGGCCCGACATTGCCTTCGCTTGCAGCAAGCTCGGATCCGGCCTGACAGTGCGGAGCGACAACCACTGGCGTGAGGTCGATCGCTGTCTGCACTACCTCGCTGAAACTCGTGACGCCGCTCTGGAGTTCGGCGGCGGACCAGAGTCGCTGGTTCTGGTCGGCTATGCAGATGCAGACGACGCTGGCGACAAGCAGAATCGGACGAGCACGGGCGGCTACATTTTCATCTTCGGAGGAGCCGCAGTTTCGTGGTCGAGCCAGCGCATCAAGTGCGCGACGCTCTCGTCGACGGAGTCGGAGTACGTCGCGGCGACAGAAGCCGGCAAGGAGGCTCGCCGTCTGCGCTTCCTCCTTGCAGAATTCCGCCTGCTCGACCCAAGGAAGCTGACTGCTCTGCACGTGGACAACCAGTCGGCGATCAAAGTCGCAGAGGGCTTGGGGCTCAAGGGCAACCTCAAGCACATGGAGCGACGCTACGCATGGCTGCAGCAGATGGTGAAGCGCGGGAAAATTGCTCTGCAGTACATCCCGACTTCCGAGCAGCCGGCAGATTTTCTAACGAAGGCGCTGCATTTTCCGGCTTTCAACCGGTGCTCCGTCGCAATCGGCCAAGTGCGTCTGGCCGACGTGGGCGACGGGGATGACGAGGTGCAGCAGTAGGTGCCGTGCCCTTCTGCACGGCTGGTGCGGTGATCTACGTGCTATGTGTGGGGTGCACGTAGAAAGGAATTTCTCCTTGTATTCTATCCCTCTGGGTTCTGGGTGGACCTTCTGTGTGGGGTGCCCAAGCGTGAGCGCGGCAGGGGAGTGTCGAAGGAAATGGCCCCGCCCTCGCTTGAGCGTAGCTAATCTCGCTGTAGACGGGAATTTCGTGACGGATCGGTCGACGAAACGTGCTTCTGCAGTTCGGCGGAAGTTGCGGTCGAGCAGGTTCTGCTCGACGGATTCTGGTCGACGAGCTCTGCGCGACAGACTCTGGTCGACGAGCTCTGCGCGGCGAGCTTCCGTGCGCTAGTCGAAGAACTCTGGTCGAAGAGTTCTGGTCGAGAAGCTCTACACAACGAACGCTATTCGACTGTGCAGAGTCGAGCTGATCGACCGAAGCTGCAGAGTTGCGCGAAACTCTGCGAAGGCGTGCGAACATTCGCCCAGGAGATTTTGGCGAAGTTCTACCTGCGGAACGGCATCACGTGGTCGACGGCGCGCACCTGGCGAAACCGACGACACGTTTTCTACCTGGCACCTGCGCAATGTGCCTGACGGTGAAACCGCCAACCTGCACCTACTTGGTAGGTGCGCACATCTGCGCAGATAGACAACCTGCGACCGTAGAAAGTTACCTGCGATTGCAGATAGTCACATGCGACTGCAGTGCTGGCAGACCGCGCGCAGTGCAACGCTGGCAGACTCCTCTGCTGCAGCGTTGGCAAGCCGCTCTTCTGCTGCGCTGGCAGAGTTCGCCCTTGCTAGGAGTTCCATGCCATTCTAGTCTTTTCTTCTGCATGTCTTCATTGTACTCTATTCTTTTCCTATCAACTTTGTTAATGCAAGTTGTTCTTTCCTTAGTGGAATTCTTGCCAAACTTCTCAGTGAACATAGCAAGCAGTAAGAACGCTGGCAGAGCGCTACGATCACTCACACAACCCCGTGCCCTCCTCCGTAGTCCACTCCCCTTGTGTAGTGACTCTCCGCACTATATACCCATATGATTGTTACCAAGAGTAATTGTATTATGTACCGATATGGTTTGTACCAAGATTAACTGCGGTACTTGCCCGTATGGTTGGTGCCGAGTGTAGGTGCATTAGTTACTTATATATATGATTGGTACCAAGAGTAAGTGCGTTACTTACTCATATGGTTGGTACCAAGAGTACCTGGGTTTTTTACCCATATGGTTGGTGCCAAGAATTAGTGCGTTACTTACCCATATGGTTGGTACCAAGAGCAAGTACATTATATACCCATATGGTTTGTACAAAGAGTAAGTGGGTTACTTATCGATATGTTTTGTACCAAGAGCAAGTGTGTTACTTATCAATATGGTTGGTGCCAAGTGTAAGTGCATTAGTTACCCATATAAATGGTTCCAAGAGTAAGGCCGATACTTACACATATGGTTGGTACCAACAGTATGTGCATTACTTACCCATCTGGTTGGTGCCAAGAGTATTTGCGTTACTTACCTAGATGGTTGGTACCAAGAATAACTGCGTCACTTACCCATATAGTTGGTACTGGGAGTAAATGCGTTACTTATCCATATAGTTGGTAGAAAGAAGAAGGTCGTTATTTACCCATATGGTTGGTACCAAGAGTAAGTGTGTTACTTACCCATATGGCTGGTACCAAGAGTAAGTGCGTTACTTACCCTTTTGGTTCGTACCTAGAATAAATGCATGACTTATCCATATGGTTGGTACCAGACGTATGTGCGTTACTTACCCATTTAGTTGGCAAAAAGAATAAATACGTTATCTACCCAGTACAAAGAGTAGGTGCGTTACCTACTGATATGGTTGATGCCAAGAGTAAGTGTGTTACGTACCCATATGGTTCGTGCCAGGAGTATGTGTGTTGCTTTCCCATGTAGTTCGTACAAAGAGTAAGTGCGTTATTTACCCATATGGCTGGCGCAAAATGCAAGTGCGTTTCTTACCCATATGGTTGGTACCAAGAGTAAGTGCGCTACTTACACATATGATTAGTACCAAGGTTAAATGCGTTACCTATCAATATGGCTGGTGTTGTATGCACGTCAGTATAAGTGCATGTCATTCTAACGTCCTGCTGCGTGCTCGTGCAATTCATGTTTGCGTCATTTGCATGAGCATAAATCATTATGCATGGCTGTTGGATTTTATCACCTCTGTGTTTTTCTCCAAGTCTAAATGATCATGTTTGATTGCGCAGGAGAAATCCAGAGCTTTCCAACGATACCAAGATCGCCTTATTCCGACCAAGATCGCCAAGATTTGGGAATTCAATATTATTTTGGGATATTAACTAAAGTGGTTGATTATTGGGTCATGACTATAATTTTCATGACTATGATCAGTGGTTGAAATCTATGGTTGAGTTGTTTGGAAGGCAACTTTGACTTTTGGATTTGGGTGGATACAAGTTTCTAGCATGGGTTGCAAATGTTGCAACACCTAGGCAAAATCCAATTGGATTGGATTTTGCATGTAACACCTCAAGACCTCATTATGAGGGTTGCATCTTTGATGCTAGGAAGGTTCCCACCATCCTTCCCAAGCATTTGGAGAGCCTTCCCTCACAAGGTTCTCTTGAAACCCCCAACTCTTTTTTCTATGCTTAATGTTTGTTCTCGCTCCATCTATTCTACTGTGTGAGAGTACGACGGTTTATGCCAGCTATGCATGCTTGATTTTACTTTATTACGCTATTACTAGCTTAGGTTTATTTTATGCATGCATGAATTGCTTGATTCCTAGGCTAGGTGCTTTCCTATATTTTATTATAGTTATAGCACCGAGCTAGGTTGCGTACATCATTTTTTGGGCTATTCGGTTGCCACCAAATTGCCTTCTACCGAATTCGGGAAGGGTCTGTTCGGGACGCTTCGCGACCCTCGGAACCTTGTGTAACACCTGGTTACTGCCCCTTGTGTCGAGCCTATATATAGCCTCGTGTTGTACCCAGGTGATTCATTCAATTCAAACCCTCTTTTCTGAGCTCGATCCTAGATCCTCACACTTGGTAATCAGAGCCCGTTTACACGCGACAGTTTTTCGACCGCTAAAACCGAGTCTTCAAAAACCGCGGGAGTGACGCCTGTTAAACAGTGATTCTGGGTACGTAAAACCTGTTCCGTGTTTTTCGCTCCCCCTCGTCTCGGTTTTTTCGAACGCGCAATATCAGGCATGGAGAGCCAAGGCGGCAATTACGCGACGACCAGCGACATCGCCCGACTTCGCATCGACGTCGAACAGACACAGGCGGCGATCTGTCGAATCGAGGCCCTTCTGACAGTCCAACCAGGAACAGCCACAGCAGCAGCAGCGACGGCAGCAGCAGCAGTGACGACACCAACATTTCACAGACCGATGGCACCACTCTCGCCGAACCTCGAAGCAGCTCGCCCGAGGCTCACCGAAGCGTTCGATCCCAGCGCGAAAGGATCTGTTGTTCGACGATTCGCGGTGACCCTCGAATTTTTTTTCGAGGCCATCGGCTGTTCGACCCCAACAAATGACGCAACACGGATTTGGTTCGCAGCGACACTGTTGAGGGGACCAGCACTCGAGTGGATCTACTATTCTGACGTAGCCCGCGGTGGATGCAGTTTTGGGAGGATCTTATTGAACGTTTGGAACCAATCAATTCGGGCTACATGGCGCGGCAGCAGATTCACCAACACAAATAGTACGGCAGCGTAGCACAGTACACGCAGCAGATGGAAGTACTGTTCAACCGCATCACCGACCTGACCGAAGGCGAAAAAATCCAGGTGTACACCGAAGTATTAAAAAAGGAGATTCGGCGGCAGGCGATTTCAGCGAACTACAGTAGCTAGTGCGACATCGTACGGGCAGCCGAAAGGTACGACGCGTTGACGAAGGGTCAACCCGACACACGACGCTACGGGTCAATCCGTACATTTGACCCGGAGCGATCGGCACCCCCCACGTTCGCCGAACCGATGGATATCGACAAATACGACGCGAAGCAGCAGCCGACAAAATGCGAATTTTGCGGCGCAGCGGGGCATCAATTTCTGTCGTGCTACAAAATGAAAAAGGCACGTGCGGCACTACTGGGCGGCAACAGTGGAGCACCTCCGAAATAAAAAACCAAAAATCGCCAGTAGCCGCGGATCGACCTGGCGATCGCGTAAAGATCCGAAAAGCAGAAAAAGGCCACAACGTGGCGACTTCGGAGCGGGTGAAAAAAGGAGAAAATGATGACGCGAATATTAAACCTCACGACCGGCCGGCATCAGGGGAAATCGCCGAGGCGAATGGAGGCTCCGCGAAAAAAGACTCTGCACCGACCGGGAAACTCCAGCCGAACAGCCACGAAAGTAAGAATTCATTAAAAGTATCCTAGAAAGATACCCTAACCGAAAAATATTGCTTCTTGTGGTTTTTAAGCCTTTGAATAATTCTGGGGAGATTTACAGGCCAAGAAAAATCCTTTAGAAATTAACCAGGTACTTGGGCAGTTGGGCAAAGTATTACGGAGCGTAGAAAAGGGTCGTGCGTTCCGTGGAGTTAATATTCTCTCCCCGCAGCATGGTGTTATGTTAGAGACTAAGGACGGAGTCTATGAAGATTGAGAGCAAAAATAACACAAAATCGTTGGCTTGAAATTCTGGACAGAAACGTCGACTTCACAAGAAACGCCGTCGACGAAAATTGCACTGTTAGAATTATCTCAAACTCGAGTATATTGTAGCACTAGACCGTAGCTACATATCATTCCCAATTTGAATCGTGTCAAAAGGTGGAGTAAATCTCGAGTTATGATTTTCGGCGCACTAGGGGGTATACTGCCATAGAAAACTTAACTCGATCACAATAGTCTCACAAGTTCCACAAGTGGGACACACAAGAGTTAGAGTAGCACTAAACCAGGTGGGAGGGGATGAGGAGGACGAGAGGGAAGGTCCCAAGGAGTCCCCAACCAAAGGAAACCCCATGCCACACAAGAGAGTTAGAGTGTCACTAAAGTTACACACAAGTTACACACAAGAGTTAGAGTGGCACTAAACCAGGTGGGAGGGAAGAGGAGGACGAGAGGGAAGGTCCCAAGGAGTCCCCAACCAAGGAAACCCCATGCCACACAATTCCCCTCTCCATAGGTTACCCCACTTTCACATTTGTCACTTTCCCAACTCATGCCATCCACCTCAACCCAACTTGGCCACACTTGCCAACCTGGTCTGGGTTTTCCCAACCACATGGCAGCATCTACAGTGATGGGTTCGAATTTCCCAACCCCAAAAGTCTGTACCCCATAATGAGTCACTCCCACAACTTCCCAAAGTGGCCGCAACAAAAGAACAGAAAGCATACGAACTCCAATGTTCGTAACTTTCTTGATCTTGCTCCGATTGCGACGATTCTTGGCTCGTCGGAAAGCTCTTGAGTAGAGCTGTCACTTCAGATATCTGCCCAAGCCAAATATCATCCACACACACTCAGGAAATCCAAACCGCACAAAAAACACAAACTCTTGCACACGCTCACACCACGCATGCAACACACGAACACATGATGGGAGGCAGACAGACGTGAATGCATATGGTTGCATCACACAACATGTTAAAGCTCCCCGTTGCCCACAGGTGAAGCCTACACAGCTGCAAAGGCTTGGAGGAACATCCAGGCTCAGGAGAAATTATACAAGCCTCAGAAAAATCCTCCTACCCCCCAGGTGAAGTTGGAAGAGAAAAGTGCTGAGTCAGGTATAGGAAATGGGGAAGGTATTTATTTTGATGTACCCTATGATCCTATTAATGAGACCCTCTTTGGCTACTCAGCGCAGCAGAAACCACTACTCCTCGAGGTGTTATGCAATGGGCGACGCCTCCAGGCACTGGTGGACAGCGGTGCATCTCACTCGGTGTGCGACCGCGGAACATTGGAGAAAATTGGAGAGAAGGCGGGGGATACCCAATTCGCAGCAACGATGGTGGATGGTACGAAGCTTCCCATCCACGGCGAAGCATCACTGCAGCTGCATATAGGTGCGTTGAGGTGGAAGCCGAAGCTACCAGTCACCTGTATACGGGAGTTGTGTTTGGCCCCGTCCTCGCTTGGGCGGAGCCGAGCTAGTGGTCAGTTGTGCGGGGGGATGCAGCCGACCTGCAGCAGTGGGCACGGAGGCCACTGCAAGGGCGTGGAGCTGGGGGGCGTCTGGTTGAAGGGCGCCGAGCAGGTGGACACCGACCAGGGCGTCTGCTCGACGTCCTAGGCGCCTGGACGCCGACCAGGGCGTCTGCACGGGGTCCTGGGAGGAAGGACGCCGACCTGGGCGTCTGCTCGGCGTCCCGGGCGCCTGGACGCCGTCCTGGGCGTCTGGACACCTGCTTGGGTGTCTGCTCGGCGTCCTGGGAGGCTGGACGCCGACCTGGGCGCTTGCTCGGCGTCCCGGGCGTCTAGACGCCGGCTTGGACGCCTGGACGGCGTCCTAGGTGAGTGGAGGCCGTCCTGGACGCCAGGACGCCGACCTGGGGACGCCGGGCTTGGCGTAGCCGGCGTCCGACTGGGCTGGACGACCAGGCGGGGTTGCCCGGTCGACCGGGATACCCGGGCGACGTGTGCGAAGGTCGCCGGGGGGTGGTCGCTGCGAGGACGACCTCAGGGGTGGTATCCCGAGATCGACGTGGCAGGAGGGCGCCGTCACGGGCGGAATGCCTGCACTGAGCACATGACGGGGCGTGGGACGCCAACCAGCCACGTACACCTGCGAAGCAGGTGCACCGTTGTCCTGCGGGTGCAACGCTGTGCAGCCGACTTGCTGCAGCGTTGGCACACCGTGGACATGCAACGTTGGCGCGCCGCATCTCTGCAGCGCTGGAGCGGTGCGAGCATTGCTGCGCTGGAACGCGGTCGACCGTGCTGCGCTGGAGGTCGACCAGCAGCCTAGCTAGCTCTGATGTAGTCAGTGTTGCCAACGTTGTTATCATCATTGTTGTCAATCTTTGCTAGTGAAACTCTTGCAAAATCTCCCCGTGAATGTGCAAGCAGAGAACACACCAGCAAACGACTAAGTGAACGAACGCAGAGATCCCTCTCACACACGTGCCTTCCCCGTAGTCAAGCTCCCGTTGCTAGAGTTATCTCCGCATCACCAACATCAAAGGGTTAGATTTCATCTTGGGGCGAGATTTCTTGAAGCGGTTCCCCGAGATTGATCGATTGGGTCAACAGCAAGGTGTGCATCTACAACAACGGGAAGCGGATAGAACTACGAAGCTGGACGGACGCAGGGAATGTTCCTGAAACGACACTGGCACGGTTCGAACGGACGGTGAACGAGAGTAACACGGGTTACCTAGCACTGGTCATGGCAGCAGCAGAGGAGGAGAAGCCGAGTTCGGAGCTTCCTGCAGCAGTGAAGGAGGTCTTGGAGCAGTACAAGGATATAATGCCCGACGACCTACCTGCAGGCGTACCTCCAGCACGCACCCACGAGCACGAGATCGTGGAGGAACCAGGTGCGAAACCCGTCTCACGTGCTCCATACCGACTGAGATCGACAGAACTGACAGACATGAAAAAACAGATCGAGTATCTACTGGACAGACAACTGATCCGCCCATCCACCTCTCCCTACGGTGCACCAGTTCTCTTCACCCCAAAACCAGACGGCAGTTTACGGATGTGCATCGACTACCGCGCACTGAACAAACAGACAGTCAAAAACAAATATCCCATACCGCGCATAGACGACTTACTGGACCAACTGCGTGGTGCAACAGTTTTCTCGAAGCTAGACCTACGGTCGGGTTACTGGCAGATCAAAATGGCGGACAACTCGATCGACAAGATGGCGTTCCGTACAAGATTCGGCTCATATGAATACTTGGTGATTATCATTGGTGACTTCAACTTTGATTTCAACGTATCTTTTCCAAACCAATTGATGAAAATCATAAGAAAATCTTTGTTGACGCAACTTGTTCAAACTCCTACTACTATTCGAAAAATGCTTATTGATCATGTGTGGCTTGATTCTGCTACGTTTAATGATGTAGTATTTGTAGGTGAAACATTTTTCAGTGATCATTATCCAGTATACATCCTTATTAAGTAACATATTGATATTTTTTCATCCTTTTGCTTCCATCAGGTCGACGTTCATACGATGAGGCGACTGTTTCACATGTAAGATTCTTAAAACTGTTACAGCAAATCCTTTTTTTCCAAACGGGATTATTGTTTGCAAGTGTGTTCTGCTATCCTCTTACGCATACATGGTGTTTGATTCTATTATATGTTCCAAAGTTCTTACAACATGATGAATAACTTACAAAAAAAAATGCTACATTTCCTTGTTATGCTCACTGTGTTGAGTCATTTGTATTACAGAAAACATTGTACTCGTTACTCACTCTTGTCCCTTTTCTTTGTGTTTGCCACATAGCCTCCAAAGGTTGCCACATTTAAGACGGTGATGGAACATTTGCTGAACGGTTCGGAGATAGAGAACTTCATGGTGCGTGGATTGGTCCTGGACGTCATGTTGAATTGGTCATCTAAGCACATTAAGGTCGTTGTAGTGATATTTGTAAAACATCATTGACATCCTTCTATTTCATAAACAAATTTGTTGCTTATGCATTGCCCAGGTATTCAATTGGTGGGCTGCAAGGGGTGTTGACTTGAGAGCACCGTAAGTCGCATGCCCGCATGACAGCGAAGGAGGATAGCATTCCTTTGAGTGCGTTCACGCCCACACCTCTTCAGTCGATGTTTTCCTCCGATCTAGGTGCACCGCCTCAGGTTTGTTTGACGAACATGAATCTGAACACTGCATGATTTTGTTACGTGTTGTTCTCTCTTTGACAATATGTGTTTTTTTTCGTCCCTTTTTCCCTTTTTTACCCATTTATCAGCTCAAAGGAGAGTGACGTCATCATTCAAGCTTTCTTTTTGTGCTCTTTCGTCCCCTCCTTTCTCTCCCCTCTATCATCTCACAGGCAGTAAAATGGCGTGTGACGTCGTTATGCCAATCTTCCTCCCATGCTTTTTCTTTCCCACCTTCCTCTCCTGTACCTCTTTCTCAGCTTACGGACAGCAAACGAAGTATGACACCACTACGCCACCCTTCTTACCGTGCTCTTTCTTCCCCTTCTTTCCCCTCTAAGTACACATCTCTCGGCCTTTGAGTAGCAATAAGGCGTATGACGTCATTACGTCAACTTTCCTTATGTGCTCATCCCTCCCTCCATTTCCCTCACTACACCCTTTTTTAAGCTTACGGGCAGCAATAAGGCTAATAAAAACATCATGCCAACATTCCTCCCATGCTCGTTCCTCCTCTACTTTCCTGCCCCTGGACACCTCTCTTAGTTCGCAAGCAAGAAAGGGATGTATGACACCATTACGTCAACCTTCCTCTTATGCTCGTTCCTCCCTCCGTTCACCTCACTGCACCCTTTTTTGAGCTTACGGGCAGCAAAAGAGCGTATGACACCATATGTCAACATTCTTCTTATGCTCTTTCCTCTTGTTCCCCCTCTTATATTGCTCTCTTAGCTTACGGGCAAAAAGAGGGCGTATCGCGACATTATACCAAGCTTCCTTCCGTGCTCTTTCCTCCCCTTATTTCCCCCCTTAGAGATCATCTGACAACATCACGGCAATCTTTTTCTCATAATATTTCTTCCCCTTCCTCGCCCCTGTACCCCTCTCTCAGCATACGGGCGGTGTATGACGACATCTCACCATATTTTCTCCCGTGCTCGTTCCTTCCCTTCTTCCCCTCCTACACCTGTCTCTCAGCTTACGGGCAACGAGAGGGCATGTAACACTATTATGCCAACCATCGCATCGTGCTCTTTTCTTTCCTTCCCCCCCTTGTACCCTGATCGCAGCTCACTAGCAACAAGAGGGTGAATCACAGCATCAAAACCGCATTCCTCTCGTGTTCTTTCCTCCTCTTCCCTCCCCTTTCCTTCGCTGTAGCCCTCTCTTGTCCCATACGCAGCAAGAGTGCATATGGCGACATCATGCTAACCCTCCTCTCGTGCTTTTTCCTAACCATCGTTCCCCTTTTGTACCCCTCTCATTTTAAGTACGGCAAGAGGGTGTATGACGCCATCACGACAACTCTTCTTTCGTGCTGTTTTTCCCCCTCTTTCACTCCCTGTACCCCTCTCTCAGTTCACAAGCAGCAAGAGGGCATATAACGCCATCACGCTAATTAACCCCTCTGCCCTATTTTTCATCTGTTCTGTTAACACTTCAGATCTGCTTCTGCTCTCCACTCTTATTTCCCACCTTCCATTTTGAAACACATTTTTCACATTTTTTTCCTTCCTTTATTTTTCTTACAGGTCTCATCGTTCATTGTGGAGCTATCTGTTGCAAAGATGGAGTTCAAGTACTTTCCATGAGCCGTGTGCACAGTGCGTGATGAGAGTGGCGCATTTAGCTTGACCGCGCTGGGCTTGCTTACGGACCGTGTCAAGACGCTTGTGGCAGAGGAGCAGACGATCAAGAAAACCCTTTTCAAAGAGACGAAGATCACTAAGATATATCAAGAGGACCAACAGATAATGACAACTAAGAGGCATGTCAAGTTGTCGAGCATATATGAGTTGGATCATCAGTAATGGTTTGTTATGAAGATTATGAGTTTCACATCGATTTTCCATTCGATCAGTAATAATGTTTTGTTTTGAAAACGATATGCTTCATACTCTTATTTTTCATGTTGTATACGCATGTGTGATACTCTTTTGATTCTTTTTTGTCATACACTTTACAAAATCACATTTCAGGTCGAGAATCATCAAGGTCAACGAAAAAACGGTTAATGCCCGCTTCACAGAGTATCCGGAGCTAAAAACTCCCGAAGTTGTCGACATCGGTCTCGTCAAGTCGTAAGTCGGTTTGAGTGAGTTGCTGGCTGAGTGAGTGAGTGAGTGATCGAGTTCGATAGTGTGTTAATGGGCGAATGCAAGTGTTAGTGTGTGTGTGTTTGTGCATGTCCAAGTGCATGGATAAATGCATGGATGATTGCATGGGTGAATGTTTCATTGCGAGCAAGGGTTAGTGGGTAGATAAGTGCGACTTTGGGAGTATGAGTACATGCACGAGTGCGTGAGTGAGTGGAAGGATGAGTGTGTGGCGGTGTGCGTGACTGAGCACGTCGCTGAGTGTGTGGCTGAGTGAGTGAGTGCATGGGTGAATGCGAGGGTGAGAGTGAGAGTGTGTGTGCGTGAGTACATAGATGCGTGCGTGGGTGTGGGTGAGGAGAGTAGGTTGCTGAGTGCGTAAACGGACGTGTGGCTGAGTACGAAGTTAAGTGCATGGTTAAGTGTGTGGATGAGTGTGTTCTTGACTGCATAAGAGAATGCGTGAGTGAGAGCAATAGTGATTGCAAAGGTGATCGTTTGAATGAGTGCATGGTTGAACGTCAAAGTGGGTTCATGGTTGTTTGCACGGACGAGAGTGTGACTGAGTGCAAAGGTGTATGTCAAGGTGAGTGCAAGTATGAGTGTGTGACTGACTACGTGCATGAGTACGTTGCGGAGCGCATGGCTGAGAGCAAGGCTAAGAGCGAGAATGAGTGCGAGACTGGGTGGGTGGCTAAGTGCGTACAGGGGTGAGAGAATATATGAGTGCAAAGGAATGTGTGAGGATGACTGCATGACTGCGTGCGTTTCCCTGTGTGTTTGTGAATGCGAAGGTGAGTATATGGTTACGTAGGAGGTTGACTGCATGGTCGAGTGCACGCGTGATTTCATACATGAGGGCCAGTGTGAGAGCTTCGTTGACGACGAGGAGAGAACGCGGGTGGGAATGGTGCATATGGAGCGAGAGTATGAGGGGAAAATGGATGGGGAAAGTAACTTGAGTACATAATGGTATAATTTTCATGTTTGACACCATTAATGTGACTTGGGTTTGTATGCTCTCTCTCATTGATATTTTAATTCCTTTTCATGTTTCATAATCTTTCTATCTCTTTTCAGGAATTCTCCCCTCTTTTCCCCTCCCCCCCCCTCCCCCCCTTCCTCACCCCCCCTCCTCCCCCCCCCCCCCCCCCCCCCCCCCCCCCCCCCCCCCCCCCCCCCCCCCCCCCCCCCCCCCCCCCCCCTTCCTCTCTCCCTCCCCCTTTTATATGTTTTCTAATTTCCATCAGTTTGGGACCTGTGGAAGACCGAGCCGTTGGACTGAGAACGAACGTCACATGCAAAATTGCTGTGGAGATTCAAAACATCGAGCTCAAAAAAGCATGGGCTTGCTTATTTGAGAACACAGAAGAGAACAGCGAAGCAGACACACACGAGATAAAAACATGTGGTTTCCTAGTTCGACTAGATTTCACAAGTGGGGAATACGTGTGTGGAATGAACCATCGCACAACAGATGTCACCAAGAGTGATAACATCACTTTGGTGTTTAACACCACTGGAGGTGCGTATTCAATTAAAGCATATGCGTTTCTTTGTTCAACTTGACATTCAATTTAGTTTATACAAACGCCACATGTCTTGTCATGTACATGTATTATTCTATTTCTAGATTTGTTTTGTTGACATTCATACTACATTGTCCCTTTTGTTTTATTTCCACTTTGCAAGAGAAAAGCACGTACGTACAGGTGTGCATTCTACGGTGAGCAAGCAAGCTTTGAGGGAAGGGTTGGATGGCTTCAGATATGCATCGTGGACCGCTGCTGGGCACGAAGAGAAGAAGCAGATGTTGATGGGCTTGCTTCAAAACCAGTGGCTTATTGAGGTAAGTGAAACCATGAGTTTGTTCTTTTGGGTCATTGTTGTGATTATGTGGTTGCGATTATGTTTTTGTATTGAATGGGCATGTCAAATTGTTGGCGGTAATGTAGTTACCATCATGCCAACCTTCCTCCGTGCTCGTTCTTCCCCATGTTTCCCCCCTGTGCACCTATCTCTCAGCTCATGAGTAGCAAAAAGATGTATGACGCCATCACGCCAACTTTCCTTTCGCACTCTTTCCTCCACTTTCCCCTTGTACCCTTCTTTCAGCTGTTTGGCAACAAGTGCGCGTAAGACTCCACTAAAACAACCTTCTTACTAAACTCTTTCCTCCCCTTTCCTCCCATATGTCCCTCTCTAATCTCATGGGCAAAGGGCGAGTGACGCCATCGTGCTAACCATCCTCCAGTGCTTTCTTTTTAACCAACTTCCCCTCTTGTACCCCTCTCTCAACTCAAGGGCACCAAAAGAGCGTATCACGGCATCACGGCAATCTTTCATCCATGCTCTCTTTTTCCCTCTTTCCTCCCTGTACCTCACTCTCAGATCACAGGCGGAAAAAGGCAAATGTCGCCATCACTTCAATCTTTTTTCCGTGCTCTTTTCTCTCGCCCTTTACTCACATGTATCCTTCTCTCAACTCACAGGCAACAAGACATCGTATGACGCCATCATGTTAAGCTTCCTTCCATGCTCTTCCCTTATATTTCCCCTCTCTTAGCGCACGATCACCAAGAGGTCGTATGACGCACGCCAACCTTTCTCCGTGTTCTTTCCATCCCTCCGGTTACCTCTCTGTACCCCTGTCTCAACTCACAAGCAGGTAAAGGGCATATGACGTTTTCACTCCAACTTTCCTCTTGCGTGTTTTCCTCACGATCTTCTCGTTCTACCCCTCTTTCAAGCCAAGGACAGCAAGAGGGTGTATGACGTCTTTCCTCCTTTAATCGACCATTGTAAATCCTTTTTTGTCTTCATTATTATTATTCTTTCTTATGTCAAATTGCAGATTCTCACAAAAGAAGCTGGAGATAGCTTTGAGAGGACCATCACTTCATTTGCACAAATGCGCAGAAATGTAACACATTGTGTAGCGCAAAACCATTAAGAACGATCGTACGCAACTACGAACGTGCTATTTGATATATGATTATTTCCTACTAACATGCGAATGGATTCGTTTTTGCCATTCTTTCCATAGGAGGGCACGAAAACTATTGTAAATAACAACAACAAGCGCATAGCACAAGGCGCTCCTCCAACCGTTCCTTCAACACCTTCAAAGACAACTCAGCGCCTTGGTGGCCAAAAAGGTATTGTCTTCTTTTGTTGTTTATGTGCTGCTTGTTAAATACTTCGTTTGTTCAAATTTTGGCTTTTTTTTTTTCTTTTTTACTCAACTTTTTATTTGTATGCATGATCCAAACATCTTTCTGTGTTTAAGAATTAATTCCACTTTCTTAACTTGTACCTGGCTCTGCTATCTGTGCAAAGGGGAAGTGGTGTTGCAAAAGTTTGATTGTAAGTTGTGCGGTTATTTGAATGTGTATACATGAGTATGCTTGTTTGTACGTGTGCGTGCATCTATCAAATCAATCCTCATGTTGTATTTTTTACGCATTTGTATTCTTGGTTTTGTATTATGCAGGGCAAAAAGGAAGCAATTGGAATGGAAGAGGATGAAGATGAAAGTGGCGGGTGGAAAGGGAAGGGGGAGGAAGAGGGCAATGGAAGGAAAACATGAGTGGGGCGAGAACGGAGTGACTAGCAATAAATTTATACATCTTTGATACATCATAACTATATTTGTGTGCATCACCTTGTGTGCGTTCTGCTTGCGTCGCCATCTTTGTCTTTAGAGTCGTTATCCACCTTCGTGAAGTACGTTTGTTTTCCATTGTCGTACAGTGTGTGGTATCGTCCTCGTTATGTTTTGTCGTTTGTGTCATTTTGGGGTGATGTTAAAATGTGTCGGGTCTGCAATTGGGGTGGGGATCGTTGTTGCGCAGCGTTGCTCGCCTTAGCATACCGGAACCATCTCTGTTGGGGTGTGTTATCGTTAAGCGTTTGTCGTTTTCCGCCTTCTTTGAGTACTGTCAAACATTGCATGTTTATATTATGTAGGCTGTAGTGGGTTACACCTTAGGGGGTACTCAAAGTTAGGGTTTCCTACTTGTACCAAACTCTGTGCTAGTTCATCCCATTCCTGCTCAGTTATTCTGACATGGTATCAGAGCAGGTCCATCGCTAGGACCGCTCTTAGGGCCCACCGCTACCTACCTACCTACCTACCGTGCGCCTCTTGCGCCTACGCGCTCTCGTGCGCCCTACCCTACGTGCGCCCTCGTGCGCCCTACCCTACGTGCGCCCTCGTGCGCCTTTCTCTCCTTGTGCGCCTTCGTGCGCCCTCGTGCGCCCTCGTGCGCCCTCGAGCTGCCCCTGCAGGTCCGTCAGGCCACCGAGCCGTCGCTGCAGGCCTGTCAGGCACCTGAGCCGCCGCTACAGGCACGTCAGGCACCCGAGTCGCCGCTGCAGGCCCGTCAGGCCCCCGAGCCGCCGCTACAGGCCCGTCAGGCCCGAGAGCCGCCGCTACAGACCCGTCAGGCCACGCGCGCCGCCCCTGCAGGCCCTAGCCGGCCGCCGCGTCGCTCTGCCCGCAGCGTCGCCGCCTCTCCGCGGCGTCGTCGCCTGCCCGCGTCGAAGCCGCCTGCCCGCGACGTCGATCCCTGCCCGCGGCGCCGTCGCCTGCCCGCGGAGACGTCGCCTGCCCGCGGCGTCGTCGCGGCGTCGCCACCTGCCCGCGGAGTCGTCGCCTGCCCGCGCCACATGCACGCGGCGTCGCCACCTCCTCGCCGCGTCGACCTGCCCGCGGCGTCGCCACCTGCCCGCCGCGTCGACCTGCCCGCGCCGTCGCCACCAAACCCTAATCCGTCGCCCTGCCCGCGGCGTCGCCACCTGCCCGCCGCGTCGCCCTGCCCGCGCCGTCGCCACCTAACCCTAATCCGCCTCTCGCCCCTGGAGCAGCCGCCACTGCAGTAGCAGCCCCTGGAGCCGCCGCCACTGCAGCAGCAGCCCCTGCAGCCGCCCGCCACTGCGTCAGCAACCACTGGAGCCGCCCACCACTGCAGCAGCCGCCCCTGGAGCCGCCCGCACCTGCAGCAGCCGCCCCTGGAGCAACTGCCGCCGTAGCCCGGTCTAGCTCTGCAGCAGCTGCCGCGGAGCTTCCTACTGCGCCTGCCACGCCGACCACTGGTGAGCATTGCCCTGCCAGCACTGCTACCGCTGCTACTGCTACTACTGCCGTTTCTACTCCCACTCCCGCTACTCCTGCTGCTCCTGACGTGGCCAGATGCAGCCACAGGACCGTGCGCGTGAGTCCCTCACGCTCCAGCAGGCTCGTGAGTGGTACGCCAGTTGGGGCTATCGAGGTGGCCGTAGTGGTAGTCGCTCTGACGTGCGTCGTTCGGGAGCCCCTGGTAGTGGACAGGTGCAGCAGCCGTGCCCTCCTACGGTCCAGCAGGCTCGTGAGTGGTACGCCGGTTTGAGCAGTCGGGGTGGCCGTAGTGGTAGTCGCTCTGGCGTCCGTCGTTCGGGAGGCTCAGGTAGTGGACAGGTGCAGCAGCCGTGCCCTCTTCTGGTCCAGCAGGCTCGTGAGTGGTACGCCGGTTTGAGCAGTCGGGGTGGCCGTAGTGGTAGTCGCTCTGGCGTCCGTCGTTCGGGAGGCTCAGGTAGTGGACAGGTGCAGCAGCCGTGCCCTCTTCTGGTCCAGCAGGCTCGTGAGTGGTACGCCGGTTTGAGCAGTCGGGGTGGCCGTAGTGGTAGTCGCTCTGGCGTCCGTCGTTCGGGAGGCTCAGGTAGTGGACAGGTGCAGCAGCCGTGCCCTCTTCTGGTCCAGCAGGCTCGTGAGTGGTACGCCGGTTTGAGCAGTCGGGGTGGCCGTAGTGGTAGTCGCTCTGGCGTCCGTCGTTCGGGAGGCTCCGGTAGTGGACAGGTGCAGCAGCCGTGCCCTCTTCTGCTCCAGCAGGCTCGTGAGTGGTACGCCGGTTTGAGCAGTCGGGGTGGCCGTAGTGGTAGTCGCTCTGTGAGTGAGGCAGCCGCTCTCGGTGCCAGTACGTCTGTTGCCCTCGGAGCAGGTGAGGCTACCACTCCCGGTACTCGCGTGTCTGCTACTCCAGATACTGGTGAGCCTACTGCTCTAGGTGCTAGTGCGTCTGCCGCTCCAGGTGCTCGCGTGTCTGCTACCCCAGGTGATGGTGAGGCTGCTGCCCTAGGTGCTAGTGCGTCTGTGCCCCCTGGTACTGAGTCGACTGCAGCACTGCACACCTTCACACTGGACTCAGGTGCTTCTCGCTCTTTCTTTCGTGACCGCACTGTCCTTGAGCCACTCGCTCGGCCAGTTGCTGTCTCTCTTGCTGACCCCTCAGGGGGTCCGGTCATTGCGACCTCCTCCACTACACTTCCGTGTCCAGCGGTTCCGTCCGGCACGCTCTCAGGTCTCTACCTCCCCTCGTTCTCTACGAACTTGGTGGCGGGCTGTGCTCTGCAGGACGGGGGTGTTCACCAGTTCACCCCTGCCTACGAGCGTGTGACACATTGCACGTGTGCTCGGACGGGCCGCCACCTGGCTACTTTCACTCGGGAGCCGGGGTCGGACCTGTACACACTGACCACTGAGTCCCCTCAGGTGGCTGCGTCTGCGTCTGCGTCAGGTCAGCTGTCCGCCCCCTGCTCATGTCGCTCTCTGGCGCATGAGACTGTCCTCTGGCACCACCGCCTTGGTCACCCGTCTGTGCAGCGCCTTCGGGCCATGCACAAACGGGACCTTGTTGCTGGTCTTCCCAGGGTGCTCCCTCCCCTTCCCGACTCCCCTGCTCCTGACTGCATTCCCTGTGTCGAGGGGCGGCAGCGCGCCGCTCCTCACTCCTCCTCCTTTCCCCCGACGACTGCTCCCTTGCAGACGCTCCACATGGACGTGTGGGGCCCAGCCCGCGTCCGTGGTCAGGGTCAGGAGAGGTACTTCCTGATAGTTGTTGACGACTACTCGCGCTACACCACGGTCTTCCCCTTGCGCGCCAAGGGTGACGTCCCTGGTGTTTTGATCCCCTGGATCAGCCGAGCCCGTCTCCAGCTAGCCAAGCGCTTTCACTCGGACTTTCCTGTCCTGCGCTTGCACTCTGACAGGGGTGGTGAGTTCGCCTCCGACCTCTTGGCAGCCTACTGTGCTGAGCACGGCATTGAGCAGTCGTTCACGCTTCCGGCCTCTCCACAGCAGAATGGGGTCGCTGAGCGCCGCATTGGCTTGGTCATGGAGGTCGCTCGTACCTCCCTGACCCATGCGGCTGCTCCCCACTTTCTGTGGCCGTTTGCGGTCCGGTACGCAGCGCATCAGCTCAACCTCTGGCCCCGTGTCTCCTTGCCGGAGACTTCCCCGACTCTACGGTGGACGGGAGAGGTTGGCGATGCGTCGCGTTTCCGGGTCTGGGGATCTCGAGCTTTTGTCCGCGACACGTCCGCGGACAAGCTCTCGCGTCGCGCTGTTCCCTGTGTCTTTCTTGGCTTTGTTCCCGACGCGCCTGGTTGGCAGTTTTACCACGTCACCTCGCGCCGGGTTCTGGCCTCTCAGGACGTCACTTTTGACGAGTCCGTCCCCTTCTACCGCCTCTTCCCCTACCGCACTGCCCCGCTCCCCCCCCCGCCTCTCTTCCTCGCTCCAGGTGCTGAGGTACCAGACCCCCTCCCCCCTCAGGGTGCCGCTCCCTCAGGTGTGTCCCAGGTAGACCCGGGTGAGCCTGTCGAGGTAGCTGTTGACTCGCGTCCTGCGTCTGGGGGTGCGGAGCCTGGGGGTGCTGAGTCTGGAGGTGCGGAGCCTGGGGGTGCTGAGCCTGGAGGTGCGGAGCCTGGAGGTGCGGAGCCTGGGGGTGCTGAGTCTGGGGGTGCTGAGTCTGGGGGTGCTGAGCCTGAGCGTGCTCCACCTGGAGGAGCCCTCTCCTCCCAGCAGCTGCAGGAGAGGTACCTCGAGTACTGCCGCCTCCCGAGAGGTGCTTCTGGAGCTCGTCCCGGTACTTCCCCTCCTACCCAGGAGCTCCCCCCCATTCAGGTGATCCGCGAGTGGTACACGCGGCGCTGCAGTCTTCGTAGTGGTGCTCCTGGTGCTGCGGACCCGAGCAGTGGTGCTGTTGCTGGTGCTGAGGACCCGGACGCTGGAGCTGCTGCTGGTGCTGAGGACCTGGGGGCTGGAGCTGCTGCTGGTGCTGAGGACCCGACCGGTGGCGCTGCTGCTGGTGCTGAGGACTCGGGCGTTGGAGCTCCTACTGGTGCTGAGGACCCGGGCGTTGGAGCTGCTGCTGGTGCTGAGGACTCGGGCGTTGGGGCTGCCACTGGTGTCCCTGCTGCTTCTGGAGACGCTGCGCGGCCGCGACCGTACTTCGTACCGCTCCTTCAGCAGGTTCTTGGTCAGGCTCCTCCTCCTAGTCCTCCTCCCTCCGTCGAGTGTCCTCTGCCTGTCCAGCCGCAGTCACAGTTACCGCCTGCCTCGCCTCTCCCTGCTCCCTCTCCTTACATTGGTCCCACAGGAGGTCTTACAGAGCGTCGTGAGCCTGAGTCTCGTCCTGCGTCGCCTGTTCGTACTGCTCGCACTGGTCGTCGTGTCCCACGTGAGCGTCCTCCTCCTGTCCCTGGCACTCACTACATGACTCTGCGTCCCTCCACTGCTCCGCAGCGTGTCCCGCTGCCGTCTCCTCCTGCGTCCTCTCTTCCTACTCTTCCTGACCCGGAGTCTGACTCCCGTCGTGCTGCCAGTCCCACTGTTACGCGTCTCCTCGCTACAGTTGTCACTGACCCGACCTTTGAGTCCTCTGCTGCGTCTGCTCTGGTCGCTGAGTTGGTTGACTTTGCTGCTCGCTGTCGCCTAGACTACGCTGCCAGCCTTGTCGCTAGGTCTGAGTCTGCGTCTGCCTGTCCTCCGTCCGTCGGGGGTGAGTGTGCCCTCGGCACGGACGTCCTTGAGGACAGACAGGAGGAGTTCCACTGCCTTGCTGCTGCTTTGCCCCGTCTCGTGTCCTTGCTAGTTGCCCCTGAGGGAGACCCGGATGCACCAGACATCCCGACCCCACGCTCTTACGCTGAGGCGATGGCGGGTCCCTACTCCTCTCAGTGGCAGACAGCCATGGACGCAGAGATGGCCTCCTGGAAGTCCACAGGCACCTACGTAGACGAGGTTCCCCCTCCTGGGGCGAACATCGTCAGTGGCATGTGGATTTTCAGGGTGAAGCGGCCGCCGGGTTCTCCACCTGTCTTCAAGGCGCGCTACGTGGCTCGAGGCTTCAGTCAGCGAGAGGGAGTAGACTTCTTTCAGACCTTCTCCCCCACCCCGAAGATGACTACTCTTCGGGTGCTGCTGCACATAGCCGCTCACCGCGACTACGAGCTTCACTCTCTTGACTTCAGCACTGCTTTCTTGCAGGGCAGCCTGCACGAGGAGATCTGGCTGCGCCGCCCCCCTGGCTTCACTGGGTCAGTTCCTCCTGGCACCCAGTGGAGGCTTCAGCGGCCGGTCTACGGTCTCCGCCAGGCGCCACGTGAGTGGCACGACACACTGAGGACGACACTTGCGGCTCTTGGGTTCGCTCCCTCTACTGCTGACCCGTCGCTGTTTCTACGCACCGACACCTCGCTGCCGCCGTTCTACATCCTCGTGTACGTCGACGACTTGGTCTTTGCCACTGCTGACACCGCGGCACTCGCTCACGTGAAGTCGGAGCTGCAGAGGAGACACACGTGCACAGACCTGGGTGAGCTGACGAGCTATCTTGGCTTGCGGATCACCCGGGACAGAGCACGGCGCACCATCACCCTGACTCAGTCACACATGGTGCAGCAGGTTCTCCAGCGCTTCCGCTTCACGTACTCCTCGCCTCAGTCCACTCCTCTGCCTACCGGTCACTCGCTCTCAGCTCTGCCTTCGGATGAGTCCGTAGAGCCGAGTGGCCCGTATCCAGAGCTTGTGGGCTGCCTCATGTACCTGATGACCTGCACTCGACCTGACCTTGCATACCCTCTTAGCATCCTAGCACGCTATGTCGCTCCTGGCCGTCACCGGAAGGAGCACATGGATGCTGCTAAGAGGGTGTTGCGCTACTTGTGCAGTACGTCGGGCATGGGGCTTGTGCTTGGAGGGCGAGACCGGGTTGTTCTCACAGGGCACTCAGACGCTTCTTGGGCAGACGACCAGGCTACTCAGCGGTCGTCCCAGGGTTACACCTTCAGCCTTGGCTCTGGCTCAGTTTCTTGGCGTTCTACTCGCTCTTCTTCTGTTCTCAGCTCCAGTTGTGAGGCTGAGATCTACGCCACAGCCATGGCTGCTCAGGAGCTACGCTGGCTGACCTACCTGCTGACCGACCTCGGAGAGCGGCCTCGTTCTCCTCCAGTGCTGTACGTCGACAACAAGGCTGCCATTGCCTTGTGTGAGGAGCACAGACTGGAGCACAGAACGAAGCACATCGCTCTGCGGTACTTCCTTGCTCGAGAGCTGCAGCAGCGTGGTCAGCTTTGTCTGCGTTACGTGGCCACGGAGGCCAACACTGCTGATGTGTTCACCAAGGCGCTTCAGCCTTGTGACCATCAGCGCTTTTGCACGCTGCTAGGCCTTGTACCTACTGGGCCTCACTTGCTTACCTCTTGACCTTGCTTGTACTGTGATCACTATATATATATGCCTACTTGTTTACTTTTGCTAGGTTGTGATCACTGTATCTCTTGCTTTGTTATAAACCTGCATGTGAACTGGTCTTGTGACCGCTTGCTTGTGCTCGGAATTTGTGTGGAATCCTTGAGATCCACCCTGAGCTTGCTTTGCTTTGCTTTGACTGGTCTTGTGACCCTGTGGTTGTCTCCCACTGCGCCTATGGGGGTGTGTCAAACATTGCATGTTTATATTATGTAGGCTGTAGTGGGTTACACCTTAGGGGGTACTCAAAGTTAGGGTTTCCTACTTGTACCAAACTCTGTGCTAGTTCATCCCATTCCTGCTCAGTTATTCTGACAAGTACGTATGTTTTTCAGTGTCGTACAATGTGTGTTACCATCTTCGTTATCTTTTGTCGCTTGTCTCGTCTTGGTGAAGTGATGTTAAAGTGTGTCAGGTCTGCAATTGAGCTGGGGATCGTTGTTGGGGCAGCGTTGCTTGCCTTAGCATACCGGAACCATCTATGTTGTAGCATCGATCCATTTTTGTATTCACTCATAGTAGTGCGTTGTTGTGTTCACTCACAGTTGTTGTGCATTGTTTTTGCACATGTTCAATAAATGCACATGACTCGTATTCATGTTCAGTGGATGTTCTTTCGTCGTTGTGTTGGTGTCACAACGTGATGACCAATTTGTTCCATTCGCCGTATTTATCGACGATTATGGAATGAAAGGTCACATTTGGTTTCACCTTTGGGGAGACACTTATGTTATCAGTGCTTCCGTCATCTCCACAATTTATGAGCACTCGTTCTCAATGTGTTAAAACGAGAGCTCCAAATGCTGGGAAAATGACGAAAACTGCACTGTTCACTTGAGTCGACCGAAAAGTGCTACCAAATGTATAGGGTTGCTACGCAACCCAAAAAAACAAAGCTCTGGGTGGATCACAACGTCACCACACAGTCTGAGCACAAACAAGAGGCCACACGGCCAGATCAATAAAGTACAAGCTAATATATATTTTACAAACAAACAAAAAGCAAGAACTCACTACTGCAGTCTACTAGACCCAGTCTCAAGGAGGCCTAATTGCAGACAAAACCAGCAGTGGTCACAAGGCTGAAGGGCCTTGGTGAAGATGTCTGCAGTGTTGGCCTCGGAGGCCACGAAGTTCAGACGTGCCTGACCGCATCTCTGCAACTCTCGAAGGAGGAAGTACCTGACGTCGATGTGCTTCACTCTGCTCTCCAGTCGAGGCTCACGACACAGGAGAATCATCGCCTTGTTGTCAGCAAACAAGGTCGGTGCAGAACTCAGCCGCTCACCAAGGTCAGTGAGCAAGAAGGTCAACCAGCGTAGCTCCTGTGCAGCAAGGGCTCCAGCGTAGATCTCGGCCTCTGCGGTAGAAGTCGCAACAGAGGAGGACCGAGTAGACCTCCACGAAACAGCTCCAGAGCCCAGGCTGAAACAGTAACCCTGCGTAGACCTCTGAGTCTCAACGTCGTCGGCGTACGAGGAGTCGCAGTGACCGGTGAGTACAACTGGCTGTGTCCCTCCAAGTACAAGCCCCATGTCTGATGTCGCGCCGAGGTACTTCGCCACCCTCTTAGCCGCCGTCCAGTGAACAGGACGGTGCCTTCCAGTCGCAACAAAGCGAGAAAGGATGCTAAGAGGGAAGGCGAGGTCCGGGCGAGTGCAAGTCATCAGGTACATGAGGCAGCCCACCAGCTCTGCGTAGGGACCACTGGGCTCAAACAACTCGTCAGGAAAAGGCGCAGTGAGTCTGTGCTCTTCAGCAAGAGGGGTGGGAGAAGAGTGCTGAAGCCCGAACCGCTGAAGGACCTGCTGCACCATGTGTGACTGAGTCAGAGTGATGGTGCGAGTGGTTCTGTCCCTGGAGATCTGCAGGCCAAGGTAGCGGCGCAGTTCCCCAAGGTCAGTGCAGGTGTGTCTCTTCTGCAGTTCGGACTTCACCTCCGCCAGTGCAACTGTGTCGGTTGTGGCAAAAACCAAGTCATCAGTGTAGACCAGAATGAAGAAAGGTGTGCGCCCACGGTGAACAAACAGCGACAGGTCGGTGGAAGACGGCTCAAACCCGAGGTCGGACAGAGTAGAGCGGAGAGTGTCGTGCCACTCACGGGGTGCCTGGCGGAGACCGTAGACCGGTCGTCTGAGGCTCCACTGGGTCCCAGGCGGGAAGGTGCTTGGAAAGTGAAGCCCGGAGGACGACGCAGCCAGATCTCTTTATGTAGGCTGCTCTGGAGGAAGGCAGTGGAGAAGCTAAGAGAGTTTACCTCGTAGTCTCTCTGCGCTGCTACGTGCAGTAACACCCGAAGAGTGGTCATCTTCGGGGTGGGCGCGAAGGTCTGAAAGAAGTCAACTCCCTCACGCTGACTGAACCCTCTAGCCACGTAGCGTGCCTTGAAGACTGGGGGAGATCCCGGCGGCCGCTTCACCTTGAAGATCCACATGTCGTGAACTATGTTTGCCCCTATAGGGGGAACCTCGTCAACGTAAGTGCCTGTGGACCTGTAGGAGGCCATCTCTGCGTCCATGGCAGCTCTCCACTGAGAGGCCCAAGGCCCTGACACTGCCTCAGCGTAAGTGCGAGGAGTAGGTATGTCAGGAGCGTCGGGGTCTCCCTCAGGAGCGAGGAGCATGGCACAGAGATGAGGCGAAGCAGCTGCCAGGAACTCTAGCTCAAACTGTCTGTCCTCTAGGACGTCACAGCCAAAGGCAGACTCACCCCCGGCGGACAGAGGACGGACAGGAGGAGCGGCCACAACACGAGTGGCGTACTCAAGGTGACGCGTACCAGTAAAGTCGGTGAGGACCGCGACGGAGGAAGGAGAGGCACGAGGGTCTGTAACAAGAGAGGCAAGAACACGAGAGAGAGAGAGAGTGGGGCGGTATGTGCGGTAGTTGTCAGTGATCGGAATGGACAGGGAGGCAGTGAGGGACGACTCAGGAGGACGAGGAAGAACAGACGGAGGAGGACGAGGAGGACTAGGACGAAACAACACGGTACGGAGGTCAGTGACAGGTGACGAAGGACGAGCACGAGGAGGATGAGAGGTCCAAGAGTGAGCGAGAGGAGAGGGAGACGGAGGAGACTGAGAACGAGGGAACACAGCCGGAGCTGAGTCCGGAGGAGGAAACGTAGGACCGAACACAGGAGGAGAGGAGGGGAGACCAAGGGCCCGAAGGCCAGAAACAGGGGCCGGAGGCTGCTCCGGCTGCTGCGGCTGCTGCTGCTGCTACTGCTGCTGCTGCTGCTGCTGCTGGTGGTGGTGGTGCTGCTGCTGCTGCTGCTGCAGCGGCTGCTGCTGCTGCTACTGCTTCTCCCGCTGCGACTTCAACCACTCACGCTCCACCCGCTGCTGAACCTCCGACCTCTCACGCTCCAAACGCTGCTGCTCCTCACGCTCTAGACGAAGAAGGGCTTGGTAATGAGTCGGGTAGGGGTGAGGAGGAGGAGTGGTGGCAGGAGACGCAGCAGAAGAACTGACTCCATCCTCGATAGTACCCGGTTGAGCCCCCCCAGAGCGAGTACCTCCCGCGGCAGCACGACCAGCACCTGTAGGAGGTGTACCCGCACCCCCAGTCGTGGTGCCTCCAGTGGCACCAGCACCAGCCCCAGACTCTCCAGCTCCAGAAACACCACCAGCTCCAGCACCACCACCAGCTCCAGGACCCTCGGAACGGGCAGCTGTGGCAGGTGCACGCTTAGCGCCAACGCCAACACCCCCGGAATGGGCAGCTTCTGTAGGTGCACGAACAGCTCCAACGCCAGCACCCCCAGAGCGAGCACCGCCAGAGCTCTTACCTCGAGCACCAACACCCTCAGAGTGTGCAGTGGCCGGTAAAGGAAGCGCTGGCGGCTGCTGCGGAGGCTGTGAGGACGACTGTGGGGAAGGAGGAGAGACCTGGGGGGGGAACCGAGGGGGGGGGGGAGTAGCGTGGGACACACCAGACGGAGCGGGAACAGGGGGGGGTACCGGAGGAGCAGGGGCGGGAGGAGGAGGAGCTGGAGCCAGGAAGAGGGGAGGGGGGGGAACCGGGAGACCTCGACAGGGGTACCGGACGTAGTAGGGGACGGACCCATCGAAACAGACGTCACGAGAGTCAAAGAACCAGTGGGAGGGACGGTGCTAAAAGGTGAAGTCAGAGGAGTCATCTGGAAAACCAAGGAAGACACAGGGGACGGCGCGAGGTGAGATCTTGTCCGCAGAGGTGTCGCGGACAAGCGCCAAGCAGCCCCAGACACGAAACCTCGACGCAACACCAGGGGACCCTGTCCAAAGACTGGTCGGTGAAGCCGCTGACCGAGAGACGCGAGCCCAGAGATTCAGCTGGTGAGCGGCGTACCGAGCCGCGTAGGGCCACAGAAAATGGGGCGCGTAGGAATGGATCATGGAGGTGCGGGCAATCTCCATGACCAGGCCTAAGCGGCGCTCAGCAACCCCATTCTGCTGTGGAGAGTCTGGAAGAGTCCAGGACTGGGTGATGCCCTGCTCAGCACAGAATCTGGCGAGAATGCCGGAGCGAAACTCACCCCCACGGTCGGAGTGGAGACAACTGACACGACGACCTCGAGTACCCTCGGTGGCGAGCAGCCACCGGATCAGCGTAGAAGTCACGTCGGACTTCTTCGCCAAAGGGAACACGGTGGTGTACCGAGAGTAATCGTCAACGACCACCAGAAAGAAACTCTCCCGCTCAGGGCCAAGGCGGGGAGCGGGGCCCCAGACGTCTAAGTGTAGTGTCGGGAAGGGCTCGGTGGCCGGACGAAGGGAGGAGGAGTGAGGGGTGGCGCACAGCCGACCCTGGACACAAGGACCGCACGGAGGAGCTGGGGACGGCGGGAGTGGCGGGAGGACTCGGGGGAGGCCTAAGACAAGACGCTGACTGGACATAGCGCGGAGACGAGGGAGGGACGGGTGACCAAGGCGGTGGTGCCAGAGGAGGGAGGGGTGGGCAAGCGACCGACACGAGCACGACGCAGCAACTAGACCGGACACAGCAACTTGACTGGACCTAGCTACTTGGTGGGACGGAGGAACCTGACGGGGGTCGGTGTGGAGGGTGTACAGACCGGAGCCCGGCTCCTGGCGAAAAGTGGCCAAGGGGGCGTACGTGTCACCGTCCACACAGACCGCGGTGTCACCAGAAGGCTCAACCCAGACCCCGACGTGCTGTCTCGCCAGGGGGCCCACACCAACCAGGTTCCTAGAGAACGTAGGAACGTGGAGGCCAGTCAGGGAACCGGAAGGAGCAGCTGGGCACGGGAGTGTAGTGGCGTGAGTCGCAATGACCGGTCCCGAAGAGGGATCGGCCAGTGCTGTAGGGACAGGCTCCGGTAGTGGAGAGAGAGTCGTGCGGTCGCGGAAGAAGCAGTGCGACGCTCCTGAGTCCAGTGTGAAGGAGAGAGACGCGTCCGCCGAGGGAGTACCTGTACTAGTAGCTAAACAAGATCCTACACTAGCACCTACTCTAGCAACAGGCAAAGATCCTAAGCTAGGTACAGGCAAGTACACAGATTCAGGAGCACTATAGTCAACATTAGCATACATGGCATAAGACCTAGCATCATCCATAGTCGTCAAAAACAGCAATACCACGAGCAAGAAGTGTCCCCCAGCGTGGCGGCGGGGGAGCGGAGGGGCCGTGGTGCAAGAGGTAGAGGTCGTCGAGACGACTGAACCAACATGCAGCAGAGTGGTCAGGGCGGCCACAGTACGAGTCCCTACGTGGACCCGTAAGGATCCAGTACTCACAGGGACCAACGTCGCGGCCGGCCGAGCGAGGTCCCCGACTGGAGGGGGCGCCACTGCGCCCAGTGCTCGGGGGACCCGCAGACCTCCACTGCTGCTGAGGGCCCCACTGCTGCGGAGGGCCCCACTGCTGAGGCTGCTGCTGTGGCGGGCGCTGCTGCTGGCCCTGTCGCTGCTGCTGCTGTCCCTGCCGCTGCTGCTGTCCAGGTGGTGGCAGCAGCTGCTGCTGCTGGAACCCCTCACCACCAGTGAAAACTCCACCGTCGAAAGGAGGGCCGTCAGGTCCCGAGCCACCCCCACCACCACTCCCACCACCTGCTCCACTGCCACTGCCACTACCCGCACCACCTCCAGTACCCCCCCCGCCCTTCCCGCCACACTTACCTGCTGGCCTTGCCACGTTTCTGTCCGCCAGAGATAGGAACAGCCGCCGTTTTCTCAGAGGCAGAAGACGTGGGCGTGGCCAGTGAGGCAGTGAAGGTGGGAAGCTGTGGTACCATGAGGAGGCAGAGGCAACAGTGAGGAGGTTACTCTCGATCTTCTATAGAGCAGTCTCAAGAAGATCGATGGTAAGCTCAGTGGGGTGCTTCAGAAGAAGCGCGTCGCGGGCTGTGGCTAGGCGGTCAGGGAGGCGAGTGACTAGCCAGTGAATAGTGAGCCACATAGGGGGCGGGGCAAGGGCAAGCTGGTCCTCAGTGCAAGCAGCGCGAAAGCGAGCGTCAAGGGAGCGCAGGTGGGTAGCGAGGTCAGAGACAGTCTCAAAGGAAGCGAGGTCAGGGTAGACAAAGGGTACGAGGAGGCAACTGAGCGAAGCAGCGGAGAGAGTGGAGTAGCGAGCAACAATAGCCTTATACAGATCTGCAGCAGACTCGACCTGAGTGAAGTGGACTGCCTCTGTCGGCGGGAGAAGGTCGGTCAGGGCGAGGCAGGCAGCGGCGTCACGAGACTCCCACACGTCGCGAGCGAGGAGCTGGCGCTGGTAGTCGGCCTCCTGCTCAGGAGTAGGCGGTGGGGTAGTGGGCAGCGGCTGAGGCTACGTAGGGGCGGTCTGAGTGCCGGACGCGTGTGCGAACAGGTGCACGCCATCCTGCCGCTGGCTCTTAAGGTGACCATCGCGCCTGCGTAAGCCACGTACTAAAATCATTAGGTCTCCCTTCAGGGTCAAATCGAAGTACTTGGGAGGTCGCCATAGGAGGCAAAACTGAGGGGGAGACAGTCAGTAGCGTGTGGGCAAGCGCGCAGGCGTGCAGGCGGGTAGGTGGCACGGCATGGGGACAGGCGGGCGGCGCAGCGCGCTGGCGGGCGGGCGGCGCGGCGCGCTGGCTGGCGGGCGGCGCGGTGCGCTGGCTGGCGGGCGGCGCGACGGGTCGAAGGGCGGGCGAGGCGGCGGGTCGACCGGCAGGCGACGCGACGCGCGGGGCTGCAGGGCGACGCGTCGAGCAGCGCGTGCAGGGCTGCCGGGCTGTGGGGCGACGCGACGGGCGGCGCTGCGGGTCGACGGGCGGGCGGCGCGACGCGCTGGCCTGCGGGCGGCGCGAAGCGCTGGCCTGCGGGCGGCGCGGCGGGTCGACTGGTGGGCAGCGTGGCGCGCTGGCCGGCGAGCGGCACGGCAGGTTGACGGGCGGGTGGCGCGATGCGCTGGCGGGCGGGCCGCGCGGCGGGCAGGGCGGTGCGCTGGCTGGCTGGCCGTCCGTGGCGCGCTGGAGTAGCGGGCTGGCGCGTGCGCTGGCGTGCGTGCTGGCGTGGTGCGCTGGCGTGCACGCGGGCTAGGGCGTTTAGGGCAGACCTAAGTCTAGGTCTAAGAACGGCGGTCTAGGTCTAAGAACGGAGAAGACTAGGTGAGGCCTAGGAAGCGCGAACCTACTGCTGATACCATCTCACGAACTGAAAAACAGCGGAATGAGTAGGATTGATTGGGTTGGGGTACAAATACCTAACCCTAACTGTTTGTACCCCATATAGCATAACTCACTAAAGGTAATAACATTTGACAGTACAAGAGATTAAATAGCAAACTAGCTAGCCATGTACTCTGAGGGGTACATTCCCTTATTTACTATATTACATAGCTACAGTAACCACGACTATTGCCATGCTCGACAGTTACCATGTTGCAGCGAACAACTGTCGCGCGGTTACTGGGTGGTCAAGGGTCACGACCGTTGACTGCCCTCAACGGTTGACCTTCGGGTCACCCTCGAGCTTCCGCATGCTCTATATGAGCAATTGCGGTACTCGTACAATAAAATGCCTTCAGGAATGTTTATAATAACCTTTTGGTTATTCCAACACTCCCCTTCATTCCTGAAGGTGGGCCACGTGGGATTTCTTGGTGATCCCGCAGAGGTTGGCGCAACGCTGGTACTGCTGACGTGGCAATTTCTTCGTCAGGAAATCAGCTGCCATGTGTCCGGTTGGGCAGTACGTGAGTTTGAATCTCCCCTTGTCGATTTCGCCCTTCACGAAGAAGTAACGAAGTGTGATGTGCTTCGTACGGTTAACAAAGCCAGGCTTGTTCGCTATCTTGATCGAGCTATGATTGTCGCAGAGTAACGTGAAGTGCCCATTCATCGTCACTTTCCCTTCTTGCAGAAGCTCCATTAGATACAGTCCTTCACAAACGGCTGCGCTGGCGGCGATGAATTCAGCTTCAGCTGACAAAAGGGCGATGAGTTCCTACTTCTGAGAGTTCCAGGAGATGAGTCCAGCAGGTTGGAGTTGGAAAACGAATCCTGCGTGGGAGCGTCTGTTGTCAACATCCCCTGCGTGGTCAGCATCTACGTAGCCATGAAGCTGCAGAGTGGCGGTGAGGTTAGCTTCGTAGGTGAGGCCGACGTCAGGTGTTGAGATGAAGTACTGCAGTGCTCGTCGAAGATCCAGTAGATTCTCCCCTTCAGTTCGCTTTAGGTGCTGTGCGAGCCGGCTTGTGACGTAGGAGAGATCGGGCCGGCACGTGACGGCGGCAAACAGGAGGCAGCCCAGCTGCTGTTGGTAGAGCCGATGTTCTTCGGTGGAGAGAGGTGTGGTGTCCGGTTCATGGTTAGGATGAGGAGTGCGGTAGGGAGTGGAGAGGTTGATTGGTGTGATCGCAAGTGTTTCGGCGTATTTGGCGGTGGAGAGGTGAATGGAAGAGGCGGTCTGGGTCACATTGAGTCCCAAGAAATGTGTGACGTTGTGGTTAACCGTCACCTTGAGCTTCTCCTTGATGTCAGCTTCGAACTGGTCGAGAAACCGCGTGTCATCGCCGGTGTCAAGGAGGTCGTCGACGTAGACGACGAAGACAATAAATTTGCCGCGCGATTCCCGTCTGTACATCCCGAGGTCATGCGGTAGCTGGGTGAAACCAAGCTGAATGAGAACGGAGTGGAGGTACTGCTGCCACATACGAGGTGCCTGCTTAATCCGGTAAAGGGATTTCTGAAGGAGACACACGGCGCCATCGTTCTATTCGAAGGCATGCGGCTGCTCGACAAAGATGATAGCGTCAACGGGAGTGTATAGGAAGGCGCTGCCGACGTCGATCTGGCGGAGCGGTCGCTGTTTGACGGCTGCGATGCAGATGAGAATGCGCACCGAGGTGTGGCGTCAGACTGGTGCGTAGGTGAGAGTGAAGTCCACCAGGTGGGTTTGCTCGAACCCGCGCACCACCCACCGTGCCTTATACTTGTCAATGGAGCCATCCGCCAAGGTCTTGATGCAAAAGACCCATTTTTCGCTGAGAACTTTCTCCCCTTCGCCAATGACCGTGGGACAAGTTTCCAGGTGCCGCGCCTTTTCAGCGACGCGATTTCTACCGCCATGGCTGCTCTCCACTTCTCACTGTCGGAGCCAGACAGTGCTTGGCGAACAGCGATCGGTTGTTTAGGAGAGTTGCGGTGAACAGGGACGGCGAGACCGAGCACGCGAAGGCCGGTTTCGTTGGTCTTTTCTTAGTAAAGGCGATCGTAGTCGTGGAAGCTGGTAACTTCGACTACGCCGTTGTCACTTTCGTTGCCAAAGCAGAGGGTGTCTTGCGACGAGTTGGGTTGCGGTAACTCAGCATCCGGGGATCGGCGCGCCTCACTGCTGTAGTTGTGAGCTTCGCGTGTTGTATCATCAGGATCGAATTGGTGTACAGGGATGAAAATCGGAGTCTGGAGCGGGCTTGTAAGGGCCATGCTGGGTGCAGTACCCATCGGGGTGACATCGGTCGCGTCTGCATCTTCCGCCAGGTCAGCTTCGTCGTGTGACGTGGCGAAGCTGCGGTGCCCCTAAAAAACGCTTTCTGGTGACTTGTCAGCTTTCTGGTGCTCCTTGAATAGTGGTAGGGTCACATGATTTCGTCACCTCGTGTGTCGCGTAGTCCAGCACGATCCACGCCTTGTATTTTTTTTCGATTCCGAGGTGGATCCCCCAACGTGCCCGATCAGTAAATTTTCCGGTCCTTGCAGTGTGGGGTCTGTACTGTACCATGCAGCCGAACACCCGAAGAAGACTCGTGTCTGCCTTCCTGCCCGTCCATGCCCGGTAGGGCGAATTGTTGTTCTCGAGGCTTCGGGAGGACAGCAAGTTGTGCAGCCGAACAGCGTGGTTCATCGCAAACGGCCAATATTTGGTTGGGATGGCCGACTGCTTCATCAGGGCCCTCATCCGTGTAGCGAGGCTCCTTTTTGTCCGTTCTACTACTCCTTGTTGTTGGTGAGCGTAGGGCAGGGACACCAGGTGCTCAATCCCCTTCTGCTTGAAGAGCTCCTTGAACTCTGTTGAGAAGAACTCCAAACCCTCGTCTATCTGGTAGCTCCTCAGCTTCAGTACGGATTGACGCTCAGCCCGCCTTATCCATGCCACGAAACACTCGAAGACTAGAGAGCGACAGTCAGTATTGATGGCATAGACGTAGCGTGTGCAAACGTCGATAAAAGTGAGCGTTTACTATTCACCGTCGAGCCCTTCGTGGCTGAGAACCATGAAGTCGCTGTACACTTTATCCAGCGGCTTGTAGCGTTTGTATCCCGGAGGTAAGTCGTGAAAGGGCTTGTGGGTGAGCGACGCTGTTGGGCAAACGATGCACGGTGGGTCAGCTGAATCCGCGGTGAGGGAACCGTCTCGAGGCAGGAGGAGAGCGCCGTCGTCGAAGACTCCGGCCTTGAGTGAGTTTTTGAGCGTGGCGTGCGAGGGGTGTCCAAGTCGCTGATGCCAGGTTTCAGGGTCCGCTCGATAGCCGACAGTCTTCTGGTAATATTTGTGTCGTGCGGATTTGTTGTCCTGCTCCTTTCCAAGTCGCGTATCAGCGGCGGCGTCGGCGTCAGCGGCAAAGGCCCGAACGGAGTCTCGTTCCAGGAGGGCACGCGGAATTCCGACGATGTTATCTGTGTCAGCGGCATGAACCTGCTCCCCGGTGACGAGCAGGTGCGTTGACGGCGGCGACTTCGGTCTCGGCCAATCATGGATGGGAAGTCCATTTATTGGGATCCGAAAGTAACTATACTCAGTTCCGATGACTTCAATTTCTTGCGGCCCTTGTTGTGGTGATGGTGATTCCTCCGAAGGTTCCGGTAATTCTGCTACTTCTCCGAAGAATTCGAAAGTCACTTCTTCTTCTGACTCCTCCGCTGTGGGTTCTGGTGTGTCAGGAGCGTATTGATCTGGAAGGGGAGGACCTCCCCAGCTGGTACCACGAGTTGCCCAGTATGGGTCGACCGCTGCCACTTCCACGGGTGGGAGTCCCGTAGCTTCATCGTAGTTTCACGGGCCCCATCCTTCTCCAGCTGAGGTTCCCCAGCCGCTGCTGGCGGCTTCTCATGCTTCTGGTGCCGTGGCGGCGCCCCATCCGGTCGCAGCTGCTTCTTCTTCGCCTGTTGTCGGGGGAGGAGTGCCCCACGTTGTCGCGCCTACTTCTCCCATCGAGACGGCATCCCAACCACTTGCGACTGCTTCTTCTGGCGTCAGAATTTTTCCCCAAGGGCCTAGCGCGGGCTCGAGAGTACCCCAACCTGTTCCGGTTGCTTCTCTTTCCCCGGTGGTTGGTGCTGCAGGTGCTGGCATGCCGCTATCTTCTTCCATTGTGGCAGGTCTAGTTTCTGCAGGATTGGAGGTCGAAGCGGTTGGAACAGTGCACAGGCGCAAGAGACCGTCTGCGGCGGGCCGTTCAAGATCCATTTCCGCCGGATGGGACCATGTCGGCGGCTCCGTGGGAGTTGTCTTCAACAGCATGTAAAAAATAACAGACTGGAATGGTGAACTAGAATGGAATGTGAGTACAAATATGAAACCCTAACGCTGTGACCCCCTTATAGGCTAACCCACTACAGCCTACACAAATATAACATATACAATGTTTGACACACCCCCATAGGCAAAGTGGGGGAGACCTAGGGGTCACAAGACCAGTCAAGGCAAAGCAAGGCAACAACAAGCTCAAGGTGGATCTCAAGGATTCCACACAAATTCCGAGCACAAGCTAGTGGTCACAAGACCAGTTCACATGCAGGTTTATAACAGAGCACGAGATACAGTGATCACAACCTAGCAAGAGTAAACATGCAGGTATAGATATATATAGTGATCACAGTACAAGCAAAGTCAAGAGGTAAGCAAGTGAGGTCCAGTAGGCACAAGGCCTAGTAGAGTGCAGAAGCGCTGATGGTCACGAGGCTGAAGCGCCTTGGTGAACACATCAGCAGTGTTGGCCTCAGTGGCCACGTAGCGAATACAAAGCTGACCGCGCTGCTGCAGCTCTCGAGCAAGGAAGTACCGCAGGGCGATGTGCTTCGTTCTGTGCTCCAGTCTGTGCTCCTCACACAAGGCAATGGCAGCCTTGTTGTCGACGTACAGTACTGGAGGAGAACGAGGCCGCTCTCCGAGGTCGGTCAGCAGGTAGGTCAGCCAGCGTAGCTCCTGGGCAGCCATGGCTGTAGCGTAGATCTCAGCCTCGCAACTGGAGCCGAGAACAGAAGAAGAGCGTGTAGAGCGCCAAGAAACTGAGCCAGAGCCAAGGCTGAAGGTGTAGCCCTGAGACGACCGCTGAGTGGCCTGGTCGTCTGCCCAAGAAGCGTCTGAGTGCCCTGTGAGAACAACTCGGTCTCGCCCTCCAAGCACAAGCCCCATGCCCGACGTACTGCACAAGTAGCGCAACACCCTCTTAGCGGCATCCATGTGCTCCTTCCTGTGACGGCCAGGAGCGACATAGCGTGCAAGGATGCTAAGAGGGTATACAAGGTCAGGTCGAGTGCAGGTCATCAGGTACATGAGGCAGCCCACAAGCTCTGGATACGGGCCACTCGGCTCTACGGACTCATCCGAAGGCAGAGCTGAGAGCGAGTGACCGGTAGGCAGAGGAGTGGACTGAGGCGAGGAGTACGTGAAGCGGAAGCGCTGGAGAACCTGCTGCACCATGTGTGACTGAGTCAGGGTGATGGTGCGCCGTGCTCTGTCCCGGGTGATCCGCAAGCCAAGATAGCTTGTCAGCTCACCCAGGTCTGTGCACGTGTGTCTCCTCTGCAGCTCCGACTTCACGTAGGCGAGTCCTGCAGTGTCAGCAGTGGCAAAGACCAAGTCGTCGACGTACACGAGGATGTAGAACGGCGGCAGCGAGGTGTCGGTGCGCAGGAACAGCGACGGGTCAGCTGTAGAAGGCGCGAACCCAAGAGCCGCAAGTGTCGTCCTCAGTGTGTCGTGCCACTCACGCGGAGCCTGGCGGAGACCGTAGACCGGCCGCTGAAGCCTCCACTGGGTACCAGGAGGAAACGACCCAGTGAAGCCAGGTGGGCGGCGCAGCCAGATCTCCTCGTGCAGGCTGCCCTGCAAGAAAGCAGTGCTGAAGTCAAGTGAGTGAAGCTCGTAGTCGCGGTGAGCGGCTATGTGCAGCAGCACCCGAAGAGTGGTCATCTTCGGGGTGGGGGAGAAGGTCTGGAAGAAGTCAACTCCCTCTCGCTGACTGAAGCCACGAGCCACGTAACGCGCCTTGAAGACAGGCGGAGAACCCGGCGGCCGCTTCACCCTGAAAATCCACATGCCACTGACGATGTTCGCCCCTGGAGGGGGAACCTCGTCGACGTAGGTGCGTGTGGACTTCCAGGAAGCCATCTCGGCGTCCATGGCTGTCTGCCACTGAGAGGAGTAGGGACCCGCCATCGCCTCAGCGTAAGTGCGCGGGGTCGGGATGTCTGGTGCATCCGGGTCTCCCTCAGGGGCAACTAGCAAGGACACGAGACGGGGCAAAGCAGCAGCAAGGCAGTGGAACTCCTCCTGTCTGTCCTCAAGGACGTCCGTGCCAAGAGCACGCTCACCCCCGACGGACTGAGGACAGACAGACTCAGCAACAAGGCTAGCAGCGTAGTCTAGACGACAGGCAGCAGCAAAGTCAACCAACTCAGCGACCAGCCGAGGTCTCAAAGGTAGGGTCAGTGACAACAGTAGCAAGGAGACGCGTGACAGTAGGGTGCTCAGTACGATACCGGTCAGACTCAGGGTCCGGAACGTCAGGCAAAGAGGACACAGGAGGAGACGGTAGAGGGACACGCTGAGGAGCAGTAGAGGGACGCAGAGTCATGTAGTGAGTGCCTGGGACAGGAGGAGGACGCTCACGACGGACACGACGACCAGTGCGAGCAGGACGAACAGGCGACGCAGGACGAGACTCAGGCTCACGACGCTCTGTAAGACCTCCTGTGGGACCAGTGTAAGGAGAGGGAGCAGGGAGAGGCGAGGTAGGCGGTAACTGTGACTGCGGCTGGACAGGCGGGGGACACTCTACGGAGGGAGGAGGACAAGGAGGAGGAGCCTGCCCAAGAACCTGCTGAAGGAGCGGTACGAAGTACGGTCGCGGCCGCGCAGCGTCTCCAGAAGCAGAGGAGACTCCAGCGGCCGGGTCCTCAGTACCAGTAGGAGCTCCAGCGTCCGGGTCCACAGCACCAGCAGCAGCTCCACCGGCCGGGTCCTCAGCACCAGTAGTAGCTCCAACGCCCGGGTCCTCAGCAGCAGCAGTAGCGCCACCGCTCGGGTCCTCAGCTCCAGCAGCAGCTCCACCGTCCGAGTCCTCAGCACCAGCAGCAGCTCCACCGTCCGGGTCCTCAGCACCAGCAGCAGCGCCACCGCCCGGGTCCTCAGCTCCAGCAGCAGCTCCAACGTCCGAGTCCTCAGCACCAGCAGCAGCTCCACCAGGCGGGTCCGCAGCACCAGCAGCAGCTCCAACGTCCGGGTCCTCAGCACCAGCAGCAGCGCCACCCCCAGGGTCCGCAGCACCAGGAGCACCACTCCGAAGACTGCAGCGGCGTGTGTACCACTCGCGGATCTGCTGAATGGGGGGGAGCTCCTGGGTAGGAGGGGAAGTACCGGGACGAGCTCCAGCAGCACCTCTCTGGAGGCGGCAGTACTCGAGGTACCTCTCCTGCAGCTGCTGGGAGGAGAGAGCTCCTCCAGGTGTAGCACGCGCAGGCTCAGCACCCCCAGACTCCGCACCCCCAGACTCAGCACCCCCAGGCTCAGCACCTCCAGGCTCCGCACCTCCAGGCTCCGCACCTCCTGGCTCAGCACCCCCAGGCTCCGCACCCCCAGACTCAGCACTCCCAGGCTCAGCACCCCCAGACGCAGCACCCCCAGGCTCAGCACCCCCAGACGCAGCACCCCCAGGCTCAGCACCCCCAGACGGACGAGAGTCAACAGCTACCTCGACAGGCTCACCCGGGTCTACCTGGGACACACCTGAGGGAGCGGCACCCTGAGGGGGGAGGGGGTCTGGTACCTCAGCACCTGGAGCGAGGAAGAGAGGCGGGGGGGGGAGCGGGGCAGTGCGGTAGGGGAAGAGGCGGTAGTAGGGGATGGACTCGTCAAAAGTGACGTCCTGAGAGGCCAGGACACGACGCGAGGTGGGGTGGTAGAACTGCCAGCCAGGGGCGTCCGGGACAAAGCCAAGGAAGACGCAGGGGACAGCGCGACGGGAGAGCTTGTCCGCGGACGTGTCGCAGACAAAAGCTCGGGATCCCCAGACCCGAAAACGCGACGCATCGCCAGCCTCTCCCGTCCAACGCAGTGTCGGAGAAGTCTCGGGCAAGGAGACACGGGGCCAGAGGTTGAGCTGATGCGCAGCGTATCGAACTGCAAACGGCCACAGAAAATGGGGGGCAGCCGCATGGCTCAAGGAGGTACGAGCGACCTCCATGACCAGACCAATGCGGCGCTCAGCAACCCCATTCTGCTGTGGAGAGGCCGGAAGCGTGTACGACTGCTCAATGCCCTCCTGCTGACAGAAGGCCTCCAATAGGCCAGAGGAAAACTCCCCACCTCTGTCAGAGTGCAGACGCAGGACAGGGAAGTCGGAGTGGAAACGCTCACTGAGCTGGAGACGAGATCTGCGGATCCAAGGGATCAAGACATCAGGGACGTCACCCTTGGCGCGCAAGGGGAAGACCGTGGTGTAGCGTGAGAAGTCGTCAACAACAATCAGGAAGTACCTCTCCTGATACTGACCACGGACGCGGGCTGGGCCCCACACGTCCATGTGGAGCGTCTGCAAGGGAGCAGTCGTCGGGGGAAAGGAGGAGGAGTGAGGAGCGGCGCGCTGCCGTCCCTCGACACAGGGAATACAGGGAGGAGCAGGCGAGTCGGGAAGGGGAGGGAGCACCCTGGGAAGACCAGCAACAAGGTCCCGTTTGTGCATGGCCCGAAGGCGCTGCACAGACGGGTGACCAAGGCGGTGGTGCCAAAGGACAGTCTCATGCGCCAGAGAGCGACACGAGCAGGGGGCGGACAGCTGACCTGACGCAGACGCAGACGTAGACGCAGACGCAGCTACCTGAGGAGACTCAGTGGTCAGTGTGTACAGGTCCGACCCCGGCTCCCGAGTGAAGGTAGCCAGGTGGCGACCCGTCCGAGCACACGTGCAGTGTGTCACGCGCTCGTAGGCGGGGGTGAACTGGTGAACACCCCCGTCCTGGAGCGCACTACCTGCCACCAAGTTCGTAGAGAACGAGGGGAGGTAGAGACCTGACAGCGTGCCGGACGGGACCGCCGGACAAGGAAGGACAGTGGAGGAGGTCGCAATGACCGGACCCCCAGAGGGGTCAGCAAGGGAGACAGCAACTGGCCGAGCGAGTGGCTCAAGGACAGTGCGGTCACGAAAGAAGGAGCGAGAAGCACCTGAGTCCAGTGTGAAGGTGTGCAGTGCTGCAGTCGACTCAGTACCAGGGGACACGGACGCACGAGCACCTAGGGCTGCAGCCTCACCAGGACCTGTGGGAGCAGACGCGCTAGCACCTAGAGCGGCAGCCGGACTGGCCTGAATGCCCGGGTCGGGCGGAACACGCAAGTACTGAGCACCCTCTCCACTAATAGACATCGCATACATGGCAGTGAGAATAGCATCAAAGTCTAAAGCCCAAATATCAACACCCCTCTTTTCCAGATCAGCCCAGCGCGGCAGCTCAGTGGCAGCAGGAAACTGAGTGCGCCACGCGTCGTTAAGGCGCGCGAAGCAGCGCTGCGTGGGGTGCGGCCTCCCACACTGCTGGCCGCTGCGGTCACCTGTGCGAATGACGTACGTGCAGGTAACGCTACGCTGCGCATACCACTCACGGGCGGCCTGAAGCGTCGGGGCGGGCTGCTGACTCTGTCCTCCGCCAGTGCCTCCACGACCACCACCCCCACCGCCGCCGCCCCGGCCACCTCCACCCCTGCCGCCGCCACGACCACCTCCGCCTCCGCTGCCGCCTCCACCACCACTCCCACCGCTGCTGTCTCCTCCCCCACTGCCGCCACTAGTCTCCCCAGCCGCGCCTCCACTCCCACCGCCTCCACCCCCACCTCCTCCGCCACCACCCCCACCCCTGCCCCCTTTGTTCCTGCGGCGCCCGCTCGAAGCAGACGCGGTCCCGACCTTCTCAGCACCAAGAAGGTCGACAGCAGCAGCAGAGGCGACAGAGGGGAGGAGGGGGGAAGGGGAACACCCCTCAAAGAACGGGGTGCGGGGGTCGCCACGAGAGGTGCCTACAGCGACGATGCTCGCCTCAGCTGCAAGCAGTTCCTTCTCGAGGAGGGCAACAGTGAGCTCAGTGGGGGAGCGAGAGAGGAAGTGGTCCCTGACTGCGCGCAGAGAGTCAGGGAGGCGGGTGACGATGTGGTAGAGAGTGATCCAGAGTGGGGGGGGGTTGCTAGTGAGAAACTCGGCAGGCATAGCAGCGCGAAAGCGGGCCTCACTAGTCTTAAGGTGGGTGATGAGGTCTGCGACAGTGTGAAAGGAGGCTAGGTCGGGGAACAGGTAGGGGAGAGTGAGGCGGCCTAGCGTGGCAGAGGCGGGTGAGGAGTAGCGGGCAACTACAGCGGTGTAGAGGTCCTTAGCAGTCTTGCACTGGCCGAAGTGCTCGCGCTCGTCTAGCGGCAGGGAGTTGCGAATAGCAAAGCGAGCGTGCGCATCACGGGTCTGCCACTGGGAACGCAGAGTGCTGTCAGCAGACGAGTCAGGGGCAGTGGCATGGCCTAGGGCGTGGTCGTACAGTGAGATATCTTCCTTGGCAGTGAGCTGTAGGAACAGGTGCAGGTCATCTAGCCAGGTTTCGAACTTCACTGGACGGCCCTCGGCATCGAAAGCTAGAACGGGAGGACTAGCCATAGTGACAGTAGCAGTAGCAGTAGTAGTAGGAATCAGGCCGCTGGAAAGGTGTGCGGAGGGTCAACTGTCCGTAGTGGCACACGAGCGGCAGTAGTAGGTAGCGTGGCAGCAGGAGCTGCAACGGCGCACTGGTGGCAGCTGCAGTGGCAGCAGTGTGCGCGGTAGGTAGCAAGTAAAAAACAGTGAGAGCGCGTGCCTCGCGGGCGGCGGCTGCAGAAGCGCACGGGCGGCAGCGGCGCACGGGGAACGGCGGTGCACGGGCAGCGGCGGCGCACGAGCAGCGGCAGCGTAGGGGCAGCGACGGCGCACGGGCAGCGGCGGCGCACAGGCAGCGGCGGCGCTCGGGAGGCAGCGGAGCGCAAGCAGCAGCGGAGGCAGCGGCGTACGAGCAGTTGCGGGCAGCGGGGCGTGCGCGAGCAGGCGACGGGCGGCTGCGGGGCGTGTGCGAGCAGGCGACGGGCGGCTGCGGGGCGTGCGCGAGCGGCTGCAGGCAACGGGCGTGCGGTACGCGAGTGGCGCTGGCGGTGCGCGGGCCGGCAGCGGGCAGCACGCAGGCCGCGCGGGTGAAGTGCGGGCTGCGTGGGTCGGTAGCGGGCGGTGCGCGGGCCGGTAGGGGGGATCGCGGGGGTCGTAAGAGGCGCGGCAGGGTCGTAAGAGGCGCTAAGGGGCGGCGCGACGGGGCCGTGAGGGGCCTCTAGGTCAAATACGACGGGGCCGCGGGGCCTCTAGGCGGGGCTCGATCGACGGGGCCAGCGGGGCCGAAGAAAAAAAAAAAGTTAATAATAAAGCGCTCGAGGGCGCTACGGGGGAGGCGCTAAGAACGCGCTCCGGTAGTAGGTAGGTAGTAAGTAGGTAGGTAGGTAGGTAGGTAGGTGGGCCCTTAGGACGGTCCTAGCGAAGGACCTGCTCTGAAACCATGTCAAAAATAACAGACTGGAATGGTGAACTAGAATGGAATGTGAGTACAAATATGAAACCCTAACGCTGTGACCCCCTTATAGGCTAACCCACTACAGCCTACACAAATATAACATATACAATGTTTGACAATGCTAACTTTGCTAGCTTGCCTGGACTTTATTATGCATTATCTAGCTTAGCATTATTTTGCTTTGCTTGCTTTTGCTAGATTTCCTAGGTTTGTTGCTTTTACTATATTTATTATAGTTATAGGCACCGAACTAGGTTGAGTGCACCGAATTCTAGGCTTTTCGGTTGCCACCGAATTGCCTTCTACCGAATTCGGGAAGGGCCTGTTCGGGACGCTTCGCGACCCTCAGAACCTTCGCGTAACACCTGGTTACTGCCCCTTGTGTCGAGCCTATATATAGCCTCGTGTTGTACCCAGGTGATAATTCAATTCAAACTCTCTTTTCTGAGCTCGATCCAAAGATCCTCACACTTGGTATCAGAGCCTGTTTACACGCGAGTTTTTCTGCCGCTAAATCGTAGCTTTTAAAACCGCGGGGGCGACGACGAACGCGCCGATTTCGGGTACGTAAACCAGTTCCGCGCTGTTTTTTAACGTCCCCCTCGAACCGGTTTTCGGACGCTCCTCAGGAACATTTTGGTGAAAAATGTTTCAGCCGTCGGATCGATTTCGACATCAACGGCCCTCAGAATTTCGCCCAAAAAAGTTGGAATTTGGGGCGTCGGATCGAATTGTAGCTGAACGGCCGAGATCTGACGCGAATTTCGGCTAAGGGAGAATTACGCGACTAGCAGAAACGGCGCTTGACATTTGTACGTCGATTTTATTCGCAGTAAGTCGACCGGCGCCTAGTTTTCAATTAATTCTGTCGCAAGCCTTCCTGTAAATCGCCAAATGGAGGAAAACGGTGATAATTTCGTACGGAAAATTACGGAGTTACGCACCGACCTGGACCAGATGCGAGCGGCACTCCGGCGATTAGATGAGCTCGTCGCGAACCAGTCGGCAGCCGCCACAGCAGCAGCGAATGTAGCAGCGAATACAACAGCGACGGTAGCAGCAGCAGCGGCGACACCGACACTTCACCAAGCAGCAGCCACAGTGAATCTTGAGGCGGCACGTCCGAGGATACCGGAGGCGTTTTATCCAAATGCGAGAGACAACGACGCCCGTCGATTCATTGCGACACTCGAAATTTATTTCGAGGCCGTTGGCTGTACGACCCCGACACACGATGCAATGCGGATTCGGCTCGCAGCGACACTGTTGCGAGGCCCGGCGCTCGAGTGGATTTACAACAGTAAGGAGATCCGAGGCGAGGGGTCATGGACGCAGTTTCGGGCAGCTTTAATTCAACGTTTCGAACCGATCAATTCCAGCTACATGGCGCGGCAGCAGATTCATCGGCATAAACAGTACGGCAGTGTAACACAGTACACGCAGCAGATGGAGAGCCTCTTCAATCGAATTACCGACCTGACCGAAGGGGAAAAAATCCAAGCGTATACTGAGGGGCTAAAAATGGAAGTCCGCCGACAGGTGATTGCCGCGAACTACAACAACTACCGCGACATGGTGTGTGCAGCAGAGAGATTCGATGCGCTGACGCGAGGTCAACCCGAGACACGACGCCACGTGCCGAACAGATCATTCGACACGAAGCGATCGGCACCACCCACGACCGCCGACCTGATGGATATCGACAAGATCGACGCGAAGCAGCGGCCGACAAAATACGAGAAGTGTGAATTTTGCGGCGCAGCGGGACATCGACTCTTGGCGTGTTGGAAAATGAAGAAGGCACGAGCAGAGCTGCAGGGCAACAACAGCACAGCACCCACGAAGTCAACAAACGTGGCGACTTCGGAGCGGGCGAAAAAAGGAGGACATGATGGCGCGAATTTAAAACGTCACAACCGGCCGGCACCAGGGGAAATCGCCGAGACAAATGGAGGCTCCGCGAAACAAGACTCTGCACCGACCGGGAAACTCCAGCCGAACACCCACGAAAGTAAGAATTCGTTAAAGTTATCCTACAAAGATACTTTAACTAAGAATATTACTTCTCGTGATTTTCAAGCCTTCAGGGGAGATTTAGAGGCCAAGAAAAAGCCTTTAGAGATTATTAAGGTACCTGAGAAGTTGGCCAAACTACTCCGGAGCGTTGAAAAGGGTCGTGCGTTCCAAGGAGTTAATTTTCTCTCCCCGCAGCACAGTGTTAAGGCTCCCCATTGCCCACAGGAGAAGCCTACACAGCTGCAACGGCTTAGGGGAAGGTTCCAGGCCAAGACGAAGCTGAATCGGCCTCGGATAAATCCTTCCAACCCTTCTCAATTGAAGACTGATATTCAGTCAGCAGCTTCGAGCGCAGGACCTCGGGATGATCTATTCGACGTACCCTATGATCCTGTAAGCGAGACCATCTACGGTTACTCGGAGCAGCAGCAGCCACTACTCCTCGAGGTGATCTGCAACGGGCGACGCCTCCAGGCACTGGTGGACAGCGGTGCGTCCCACTCGGTGTGTGACCGCGGGACGTTGGAGAAAATTGGAGAGAAAACGCAGGAGACCCAATTTTCAGCAACGATGGTGGACGGTACGAAGCTTCCCATCCACGGCGAAGCATCACTGCAGCTGCACATAGGTGCGTTGAGATGGAAGCCGACGTTGCCGATCACGAACATCAAGGGATTAGACTTCATCTTGGGGCGAGATTTCCTGAAGCAGTTCAACCCCGAGATCGACTGGGTCAATCGAAAGGCGTGCATCTACAACAACGGGAAACGAGTGGAGAGAAGCATCTGGACGGATACAGGGGACGTTCCTGAAACGACACTGGCACGGTTCGAACAGACGGTGAACGAGAGTAACACGGGTTACTTAGCATTGGTCATGGCAGCACTAGAGGAGGAGAAGCCGATTTCGGAGCTACCTGCAACCGTGAAGGAGGTCTTGGAGCAGTACAAGGACATAATGCCCGACGACCTACCTGCAGGCGTACCTCCAGCACGCACCCACGAGCACGAGATCGTGGAGGAACCAGGTGCGAAACCCGTCTCACGTGCACCATACCGACTGAGTCCGACCGAACTGACAGACATGAAGAAACAGATAGAGTATCTACTGGACAGACAACTGATCCGCCCATCCACCTCTCCCTACGGTGCACCAGTTCTCTTCACACCAAAACCAGATGGCAGTCTACGGATGTGCATCGACTACCGCGCACTGAACAAACAGACAGTTAAAAACAAATACCCCATACCGCGCATCGACGACTTACTGGACCAACTGCGTGGTGCAACAGTTTTCTCGAAGCTGGACCTACGGTCGGGTTACTGGCAGATCAAGATGGCGGACAACTCGATCCACAAGACGGCGTTCCGTACGCGATACGGCTCCTACGAATACTTGGTGATGCTGTTCGGACTCTGCAACGCACCAGCGACGTTCCAGGCGGAGATGAACCACATCCTACGGCCCCTGCTGGACGAATGCGTAGTAGTGTACCTGGACGACATTCTCATCTACTCCAAGAACATGAAGGAGCACGTGGAGCATCTGCGAAAGGTGTTCGAGATCCTGCGGAAAAACAAGTTCTACGTGAAGCTGTCAAAGAGCGACTTCGCACTGAAGAAGGTGCAGTTTCTCGGGCACATGGTGAGTGCCAAAGGCGTACACGTGGACCCATGGAAAATCGAAGCCGTTAAAAAGTGGAAAGTTCCAGAGAACGTGAAGGAGTTGCAGCAGTTCCTCGGCTTCGCCAACTACTACAACAGGTTCGTGCCACAGTACGCTAAGATAGCAGCGCCACTGACCGACCTACTGAAAAAGGACACGCCCTTCAAATGGGGTGCTCCTCATCAGCAAGCCATGGAACAGCTACAGACAGCAGTGACCCCGAGAAGGACTACGTAGTTGAAGCAGACGCTAGTGACCAGGCAGTCGGAGCAGTACTGATGCAGGATCACGGACGCGGTTTACAGCCTATCGCCTACCTTAGTAAGAAGCTACACGGAGCAGAACTGAACTACCCCATCCACGACAAGGAAGCCTTAGCCATAGTCGTAGCCTTCAAGGCGTGGAGGTGTTACCTTGAGGGAGCCAAGACCACAGTCTATAGAGACCGACCACTGCAGTCTCAAATACCTGAAGTCGCAGCCGACGCTCTCACGACGACAGGTGCGGTGGGTGGATTTCTTGGAGACCCACTTCCACTACGACATCGTCTACAAACCCGGGCTACACAACAAAGCTGACGCATTGAGCCGCCCCGGTCATGTAGCAGGCATCCAGCTCGACGGGATGAACCCTCTGCTCAAGGGTCTATTCCAACATGGGTACTCCGTGGACGGCGAGATCGCAACGGCAGAGAAACAGAAGCTGTTACAGTGGGAGAAAGACTTAGCGGTAAGGAAGGGTTCAGGAAAGATTTGGGTACCGAATTGCACCCCGCTATGGCAGATCCTATTGGAGGAGTTCCATGACGTACCTTACGCGGGACATTTCGGGAGCAACAAAACGTTAGCGGGAATAGCGAAGTATTACTACTGGCCTCGGATGGCAGCAGACGTGCAGCAGTTCGTCACCTCATGCGACACGTGCTAGCGGATGAAGAGTAGCAAGCAGGAGAAAGCAGGGTCACTTCATACCGACCAACGCCACAGCTACTGCTGAAGCAACTGCTCGACTCTTCTTCGACCGCATCATCACCATCCACGGCATCCCCGCTACACTCATCTCAGACAGAGACCCAAAATTCACGAGTAAGTTCTGGAAGGAGCTTATGGGACTGTTGGGGACTAAGCTTGCGATGTCTTCAGCATACCATCCCCAGACTGACGGACAGACAGAGCGACTCAATCAGGTGGTTGAACAGTTACTGCGCACAGCTTGCAAAGACGACATCAGCCACTGGGATACACAGTTACCGACCTTAGAGTTCGCTTACAACAACGCCTCGCATGCGGCCACAGGGAAAACACCTTTCTTCCTGTGTTACGGACGGGAACCACTCACACCACAACAGCCAACCACACCGGCACACGTCCAAGCCGCACACGACTTCGTCACCACCATGCAGCAGCTATGGGAGAAGACTCAGCGATGTCTCACCACGATGCAGAACTCCCAGAAGCAGTATGCCGATCGCCAACGACGAGATCACTCAGTAGCAGTCGGAGATCAAGTGCTTCTTGACACGCGCAACTTGAACCTGTCTCACCTACCATCCAAACTCCGGCCTCGCTTCTGTGGTCCTTTTCTCGTGGAGGCACAGGTGACACCAGTTACATTCCGCTTGCGCTTACCAGATACGTGGAAGCTTCACAATGCTTTCCATGTTCAGCTACTGAAACCCTACAAGGACCCCAACCAACAGTTCCAGGGATGGCAGCTACCGCCACCACCACCTGTACTTGTGCAGGATGAACCAGAGTACGAGATCGAGCGTGTTCTCACTCATCGGCGCCGCGGCGGCAAGACCCTCGAGTTCCTAATACGCTGGAAGGGATACGACCCCACTGAGGACAGTTGGGTTGCAGAAGCTGATATGGGCAACGCACGCCGTGCTCTCAAGGACTATCTTGTCAAGCAGGGTGTATCTCACGCCACCCAGCTTTGAGGGGGGGACGTGTGAGAGTACGACGGCTTATGCTAGCTTTGCTAGCTTGCCTGGACTTTATTATGCATTATCTAGCTTAGCATTATTTTGCTTTGCTTGCTTTTGCTAGATTTCCTAGGTTCGTTGCTTTTACTATATTTATTATAGTTATAGGCACCGAACTAGGTTGAGTGCACCGAATTCTAGGCTTTTCGGTTGCCACCGAATTGCCTTCTACCGAATTCGGGAAGGGTCTCTTCGGGATGCTTCGCGACCCTCAGATCCTTAGCGTAACACCTGGTTACTGCCCCTTGTGTTGAGCCTATATATAGCCTCGTGTTGTACCCAGGTGATCATTCAATTCAAACTCTCATTTTTGAGCTCGATCCTAAGATCCTCACACTCACCAACCAGCCAACCCTACGCTACCTACATCTACTACACCATCTCCGACAACCGTGGATCGCGTGAAGGCATTCTCTATTGAGAAATTCATCGGGGAGGACTCTGAGCACCGGAGCTTTCCGCATGAGGCTCATGTTCACCCAATACAAGCTATTGGATCTGGTGGAGGGGAAGGAGAAGATGCCGGAGGCCGCGGAGCTGAAAGGAGCGTGGATGAAGTGCTCGTTCGACGCGTACATGCTCATGGTGCAAGCGGTTGGCGGACGACAACTTGACCACATCAAGGACCTCTTGGGTGATCCAGAGCGTGGCCCCAAGGCTTGGACGAAGCTTCTAGATGTGCATTCACTGACACACGCTACCAGCATCATGCTACTCTCGTGGCGGCGCGACATCATGTTCGTTGATTAAGAGCCGATGCAACCCGTGTTGGACGAGATGCGCGACATCTTCACGAAGCTCCAAGGCGGCAGTGTTGTGTATAAGGAGCTCGTGCAGTGCGTGGAGATCGTGATACGGCTGCCGGAGTCGTGGTCTGCCCTTGCCCTTCCCAATGGAGCGTGGATTACATCCGGGCGCGCATCCTTGAGGAGGACTTGCGGCGTTCGGAGTGTGGAGCGCTCGGAGGAGGGGGCTGGCTATGGAGTTGGAGGTGGAAAGAGCGGCTTCAAGAAGAAGTGGAAGGGCAAGAAAAAGGACAACCATAAGGAGGATAGCAGCGGGGGTCTAGGGGAGGTGTGCTTCTACTGGAAGAAGCGCGGACATTGTTGGAGGAAGTGCTACCAACGACCTAAGGATTGGACCCCGCCTTCATCAAGCAACCAGCGTGGTGGCACGAGGAGTGGGGGAGTCATGGGAGCTAGTGGAGAGGAGAAGGATGAGGAGAAAGGCGGCAAATCTGAGTAGCGGAAGGTCGGGTTCTTCGTGAATGAAGGCGCAACCAACCCCACCATGGCTGCCAAGGTTCTCCTACACCCCCTCACCCATTAAGTGATTGACTCGGGAAGCTCCTGGCACATGACTCCTCGTGCGGACCTACTCGATGAGATTCAGCCCGCACCCATCTCAACGGTCACATCCGCGACAGGCGCGAAGGCCAAAGTCATGGGCATGGGATGCGCCAAGTTCATGGGAGCGGATGAAGAGCTTGTGGGGCTAAAGAACGTGCTCTGGGTGCCGGACTTTTGCGCGGACCTGATTTCTACTGGCCAATTGGGAGATGCAGGTGTGAACACCGAGACGATTGGCTCAGAGCGCTATCGTGCCTGCAGCGAAAGGGAGATGTCAAGCTGATGTGGCAGATCCCGGTTCTCCCTTGGCGTAAATTGGGCAAGGCGGCAGCTGCGGAAACTATAGAGGAGAGCGTCACCGAGGAGGAGCAGCAGGGTGTGCAGGGAGAGAACCTGATTTGAGGAAGCGCGGCGGTGAAGGCGTCGGCTACCTCGGGCCAAGTGGATTGAGAGACTTGGCATCGGCAGCTCGCACACGTGGCTGTTTCTATGTTGGAGGTGATGCACACAGAGAAGTGCATGCTCGGCCTGCAACCGCAAGGAGATGGTGCTTAATTTGGCTGTTGCGAGGCGTGCATGCAAAACAAGTTTGTGCGGTTCCCGTTTCCACGTGTGGAGGGATCGGCGAAGGCCCCATCGGAGGTGGTGCACATAGACCTGGTGGGTCCAATGAGGACGGAGGGGACTGGAGGGGTGCTGTACTTCCTCACCATGGTGGACAAATGGAGCCGTTTCATGTGGGCTCGTCCCTTGTCCAAGAAGAGCGATGCTGCAGCGGCTTTCAAGGAGGATTGGTTGCCGATGGTGGAGCGGCAAGTGATGCGGTTGGTGAAGGTGCCGAGGAGTGACTGTGGTGGGGAGTTCCTTGGAGCAGAATTCACCAAGTTTTGTCAAGAGCATACGACACCAGCTGAACTGCCCTGGAACACCACAGCAGAATGGCATAGCTGAGCGTGCCAACCGGACCATTGGCGAGGCAGTTAAGACTCGGTTGGGAGCTGCAGAGGCCCTACAAGTTCTGGCCAGAAGCTGTTCGCCATGTCATCACGATCAAGAAAGGGGTCTTGACACACGTTGGCGACAAGCATTGGGTGCCGTACGAGTGTTGGCTTAAGAAGAAGCCATCCGTTGACATGTTGCGGGTGCGAGGCTGCATGGGGCTTGTGATGGTGCCTAAGGAGCAGAGGCACAAGCTGGAAGTTGCTGCTGTGTGGGCTGTCCATCTTGGGATGGCTCCTGACTCGAAGGGGTGGCTGATGTGGGACCCCAATAGCAAGAAGACGCTGGTTAGCTGTCACGTCAAGTTTGTGGAGGACGTCATGTACAAGGACTGGCAGCAGCAGCAGCAGGTGCAGATTGGCTTGCGTCTGCATGAGATTGAGCAGTCTGCTGTGGAGGAGGTTTAACTGCACCTTGAGGATCTCCAAGGGTAGAGCGGACCAGTGACCACAGTGGCGGTGGTGAGCAGCAAGTTTCTGGTCCTGCTGCGGAGGAGGGGTTGGAGGATGAGTCGGCTCGTTGCCTGGAAAGAGAGCTAGCGATGGGGTTTGTGCCAGGAGCAACTGCGGCGCCAGGCATAGCTACTGTAAATGGGAGCGTAGGAGGGCGCTGGAAAAAAAGCATGGACGTGCAAGCTGTGGAAGTGCACCTATTGCTGTGGGACATGGAAAAAAGGGTTGAGGAGAAAGAGTGGTGGGCTGAGGGAAGCGGGCCGAACAGCGAAGCATACTGGCTACTGGACAATGAGAAACAAAAGTTGGAAGAATTGGCCGAGGCAGAAGGAGAAATCAGGAAAAGACGCTGGTCGCTAGGAGATGAGGGCAATTTGGCTGTCAAGAGCATGTTGGCAAAGTGCAATTACATGCAGAGCTTTATGGCTCCGACGAGCGAAGAACGAGAGGATCCACCCGGGGAAAGCGTCAGAGAAGGCAGCAGAGGAGAAAGAGTGGGAAGTGGGAGGGGTGTTGATATGGGAGCAATGCTAAGAAATGAAGCAGATGCCGAGACGCCTCCGGAAGGCCTTCGCCTTCACGATCAAAGAGCTGGGCTGGAGCAAGATAGGAGAAATGAAGATTAAGCTAACGTTATAGATGCCACGTATCAGCGAAAGTGGAGGATGGCAAGGGCGGATGAGGGAGAAGTGCAAGGAGCTGTTCGAAGTCGGCCTGATACGAAGGTCCACATTCGAGTATGCAGCAGTGACCGTCGTGGCAGCGAGGAAAAATATGACAGGGTAGGTCCTCTCCAGGAAATGTGTGGGGACTACCGTAAACTCAATAAGACCATAAAGGCGAATCGCTATCCGATGCCGACACCTGAAGGCATTTTCGACAAGGTCATCGGAGGTAAGGCCCTAGCACACTAGACATGTGGCAGGGTTTCAATCAGATTCAGATCACAGAAAAGGACAAGGCAAAAACTGCCTTTCACGGTGTGGACGAGCTGTGGGAATGGAACGGCATGCCTTTCGGCATGAAAAACTTATCAACGGTGTTTTCGCAGGTGATGGACACGGTGCTGCGAGGAATCGACTGCGCGGCCTGTTATATTGATGATGTCGTCATCTTGACCAAGGATGCTGTTATAGTCACAATAGGCTTCAATGTGCCTAAAACGAAAGATAGAGTGCGCAGTCAGGTTTCTGCACAGCGGCTTCAAACGTTCATAGCGATCTGGTCACAGCTCCAATTGACCTCATTCAACTTGGATCTAGAGCGTCTTAACGTCGCCTACAACAGGCAATTTAGATCGCACGATTTCATCAAGAATTGACGACACAGCATCAGATTGAACGAACGGCACTATGGCAGCAACATAGTCTTAGAACACACAATTACGAACAACTAGGAAGAGTTACAAGTTGGTCTCAGAAGAACTAGGCAAGAATGAATGAACTAGCAGAAGTTTGGGTACAAATATGAAACCCTAGTTGGGGTTGTACCCCATATTGGCTACCCCACTACAGCCTACAAGCATAATACAGTTTAACACACCCCCATAGGCAAAGTGGGGGAGAACAAAGGGTCACAAGACCAGTCCAGCAAAGCAAAGCAAAGCCCAGGGTGGATCACAACGTCACCACACTCCGAGCACAAGTAAAGGCCACAAGGCCAGTTCACATGCAGTGCTAGATATAGTACAAGACAAGCAACACAGTGATCAAAACCTAGCAAGCAAGCAACAAGATATATATAAAGTACAGTACAAAGAATGTCAAGCAGTGAGCAAGTGAGGAAATGTGGACACAAGGCCTAAAGAAGTACAGTGCCGCTGATGATCACTAGGCGGGAGCGCCTTGGTGAAGATATCAGCAGTGTTGGCCTTCGAGTCCACGTACACAAGCCGAAGCTGACCGCGCTGCTGAAGCTCTCGAGCAAGAAAGTAGCGAAGAGCAATGTGCTTCGTCCTGTGCTCCAGTCTGTGCTCCTGACACAAGGCAAGAGCCGCCTTGTTGTCACCGTACAGAACTGGAGGAGAACTAGGCCGCTCTCCCAAGTCAGTCAGCAGGTAGGTGAGCCAGCGTAACTCCTGTGCAGCCATGGCTGTGGCGTAGATCTCAGCCTCACAACTAGAGCCGAGAACAGAGGAAGAGCGGGTGGACCGCCACGAGACAGAACCAGAGCCAAGGCTGAAGGTGTAACCCTGTGACGACCGCTGCGTAGCCAGGTCGTCCACCCAAGAAGCGTCCGAGTGACCAGTGAGGACAACTCTGTCGCGTCCTCCAAGCACCAGCCCCATGCCTGATGTACTGCACAAGTAACGCAGCACCCTCTTAGCAGCCTCCCAGTGCTCTCGCCTGTGTCTCCCAGGCGCAACGTAACGAGCAAGGATGCTAAGAGGGTACGCGAGGTCAGGTCGCGTGCAGGTCATCAGGTACATGAGGCAGCCTACAAGCTCTGGGTACAGGCCACTCGGCTCTACGGACTCGTCCGAAGGTGGAGCTGAGAGCGAGTGGCTGGTAGCCAGAGGTGTGGCCTGTGGTGAGGAGAACTGGAAGCCGAAGCGCTGAAGGACCTGGTGCACCATGTGTGACTGAGTCAGGGTGATGGTGCGGCGAGCTCTGTCCCGGGTGATCTGCAAGCCAAGGTAGCTACGCAGTTCACCCAGGTCAGTGCAGGTGTGTCTCTTCTGCAGCTCCGACTTCACACGAGCGAGTGCCTCAGTGTCAGCAGTAGCAAAGACCAAGTCGTCGACGTACACGAGAATGTAGAACGGCGGCAGCGACGTGTCTGTGCGCAGAAACAGCGACGGGTCAGCAGTAGACGGCGCGAACCCAAGAGCCGCAAGTGTAGTCCTCAGTGTGTCGTGCCACTCACGTGGCGCCTGGCGGAGACCGTAGACTGGCCGGCGGAGACTCCACTGGGTACCAGGGGGAAACGACCCAGTAAAGCCAGGTGGGCGGCGCAGCCAGATCTCCTCATGCAGGCTGCCCTGCAGGAACGCTGTGCTGAAGTCAAGAGAGTGAAGCTCGTAGTCACGCTGAGCAGCAACATGCAGCAGAACCCGAAGAGTGGTCATCTTCGGGGTGGGGGAGAAGGTCTGGAAGAAGTCGACCCCCTGACGCTGACTGAAGCCTCTAGCAACGTAACGAGCCTTGAAGACAGGCGGAGAACCTGGCGGCCGCTTCACCCTGAAAATCCACATGCCATCGACGATGTTCGCCCCAGGAGGGGGAACCTCGTTGACGTAGGTGCCTGTGGACTTCCAGGATGCCATCTCTGCGTCCATGGCTGTCTGCCACTGAGAGGAGTAGGGACCCGAGATCGCCTCTGCGTAAGTGCGCGGAGTGGGGATGTCTAGTGCATCCGGGTCTCCCTCAGGGGCAAGCAACCAGGCCACGAGATGAGGTACAGCAGCCGCAAGAGAGTCAAAGTCCTCCTGCCTGTCCTCAAGGACGTCCGTGCCAAGAGCACACTCACCCCCGACGGACGGAGGACAGACAGACGCAGACTCTGACGCAGCAACAAGGCTAGCAGCGTAGTCTAGACGACAGGCAGCAGCAAAGTCAACCAACTCAGCGACCAGAGCAGACGCAGCCGAGGACTCAAAGGTAGGGTCAGTGACAACAGTAGCTAGGAGACGCGTGACTGTAGGGTGCTCAGCGCGATACCGGTCAGACTCAGGGTCCGGAACGGCAGGCAAAGAGGACTCAGGAGGAGACGGTAGAGGGACACGCCGAGGAGCAGTAGAGGGACGCAGAGTCATGTAGTGAGTGCCTGGGACAGGAGGAGGACGCTCACGACGGACACGACTACCAGTGCGAGCAGGACGAACAGGCGACGCAGGACGAGACTCAGGCTCACGACGCTCTGTAAGACCTCCTGTGGGACCAGCGTAAGGAGAGGGAGCAGGGAGAGGCGAGGCAGGCGGTAGCTGTGACTGCGGCTGGACAGGCGGAGGACACTCCACGGAGGGAGGAGGACAAGGAGGAGGAGCCTGCCCAAGAACCTGCTGAAGGAGCGGTACGAAGTACGGTCGCGGCCGCGCAGCGTCTCCAGAAGCAGAAGAGACTCCAGCGGCCGGGTCCTCAGGACCAGCAGGAGCTCCAACGTCCGGGTCCCCAGTACCAGCAGCAGCGCCACCGCTCGGGTCCTCAGCTCCAGCAGCAGCTCCACCAGGCGGGTCCGCAGCACTAGCAGCAGCGCCACCCCCAGAGTCGGCAGCTCCAACTCCGCTAGCACCGCCAGCGCCAGAGTCCCCAGCTCCAGCAGCTCCAGTCGCAGTGCTCCCAGAACAACCAGTCCCGGCAGCTCCAGTACCCCCAGTACGAGCACCCCCAGGACGAGCAGCCCCAGCACCCCCAACTCCAGCCGAGCCACTAGGACGGCGAAAGCGCCGGACGTACCAGTCACGAAGCTGCTGCGGTGTGAGAGACTGCTCAGCACCCCGAACCGGAGCACCCCCAGACGCAGTAACCCGAGGCTCCGTAGGCTCAGTAGCAACACCCCCAGGCTCAGTACCCGCAGGCTCAGTACCCGCAGGCTCAGCACCCCCAGTCGCAGCACCCCCAGGCTCAGCACCCCCAGGCGGCAAACTCTCAGGCACAGTACCCTCAGCTCCAGCACCCGCAGTCCCAGCACTCCCAGGCCCCGCACCCGCAGGCTCAGCACCCCCAGGCTCAGCACCCCCAGGCTCCGTACTCTCAGGCACCGTACCCTCAGCTCCAGCACCCTCAGTCCCAGCACCCGCAGCCCCACCCCCCCCAGGCCCAGCACCCCCAGGCTCAGCACCCCCAGGCTCAGCACTCCCAGCAGCACCACCCGCAGCAGCACCTGAGTCACCTGTGACCTCGACAGGCTCAGCGACGGGAGGAGGGTCTACCTGAGAGACACCTGAAGGAGCAGGACCCTGAGGGGGAAGGGGGTCTACCGGAGGGGGACCAGGAGCAAGGAAAAGCGGCGGGGGAGGGAGGGGGGCAGTGCGGTAGGGGAAGAGACGGTAAAAAGGGACCGACTCGTCAAAGGTGACATCCTGAGAGGCGAAGACCCGGCGCGAGGTGGGGTGGTAAAACTGCCAGCCAGGCGCGTCAGGGACAAAGCCAAGGAAGACACAGGGAAGCGTGCGGGAGGAGAGCTTGTCCGCGGACGTATCGCGGACAAGGGCACGAGCACCCCACACCCGGAAGCGCGACGCATCGCCAACCTCCCCCGTCCAACGCAGTGTGGGCGAGGTCTCCGGCAAGGAGACACGGGGCCAGAGGTTGAGCTGATGCGCGGCGTACCGGACAGCAAACGGCCACAGAAAATGGGGAGCCGCCGCGTGGACCAAGGAGGTACGAGCGACCTCCATGACCAGGCCAATGCGGCGCTCAGCAACCCCATTCTACTGTGGGGAGTCCGGAAGCGTGAAGGTCTGCTCGATGCCCTCCGCCTGACAGAAGGTCCTCAAGAGATCGGAGGAAAACTCACCACCTCTGTCAGAGTGCAGACGCAGGACAGGAAGATCCGTCCGGAAACGGCGGCGGAGCTGGAGACGAACGGTGCGGATCCAAGGGATCAGAACAGCAGGGACCTCACCCTTGGTGCGCAAGGGGAAGACCGTGGTGTAACGCGAGTAGTCGTCGACAACCAGCAAAAAGTACCGCTCACCGCCCTGACCACGAACGCGGGCTGGGCCCCACACGTCCAGGTGGAGGGTCTGCAGAGGAGCCTCTGTCGGGGGGAACGAGGAGGAGTGAGGAGCGGCGCGCTGCCGCCCCTCGACGCAAGGAAGGCAAGGCGGTGCAGGCGAGGCAGGGAGGGGAGGGAGGGACCTGGGAAGACCAGACACAAGGTGGCGACGGTGCATGCCACGAAGGCGTGGCAAGGAGGGGTGACCCAGGCGGTGGTGCCAGAGAAGAGTCTGGTGCGACAGGGAACGACACTCACAGGCGTGGGCTACCAGACCTGACGCAGACACCTGACCGACAGCAGCGACCTGAGGAGACGCAGTGGTCAGTGTGTAGAGACTCGACCCCGGCCGACGGGTAAACGTAGCCAGGTGACGGCCGGTCCTGGAGCACGTGCAGATCGCCACACGCTGTCCTCCAGGGGTAAAGGTGTCAACCCACTGATCCTGGAGGACAGCGTTGCTCACCAGGTTCGTCGAGAACGAGGGGAGGTGGAAACCCGACAACGAGCCAGACGGAACCGCCGGACAAGGGAGGACAGTGGTGGACTGGGCAAGGACTGGGCCCCCAGAGGGGTCAGCCAAGGAGACTGGGACCGGTGCAGGAAGCGGTGTGAGCTCAGTACTGTCACGAAAGAAGCAACGGGAAGCACCTGAGTCAAGGGTGAAGGTGTGACAGGCCTCAGCCGGTGGGGTACCTGAGAGAGCAGTCTCTGTGGGTGCTGTACCTGAGAGAGCAGACTCGAAACCAGCCGGGACAGCACTGGAGGGAGCAAGTACAGGGGGCACCATACCAGAGAGAGCAGACTCACTAGTACCCAGGGCAGCGGGCTCTATACCTGGATCAGGCGGCACACACAAGTAACAGTCTCCCTCGGCACTAACAGTCAATGCATACATGGCAGCAATAATAGCATCATAGTCAAGAGCAAAGACATCGACACCAGCCCTCATGAGCTCAGCCCAGCGGGGGCGCTCAACATCCGCACCCATCTCCTCACGCCAAGCGTCGTCAAGGCGGGAGAAGCAGCGGTACGGGGTGTGGAACCTCCCACACGTCTGTCCCTTGCGGTCACCTGTGCGAATGACATAAGAACAGCGGCCACTGCCCCCCGACGTCCCACGCTGAGCAAGCCACTCACGAAGCTGCTGGGTCGTCTGGGGACGCTGCTGCTGCTGGGAGCTCTGGCCCGAGCCAGTGCCTCCACTCCGACCTCCGCCGCCACCACTACCACCGCTCCGACCGCCACCGCCGCCACCGCCACCACCGCCACCGCCGCCACCGCCGCCGCCGCCACCGCCGCCGCCGCCACTACTGCCACTGCTTCCTCCGCCGCCCCCGCCTCCACCACCGACCCCACTCCCACCAGCGCTCCCGCCACCGCTCCCTCCAGCACCGCCTCCCCCCCCACCTCCCCCACCTCCTCCCCCCCCAGCGCCACCACCACCACCCTTGCCCCCCTTGCCCTTGCCGGTGCGGCGCCTCCCACCAGGAGCAGAAGCAGCGCCAACAGACTCAGCACCAAGGAAGTCAACAGCAGCAGCAGCAGTGTAGGAGGGAGCGAGGGGAGAGGGAGAACACCCCTCAAAGATGGGGGTGCGAGGAGCGCCACGAGCAGCACCGACAGCTACAATGCTCTTTTCGGCCGCGAGCAGCTGCTCCTCTAGGAGGGCGACTGTGAGCTCAGTGGGACAGCGAGCAAGGAAGTGGTCTCGAACTGAGCGGAGGGTGTCAGGGAGACGGGTGACTATGAAGTGTAGTGTCCAGTACAGTGGAGGGGGGTTCTTAGCGCAGAACTCGGTGGGAAGGGCGGCACGCAGGCGAGCATCACTAGTGCGAAGGTGGGTGATAAGATCGGCGACTGTAGTAAAGGTGGACAGATCGGGGAACAGGTACGGCAGCATGAGGCGGCTAAGCTCGGCTGTGGCAGGCGAGGAGTAGCGAGCAACGACAGCATCGTACAGGGCCTTAGCGGATTTGCAGTCGCCAAAATGCTCGAGCTCAGCTAGCGGCAGGTGACTGCGAATGGCTAGGCGAGCAGCTGCGTCACGAGTCTGCCAGTGGGAACGAACACTAAGCTCGGCTGTGGCAGCAGGAGCAGCGGCAGCACCAGACGCGTAGTCATAGAGGGAGATGTGGTCCGTGCTATTGCTCATAAGATACAACTGCAGGTCGTCGAGCCAGGAAGTGAACTGCACGGGACGGCCCTCAGCATCGAAGGAAAGAACGCGAATAGAGGCCATAGCTCAGGCGTGAGGGCACAGCAGAGCAGCGGCAGCAGCAGAGGGGACGCGCTAGAGCGAAGATAGCAGCCACAGCAGGAGCAAGCGGCGGTGCACAGGCAGGTAGCAGCAGGCGAGAAGCGCGGCGGGCGACGCAGCAAGCGGGCAGTGAGGCGGGCGGGCTGCGAAGCGGGCGGGCCGCGAAGCGGGCAGCGAGCGAGCGGGCTGCGAAGCGGGCGGGCCGCGAAGCGGGCAGCGAGCGGGCGGGCGGGCTGCGAAGCGGGCGGGCCGCGAAGCGGGCAGCGAGCGGGCGGGCGGGCTGCGAAGCGGGCGGGCCGCGAAGCGGGCAGCGAGCGGGCGGGCGGGCTGCGAAGCGGGCGGGCCGCGAAGCGGGCAGCGAGCGAGCGGGCGGGCTGCGAAGCGGGCAGCGGGGCGAGCGGGCTGCGAAGCGGGCGGGCCGCGAAGCGAGCAGCGAGCGGGCGGGCGGGCTGCGAAGCGGGCAGCGGGACGAGCGGGCTGCGAGCGGGCGGCTCGGCGGGCGGGCGACACTGCGAGGGGCGCGCGAGGGCGCTAGTGAAGGGGCGCGCGAGGGCGCTAGTAAGGGGCGCGTGAGGGCGCTGACGAGGGGCGCGCGAGGGCGCTAACGAGGGTGCGCGCGAGGGCGCTAACGAGGGGGCGCGCGAGGGCGCTAACGAGGGCGCACGAGGGCGCTACGAGGCTAGGGCACGGGGTAGCGTGGTAACCGCATGCGAGCGGTGGTGGGCCCTTAAAAAAAAAACGGTCGGCAGGTCCTAGGGACCTCCTGCTCTGAATACCATCTCAGAAGAACTAGGCAAGAATGAATGAACTAGCAGAAGTTTGGGTACAAATATGAAACCCTAGTTGGGGTTGTACCCCATATTGGCTACCCCACTACAGCCTACAAGCATAATACAGTTTAACAGTTGGGAATGACTCCCAGCTCCTACAAACCCTTAGAGCCGAGGTACAGTGATGTGGAATAGTGCCACACTATCCCCAAATAAGAAGGGTCTCGAAACTACCCTCCACAAGGGCCTACACCCATGGAAATGTTACACTACACATTGTAATGTAACTATCTTCAATATCTTGAGGTGTACCCTTTTGGCGAGCTTCGAAATCACTTGAAGCTTGAAACCAAGGCTCGGGTTCTTCATCACAAACTCATCCTTGAGTTCTTGATGGGTCTGCTGCACACACCTGCGACACGCCGAACGTTCGACAAGCGACAAAATAGAAACCGCGCACGACAAAATAGAAATCGCGCGGGACACACAAAATGACTATTCTCACTGCCATGTATGCAATGTCTATTAGTGGAGAGGGTGCTCAGTACTTGCGTGTTCCGCCCGACCCGGGCATTCAGGCCAGCCCAGCTGCTGCTCTAGGTGCTAGTGTGTCTGCTCCCACAGGTCCTGCTGCAGCAGCTGCCCTAGGTGCTAGTGCGTCTGTGCCCCCAAGTACTGAGTCGACTGCTGCACTGCACACCTTCACACTGGACTCAGGTGCTTCTCGCTCTTTCTTTCGTGACCGCACTGTCCTTGAGCCACTAGCTCGGCCGGTTGCTGTCTCTCTTGCTGACCCCTCTGGGGGTCCGGTCATTGCGACCTCCTCCACTACACTTCCGTGTCCAGCGGTTCCGTCCGGCACGCTCTCAGGTCTCTACCTCCCCTCGTTCTCTACGAACTTGGTGGCGGGCTGTGCTCTGCAGGACGGGGGTGTTCACCAGTTCACCCCTGCCTACGAGCGTGTGACACATTGCACGTGTGCTCGGACGGGCCGCCACCTGGCTACTTTCACTCGGGAGCCGGGGTCGGACCTGTACACACTGACCACTGAGTCCCCTCAGGTAGCTGCGTCTGCATCTGCGTCTGCGTCAGGTCAGCTGTCCGCCCCCTGCTCATGTCGCTCTCTGGCGCATGAGACTGTCCTCTGGCACCACCGCCTTGGTCACCCGTCTGTGCAGCGCCTTCGGGCCATGCACAAACGGGACCTTGTTGCTGGTCTTCCCAGGGTGCTCCCTCCCCTTCCCGACTCCCCTGCTCCTGACTGCATTCCCTGTGTCGAGGGGCGGCAGCGCGCCGCTCCTCACTCCTCCTCCTTTCCCCCGACGACTGCTCCCTTGCAGACGCTCCACATGGACGTGTGGGGCCCAGCCCGCGTCCGTGGTCAGGGTCAGGAGAGGTACTTCCTGATAGTTGTTGACGACTACTCGCGCTACACCACAGTCTTCCCCTTGCGCTCCAAGGGTGACGTCCCTGGTGTTTTGATCCCCTGGATCAGCCGAGCCCGTCTCCAGCTAGGCAAGCGCTTTCACTCGGACTTTCCTGTCCTGCGCTTGCACTCTGACAGAGGTGGTGAGTTCGCCTCCGACCTCTTGGCAGCCTACTGTGCTGAGCACGGCATTGAGCAGTCGTTCACGCTTCCGGCCTCTCCACAGCAGAATGGGGTCGCTGAGCGCCGCATTGGCTTGGTCATGGAGGTCGCTCGTACCTCCCTGACCCATGCGGCTGCTCCCCACTTTCTGTGGCCGTTTGCGGTCCGGTACGCCGCGCATCAGCTCAACCTCTGGCCCCGTGTCTCCTTGCCGGAGACTTCCCCGACTCTTCGGTGGACGGGAGAGGTTGGCAATGCGTCGCGTTTCCGGGTCTGGGGATCTCGAGCTTTTGTCCGCGACACGTCCGCGGACAAGCTCTCGCGTCGCGCTGTTCCCTGTGTCTTTCTTGGCTTTGTTCCTGACGCGCCTGGATGGCAGTTTTACCACGTCACCTCGCGCCGGGTTCTGGCCTCTCAGGACGTCACTTTTGACGAGTCCGTCCCCTTCTACCGCCTCTTCCCCTACCGCACTGCCCCGCTCCCCCCCCCGCCTCTCTTCCTCGCTCCAGGTGCTGAGGTACCAGACCCCCTCCCCCCTCAGGGTGCCGCTCCCTCAGGTGTGTCCCAGGTAGACCCGGGTGAGCCTGTCGAGGTAGCTGTTGACTCGCGTCCTGCGTCTGGGGGTGCTGAGCCTGGGAGTGCTGCGTCTGAGGGTGCGGAGCCTGGGGGTGCTGAGCCTGGAGGTGCGGAGCCTGGGGGTGCTGAGCCTGGAGGTGCGGAGCCTGGAGGTGCGGAGCCTGGAGGTGCGGAGCCTGGAGGTACTGAGTCTGGACGTGCTGAGTCTGGGGGTGCTGAGACTGGGGGTGCTGAGTCTGGGGGTGCTGAGCCTGAGCGTGCTCCACCTGGAGGAGCCCTCTCCTCCCAGCAGCTGCAGGAGAGGTACCTCGAGTACTGCCGCCTCCGGAGAGGTGCTTCTGGAGCTCGTCCCGGTACTTCCCCTCCTACCCAGGAGCTCCCCCCCATTCAGGTGATCCGCGAGTGGTACACGCGGCGCTGCAGTCTTCGTAGTGGTGCTCCTGGTGCTGCGGACCCGAGCGGTGGTGCTGTTGCTGGTGCTGAGGACCCGGACGCTGGAGCTGCTGCTGGTGCTGAGGACCCGGGGGCTGGAGCTGCTGCTGGTGCTGAGGACCCGGGCGTTGGAGCTACTGCTGGTGCTGAGGACCCGACCGGTGGCGCTGCTGCTGGTGCTGAGGACCTGACCGGTGGCCCTACTGCTGGTGCTGAGGGCCCGGGCGGTGGCGCTGCTGCTGGTGCTGAGGACTCGGGCGTTGGAGCTCCTACTGGTGCTGAGGACCCGGGCGTTGGAGCTGCTGCTGGAGCTGAGGACTCGGGCGTTGGGGCTGCCACTGGTGTCCCTGCTGCTTCTGGAGACGCTGCGCGGCCGCGACCGTACTTCGTACCGCTCCTTCAGCAGGTTCTTGGTCAGGCTCCTCCTCCTAGTCCTCCTCCCTCCGTCGAGTGTCCTCTGCCTGTCCAGCCGCAGTCACAGTTACCGCCTGCCTCGCCTCTCCCTGCTCCCTCTCCTTACGCTGGTCCCACAGGAGGTCTTACAGAGCGTCGTGAGCCTGAGTCTCGTCCTGCGTCGCCTGTTCGTACTGCTCGCACTGGTCGTCGTGTCCGTCGTGAGCGTCCTCCTCCTGTCCCTGGCACTCACTACATGACCCTGCGTCCCTCCACTGCTCCGCAGCGTGTCCCGCTGCCGTCTCCTCCTGCGTCCTCTCTTCCTACTCTTCCTGACCCGGAGTCTGACTCCCGTCGTGCTGCCAGTCCCACTGTTACGCGTCTCCTCGCTACAGTTGTCACTGACCCGACCTTTGAGTCCTCTGCTGCGTCTGCTCTGGTCGCTGAGTTGGTTGACTTTGCTGCTCGCTGTCGCCTAGACTACGCTGCCAGCCTTGTCGCTAGGTCTGAGTCTGCGTCTGCCTGTCCTCCGTCCGTCGGGGGTGAGTGTGCCCTCGGCACGGACGTCCTTGAGGACAGACAGGAGGAGTTCCACTGCCTTGCTGCTGCTTTGCCCCGTCTCGTGTCCTTGCTAGTTGCCCCTGAGGGAGACCCGGATGCACCAGACATCCCGACCCCACGCTCTTACGCTGAGGCGATGGCGGGTCCCTACTCCTCTCAGTGGCAGACAGCCATGGACGCAGAGATGGCTTCCTGGAAGTCCACAGGCACCTACGTAGACGAGGTTCCCCCTCCTGGGGCGAACATCGTCAGTGGCATGTGGATTTTCAGGGTGAAGCGGCCGCCGGGTTCTCCGCCTGTCTTCAAGGCGCGCTACGTGGCTCGAGGCTTCAGTCAGCGAGAGGGAGTAGACTTCTTTCAGACCTTCTCCCCCACCCCGAAGATGACTACTCTTCGGGTGCTGCTGCACATAGCCGCTCACCGCGACTACGAGCTTCACTCTCTTGACTTCAGCACTGCTTTCTTGCAGGGCAGCCTGCACGAGGAGATCTGGCTGCGCCGCCCCCCTGGCTTCACTGGGTCAGTTCCTCCTGGCACCCAGTGGAGGCTTCAGCGGCCGGTCTACGGTCTCCGCCAGGCGCCACGTGAGTGGCACGACACACTGAGGACGACACTTGCGGCTCTTGGGTTCGCTCCCTCTACTGCTGACCCGTCGCTGTTTCTACGCACCGACACCTCGCTGCCGCCGTTCTACATCCTCGTGTACGTCGACGACTTGGTCTTTGCCACTGCTGACACCGCGGCACTTGCCCACGTGAAGTCGGAGCTGCAGAGGAGACACACGTGCACAGACCTGGGTGAGCTGACGAGCTATCTTGGCTTGCGGATCACCCGGGACAGAGCACGGCGCACCATCACCCTGACTCAGTCACACATGGTGCAGCAGGTTCTCCAGCGCTTCCGCTTCACGTACTCCTCGCCTCAGTCCACTCCTCTGCCTACCGGTCACTCGCTCTCAGCTCTGCCTTCGGATGAGTCCGTAGAGCCGAGTGGCCCGTATCCAGAGCTTGTGGGCTGCCTCATGTACCTGATGACCTGCACTCGACCTGACCTTGCATACCCTCTTAGCATCCTAGCACGCTATGTCGCTCCTGGCCGTCACCGGAAGGAGCACATGGATGTTGCTAAGAGGGTGTTGCGCTACTTGTGCAGTACGTCGGGCATGGGGCTTGTGCTTGGAGGGCGAGACCGGGTTGTTCTCACAGGGCACTCAGACGCTTCTTGGGCAGACGACCAGGCTACTCAGCGGTCGTCCCAGGGTTACACCTTCAGCCTTGGCTCTGGCTCAGTTTCTTGGCGTTCTACTCGCTCTTCTTCTGTTCTCAGCTCCAGTTGTGAGGTTGAGATCTACGCCACAGCCATGGCTGCTCAGGAGCTACGCTGGCTGACCTACCTGCTGACCGACCTCGGAGAGCGGCCTCGTTCTCCTCCAGTGCTGTACGTCGACAACAAGGCTGCCATTGCCTTGTGTGAGGAGCACAGACTGGAGCACAGAACGAAGCACATCGCTCTGCGGTACTTCCTTGCTCGAGAGCTGCAGCAGCGTGGTCAGCTTTGTCTGCGTTACGTGGCCACGGAGGCCAACACTGCTGATGTGTTCACCAAGGCGCTTCAGCCTTGTGACCATCAGCGCTTTTGCACTCTGTTAGGCCTTGTACCTACTGGGCCTCACTTGCTTACCTCTTGACCTTGCTTGTACTGTGATCACTATATATATATCCCTACTTGTTTACTTTTGCTAGGTTGTGATCACTGTATCTCTTGCTTTGTTATAAACCTGCATGTGAACTGGTCTTGTGACCGCTTGCTTGTGCTCGGAATTTGTGTGGAATCCTTGAGATCCACCCTGAGCTTGCTTTGCTTTGCTTTGACTGGTCTCGTGACCCTGTGGTTGTCTCCCACTGCGCCTATGGGGGTGTGTCAAACATTGCATGTTTATATTGTCTAGGCTGTAGTGGGTTACACCTTAGGGGGTACACAAAGTTAGGGTTTCCTACTTGTACCAAACTCTGTTCTAGTTCATTCATTCCTGCTCAGTTATTCTGACAGAAACCGCGCACGACAAAATAGAAACCGCGCGGGACACACAAAATGACCGCGTTACACGCGACTAGCGATAACTCGCTATTGACTCAACACACACACTCGACATCATGACCCATCATTCACACACTATTATAAGCATGAAATATATAAATTATTTCATGCCCTCATACCACTCCATGCACACACGCATGCACGCGCACGCACATGGACAACAATTCGAGTGCAAACCGTAGGGTTGCACCAACAAACTCCCCCTCGGGTTGTTGGCCTTAGGATCTTGCTCTCTCAGTTCAGAGCCATCCCAGCCAGCTTGCAACACTTCCAATGCTGCTGCTCCACCAGCCTCTTGGTCATCATGTCAGCTGGCTGCCCCGTCGTCTTCACGTAGCGCAATTCAACTTCACCCGCGGCCACCATGCTCCTCGTCCAATGCCACTTCACCCTCATGTGCTTCGTCAGGCCGTGTAGCACAGGGTTCTTAGCTAGAGCAATGGCTCCCTGGCTGTCACAATAGAGTGGGGTAGGTCCTTGCTGCTCCTCCCCCAATTCAGCCAACAAACGCTGCTGCCACACAATCTCCCGTACGGCACGGAAGAGTGCCATGTACTCGGACTCCACCGAGCTCAATGCTTGGTCCACCTGCTTCTTGCTCTCCCAAGCAGTTGGGCCTCCACCAACACAGCATATGAACCCTCCAACACTTGTCATGTCCTCTGGTTCCGATGCATATGAAGCATATGAGTAGGCGGTGAGGAACAAACGCCCGGGTTCCACACCATCCGCGCCCTTTTGGCGCCTTTGTGCCGCTGCCGAATATTGCAGCCCAACGGTCGGTGTTTGGCCAAGATACTTGGCCACCCTCATTCCAGCTGCTACCTGCTCCTCATTAGGGCATTGAACAACCCTTGCCAGCTGCCCGGTAGCAAACGCGACATCCGGTCGTGTGTTGACCGCCGCATACATGAGGCTGCCCACCAACGAGTGAAATCGGCGCCTCTCCTCTTCGCCAACGCTCTCCTCCTCTGGTCCCTTCACACACTTGAACCCAGAGGGAAAGGGAGTAGCCACATGGCCTTCACTCTGCCCAAAGTTGGCAGCCAAGGCCTCCAGGTACTTCCGTTGGTGCACCCGCATGCACCGCTTCTCCACGTCACACTCGATGTGAAGCCCGAGGTAGAAGTTCGCATCACCAAGGGACTTGCACTTGAACTTGTCTTGAAGCTTCAGCATCACCTCCTTCACAAGGTCAGAGAAGGGGGAGAATATGAGGATGTCATCCACATAGACCACCATGAAGCTCCTCTGCTCCCCCTCGCCAAGCATGAACAAGGAGTGATCGGCCGATGAGGGAGTGAAGCTGATTTCCTCCAACACTTCGCGCAGCTTCAGGTAACACTGCCTAGGGGCCTGCTTCTTCGGCTCACACACTCTGCCGCTACCATCATCAAGCCCCTCTGGCTGCGCCATAAAGATCTCCTCCACAAGGATTCCGTTAAGGAATGCCGTCACGATGTCCAGCTGCTTCACCACCCAACCTTTGATCGCGGCTCCCGCGAGTAGGGTTCGCAGTGTCGTTGACTTCACCACTAGAGCAAACAGCTCATTGAAGTCCACCTTGTCCTTCTACTGGTACCCCTTGGCCACCATACTAGACTTGTAACGCTGGATCTTGCCGTCGGAGTCCGACTTGATTTTGAAGAGCCACTTGGACGTTATCGCCGTACGCCCCTCCGGTAGCTCCACCAAGTCAAACGTGTCGTTCTCCTCGATGCTCTTCAGCTCACTCTCCATTGCCTTCTTCCACTCCTCAGCATCACTACTCTCCAAGGCCTCCTTGAGAGTTGCTGGTTCTCCCGGCATCTCCACCGGAGAGAAGAACGCGAAGGCACACTCCTCGTAGTCACTCTTCTCGTCGTCATTGCCGCTCCGGCCAGGGCCGTCTTGCCCTGCTTCCCCGGCGCATCATAGGTCAGCCTATTAGGGGGTTGAACTCTCCTCTTCCCCCTTCCTTCCTCCTCAGCTGCAGGGACTTGAAGGCCTTGGCGTTGTTGCGGTGCGGTGTGGTTCCGTGGAGCACTCGTAGTGCGGGAAAGGAGTGTCGCTGCACACTCGCTCACTTGCTGCACCTCCTCCTCTTCTTCCTCTGCATCCTTGGCCTCCTCTCCCCCATTCACAAGGGAAGATTGCCTTGTGGTGGTGCTGCCGCTGCTCAGCTCCAAAGGCAGCTCCACGTGCTCCAGCCCGGAACTCTTCACCTCTCCAAACCGCACGCCTATTTTCGCCTCATTCTCCGCCTTCCAATCCTTGTACATGAAGTTCTCCATGAACTTGCAGTCCCTGCTCACCAAGAACTTCTTGGTGAATGGGTCCCAAAGAAGCCACCCCTTGCTGTTTTGAGCCATGCCCAAGTGCACAGCCCACACCGCCTTGGCACCAAGCTTGTTGTGCCGAAGATGCTTAGGCACGAGCGCCATGCACATGCACCCGAACACCCGAAGCATATCCACCTTTGGCTTCCTTCCAAGCCACTCCACATAGGGCACCCATTTATCTGCTCCCACATGAGTCAAAACTCTGTTCTTGGCCACACACGCGCTCCGCACCGCATCAGGCCAGAAATAGTCGGGTAGCCCGGCTTCAATGAGCAACCCGCGTGCCGCCTCCGTGATCGTCCGGTTCGCTCGCTTGGCGATGCCGTTCATTGCAGGCGAGTTTGGCATGGTGAGGGAGTGCCGAATACCATTCTTCTTCAGCCACAACCCAAACTCCTTGCTCAGGAACTCTCCCCCTCGATCGGTGCGGATTGACTTCACAAGACGGTCTTGTTGCCGCTCCACCATCGGGAACCAGTCTGTCTTCAACGTTTCCGCCACCTCGCTCTTCTTGGCCAGCACATACACCCAATACATGCGGGTGTACACGTCGACAATGGTGAGGAAATATTCAGCTCCAGCAGCTCCAATCTTCAGGGGGCCCACCATATCCATTACCACCTCATCAAGTGCTGCCTTAGCCGTTGTCTCCGAGCTCGAGAACGGAAACCGCGTGAACTTGGCTTGCATGCACGTCGGGCAGCCAAGCACCTCATCGGGCTCCCCCTTCACACGTATGCCAGCAACCATCTGGTTCTTCACTAGCTGCTGCAAGATAGGCAGGGCCACATGCCCCATGCGCCGATGCAAAGTCAACCAATCACACTCCCCCGTAGCCGAAGTCGGATTGGAGAATGTCGCGCTCGCAATAGCGCCCCACATACTCTCTCCGTACTCCTCCTTCGCTGCTGCCTCGGGGTTCTCCTCACCCTTGTGCTGCTCCTTGGCTGCTGCACCACTCTCCTTATGGTCACACAGCTTGTTGGTCCCTCCAGGTTTGCTCTTTTTGAGCTCGTTCGCCTTTGCGAACCCGTTTGCGCCATCACCGCTACCAACCGCTTCATCTTTGGCGCTGACGCTTGCTGCCACTTGCCTCTCCTTAGGCATGGGGACCACAGGGATTTGCCACATCTCGCTGTAGACATCCCTATCCTCATGGAGGTCCCATAGAATATGGTCGCCAATCCTTGTGATGTAGGTCTTGGCTCCCTTCGAGTTCGTGTCCATGCCGGCCTTTGCTAATCGCCGCACGGAAATAAGGTTCGCAGCAAGGCACCCAAAGCACGTTCTTGAGGCCCACCATCTTCCCATCAGCACCCTTGAACATGGCCTTGCCCATGCCTTTCACCTCTGCTCGCTGCCCCAAAGCCGATGTGACATGCTTCACCGGTGACGGCTCAAGTTCGGTGAGCAAGTCCGGGCGAGGTGTCATGCTATAGGTAGCGCCACTATCGATCACCCAATAGTCCAGGGGGTGTAGGGTCACCTTCCCCACAGCAGCAGGCTCCTCAAAGCCTTCATCCTTCTCTGGACCAGCCGGTACTTGCGTCGACACAAAGTAGAAAAGACCCGGGTACCGATCGTCGCTCGGGTTGTTGTCTTTATCGTTACTCTTCATGTTTGCAGCACCGCCTCCGTGGCCGCCACGGCCTCCACGGCCTCTTCCTCTCCCTCCACCTGCTCCTCTACCCTCTTGGTCTTGAGCAGGGGTCCAACCATCAGGGAGTTTGAAGCATTTGCGCCACATGTGTCCGGTCTGTGGCAATAGTGACATTCACCGTCGAATCGTCCGCGGCCGCGACCGTAGCTCTTGTCGTCGCTGCCGTAACCGCCACTTCCGCGGCCTCCGCCGAAGTTGCTGCCACCAAACCTTCCTCCCCCTCGTCCTCTGCCTCTTCCTCGACCATATCCACGGCCGACGCTCGCTGCCCCAGCGCCATCCGCACTCGCCAACTCACGGCGGCGGAAGTCCACTTGTAGGATTGCTCGCTTCACGTCTTCAAGCGAGAGGCGGGGCAAGTCACGGTTCAGGTTGATGATGAGCGAGGACCACGATTCAGGGAGTAGGGCCAGCAACTTGATCTACTTTTGGAGCTCACTGTAGTTCAAATCAGCTCCCTCAAGCCGCGTCAACAAGTCGAAGAATTTCTGCACCCCTTCTTCCACGGGTTCATCTTCTTCAATCCGTAGCGTCGCCATTTGCCGTTCCAACACCACAGCTACCGCCGCTGTTGCAGGAGCGTGTACACCCTTGAGAGCAGCCCATGCCTTTGGTCCCTTCTCTGGTTCACGCTGGAAAGGCTTGATCTGACAGATCTGGTTGCTCCCCAGCACTTGCCCAAGTAGGAGATAGCCTTGTGCGCTCTTCCGCACCCACGAGCTCTTCTCCGGGTCGTTCTCGGGACGCTTCTCCATTCCTTCCATCACCTCCAGCAGGTCATAATGGTCAAATATATTCTCCATTCTGAAGGACCATTCAGCAAAGTTGTCGCCGTTGAACTTGTCAAGCCCGAACACTCTTGGTTCGTCCCTAGAAGGTCCAAGAGTCGGTTGCACGGGCGCCACGGCTGAATCACGGGCTTGGCCTTGTGCTTGGGCTTCTCCATTGCCTCCAGCACCTCTGCCACCCCTCTCTTCAGGTCCAGCCATTGTCGTAGCTGCTCCAAGGCGCTCTGATACCACTTGTTATAGTCACAATAGGCTTCAATGTGCCTAAAACGAAAGATAGAGTGCGCAGTCAGGTTTCTGCACAGCGGCTTCAAACGTTCATAGCGATCTGGTCACAGCTCCAATTGTCCTCACTCAAATTGGATCTCGAGCGACTTAACGTCGCCTAGAAAAGGCAATTTAGATCGCATGATTTCATCAAGAATTGACGACACAGCGTCAGATTGAACGAACGGCACTATGGCAGCAACATAGTCTTAGAACACACAGTTACCAGGAAGAACTAGGAAGAGTTACGAGTTGGAAATGACTCCCAGCTCCTACAAACCCCAAGAGCCGAGGTACAGTGATGTGGAACAGTGCCACACTGTCCCCAACCAAGAAGGGTCTCGAAACTACCCTCCACAAGGGCCTACGCCCACGGAAATGTTACACTATACATTGTACCTTAAATTTCACCCAAGTTGCTTCAGCACAATTGCGCCAAACTAACTCATTAACTATTGCCATAACTAGGAAAAAGAAAGTAAACCTATAACTTAAAATACACCATGATTTTTCAATATCTTGAGGTGTACCCTTTTGGCGAGCTTCGAAATCACTTGAAGCTTGCAACCAAGGCTCGGGTTCTTCATCACAAACTCATCCTTGAGTTCTTGATGGGTCTGCTGCACACACCTGCGACACGCCGAACGTTCGGCCAACGACAAAATAGAAACCGCGCACGACAAAATAGAAACTGCGCGGGACACACAAAATGACCGCGTTACACTGGACTAGCGATAACTCGCTATTGACTCAACACACACACTCGACATCATGACCCATCATTCACACACTATTATAAGCATGAAATATATATATTATTTCATGCCCTCATACCACTCCATGCACACACGTATGCACGCACACGCACCCGGACAACAAGCCGATTGCACCAACAGATGCAGTGAGTCATGTGGCAGTTGGGGAGAAGGTGCTAGGGGCAATCATGGAGGCGGGGCTAACTTACCACCCGAACAAGTGCAAGTTCAGTGAGCAGATGGTGCGGTACTTGGGGTTTGAAGTGTCAGAAGGTGCACTATCGATTCAAGAGGCGAAGGTGGCAATTCTAGACAAGGTAGCAACACCTACAAACAGGAGCCGAGTGCGGGCAGTACTAGGCTTCTCAAACTACTACCGCAAATTCGTCCTTAATTTCAGCTAGAGGGCGACCCATTGAACTAACTACTGAGGGAAAGCACACCCTGGAAATGGGGGTCGGAGGAAGATCGAGCCCTGAAGAACCAATTGAGACCAGTGAAAACTAGGCTAGTGCTGCTGCTACCAAGGCGTGATCAACCTTTCATGCTGTATACGGATTGGAGCAGCCTGGGTATCGGGGCAGTCCTTTCGCGAGTGGTGGTGGCTTTTGTGAGTAGGAGCTGCAGCCCGATCAAAGTCAATTACAGCTCTTACGAAGGTTAGGGGCTGGCAGGAGTCTGGGCAGTCAATCACTTTAGGGTGTATCTACAAGGAAGCCCCAATCACCTAACGTCACCAATCACCAGCCCCTCACCTGGTTAATGACCCGAATCAAACCCTCACGGGGAGGAATGAGAGGTGAATGATGCAACTGCAGAAGTATGATTTTAGGATCCGTCACCGCTCCGGGAAGACATTGCAGCGAAGGAGGGGCCGAAGGAGAGGGAGGAAATTGGGTCACCAGCGGCTTGCCTAGTGGTCCTGGAAGGGGGCATACGTGAGACGGAGGTGGCAAGGAATCAAGGAAAAGGGCCAGAAGACATCTGGAAGGATGCAGAGGCCTTCCGATGGGTGAAGGGAGAAACAGAGGCATTAGAAGACGTCAGCGACAGAGCAAGGGCTCGCGGGCAGCATTTCCGCTGGTATCAGCAGCAGCTGCAAGTGCAAAACAAATAAGGTTGGAAGGTGGTGCCCGCACCAGAGGAGAAGAAGGCGCTGGTTGAGAAAGTGCACAACCAGCTGGGACATTAGGGGAACGTGAGGACAGCACAGCTCATCACAACTGGCTGGTGGTGGGCAGGGTTGCATCGGCAAGTGCGAGAGCTGATAGCAGAATGCGAGCTGTGCAGCTACAACAAGGCACAGCTAGAGAGGGAGCAGCAGAAGCTGCAATCATTGCCCATCATGGATCTGGGCTACCAATTGTTCCTGGACCTAGCAAGAGAAATGCCCCTGAGCGGTATCACCCGCAGTAAAACGGATTAACGAAGCGGATGGTGCAGATTATAAAAAAGGACAGTGGGCGTATGGTGAGGGCCACAAGCACGATTGGGACCAAGAGCTGCACTAGGTAGTGGCGGGCTATAGGTTCAGCAAGCAAGCGGCGCTGAGGTATAATTCCCCATACTACCTACTGTACGGGAAGCAATCGATGCTGCCAGTCAATGCACCAAGAGTGCTGACAGATGTAGTGAAAGCGGGCATGCCAGCGAATTGGGCTGCTTTGGCAGATTGCAGGGCGAAATACTTGAAGAAGCTGATACCAGCATACGGGAAAAGGGAAGGGAAAGGCAGTGGAGGACAGAACTGAAGTGCGAATGCGGAAGGCGAAGAAGGACGTGCTTGACGTGGGTCTCTCGACGGAGCGTTGGGTGGTGAAGGAGGTGAAGCCCTCCGAAGTGCTGGTGCTGGAACTCGAAGGAGGGCAGCGAAAAAAGTGACCACATCACGAATGTGGCAAGAGCTACTAGGACAAAAAACATGTGTGGTTCCTCAGGACCAGCAGCAGGAGCCGAGCCGGTCGCGGAAGGGGGCAACTGGCTAAACCGTGGGGGAAGTGCAAGGTTAGCAAGGTGACTGGCAGGGGGTAAATAGGGGTACTATTGGAGCACCTGAATCTTGAGACAAGAGGCGGGATGGGTGGGAAGGAAAGGAGGAGGAGAAGAGAAAGGAGAAGCATGAGTGAGAAGGGGGTATCGCCTATGGCATCCGTCAGCTTACACAAGAAGCATAAATGACTGATTACGTTACTTGAGACAAGAGGAAGAAGTCCTCATGATTGGTGTAGTTACAACCGGAGTGGGCAGTAGCGGGGCCAAACCAAGGATTTAAAATTGACAGCTGGAGCTGCAGCGAAAATGTAAGGGAGTTTGAGTTAGCAGTCATGAAAACGACGCGCGTGTGAAGTGACGACAGCGTACAGTTGAGGTTCCACAAGCCGACGGGGTGAGGGTTGTGGAGCAACAGTGGATGTGACGGATGGCATGGTAATGATGGTGGGGATAATACTTGTAATAAGTGGGCTGAGATGTATGGTGGTGATTGCTTGCATATTGGATGTGTGTGTCTGGTGCATGTGTTTGTTGGTTGCGTATGTGTGCAGGTATTGGCCTCCCGCCACGCTTTCAGTAGAGAATCGGAACCGTAGCAGCAAGAAACATTGTGTACATAGTAGCTAGCGTGGCCTGTATTCCCTGCTTGACTGTTTGTTCTCTCGCCACACTGGAATGGTGTCTGCCAAAATCCTGAGCATAGCTAGCCAGTGAGAGAAGACTGTCGATGGATTGGTGGATTTTTTGAGTGGCTAAACCGTTGGGCAAGTGCAGGGTAAGGAAGGTGATTGGCAGGGGGTAAAGAGGTAACTAGCGAAGACTTTATGTTGCAATGTAATTGACATTACCATATTACGGTATTTTCTTGTCATTTACACTCAGTATGATCAAGGTCAAACTATAAAGACTTTCGCTCAAGGCCCGTGCTAGGATTTGGGGCACCCTGAGGCCTCAGGGCACTTTTCTAGAATCTTAAAAAATGCCCTGATTTGTCAGGGCAAATTCTCAAAACCATCCCGTACCGTATTCCCCCGGATATACCACCCTAGGGTGCTATGATAACTACACAAAAAAAAGGGGGGGGGGTCTTGTCATCGGAAAAAGCTACATTGCACCCGGGTCTTTACATAATGTATTTTTTTATATAGTGTAAAACGTTCATAACAAAATGTACATGTTTGCCGTGGTGGTAGATTGTTGGTTGGGTGCGCAAAACCGAGGACTGGGCGATAACGTTAGGCGCGAGGGTTAGCTGCCACATTTCAAGCACCAACAAGGCCCACTGTCAGGCCCTGATTGGTCGAAAACACACCCCCCGTCGCTCGACGAGGATTCATGCAGTGACAAAGGCGAGAGCGCCCGCAACAGCCTCGGTTGCCTCGCTGGGGCGGTCACGTCCTTGTACTGAGAAGGGGTTGATCCTTCTTTCTGTGCAGCAGCTCCATTCCACGAACTCGAGCAACGCTCGGCAGAGTGTCCGTGAACCACCTGCCTCCTCCCTCCATGTCCTAGCATAAATTCATCCTGTCTATGGCCTGTGACACCAACGTTCACTAGGCCTAGATGGCTACCTCTCCAGACTCCAGTAGCACAGTGATTAGGCGGCAGCGGCGTTCCGTCTCCCAGTCACCCGCTGCTGCTGGCACACGGCGTTCGCCCCGGCCCGTCCTGCCGCAGCCGTCACCCCCCGTGAGTCGCGCCACCAACGATGAACCGAGCAGCAGCGCCACCCGTCCTCAGCCGGTGCTGCCGAAGGTGAAGATTCCTTCCTTCCCGGAACAAACACGCCCTCAGGGACCTCCGAAGCGCAACGCGGATGCCGACGCTCCTTCCCCACGTCATCGCATTACGAAATGTGTTCGTCATGCGTACACCGCCAAGGAGAAGCTCCACTGGCTGAAACTGCAGGAATCGCAGCCGGACCTGTCGAATCGAGCATTGGCCAAGCTGGCGAAGGTGCAGCCCTACTAGATCCGCGAGTGGAAGCGGATGAAGGAGCGTCTGGAGGTCGCCTCTGGATGCCGCCGTCGCCTCATGGGAGTTGGGCGCCGCGCGAAGTACACGTTCATGGAACGGGCCGTGTATCGGCAGTTTCTTAAGCACCGCGCTAAGGGACTCGCCGTATCGGTCCGCATGCTGCAGCAGTGGAGCGCCAAATTCATGAAGCATCGGATGCCTGGCGTGGATTGGCGCGCTTCTCACCGCTGGACGGCTTGGTTCCGTCATCGCTGGCACCTGGCCCGACAGGTGAAGACGAAGATGGGCCAGAAGTTAGCTGCGGGTAAGTTGTCCGTGAATGGAAGCATCTATATCTGGGCTCTGCTTGCACTTAATGTTTCCTCTGTTTTTCTTTGTCCGTGCAGATTGCAAGGCGAAGGTTGAATCCTTCTGGGAGTTTCTGATACGGATGCGCACCCTACACGACTACCCGCTCGACCTGATCGTGAACGCAGATCAGACTCCGCTCTTTTTGGAGATGCCGGCCGAGCGTACACTCGAAACGAAGAGCGCGGACGGTTCACGTGTGCACGGCGGGCTACGAGAAGGAACGCGTCACTGTCATGCTGGCAGTGACGGCGGGAGGGCTGAAGCTTCTTCCTTACGTGGTTTTCAAACGCAAAACCATCCCCAGAGTGCCCATCCCGCCTGGTAAGTATCCTGGTATCTCCTGCTTCACACTACTGGTGCTCTCTTTGCGTTGTGAGCGGCAGGTGTGGTCGTCCGTGCACAAGAGAAGGGGTGGATAGACGAACACCTTGTGCAGGACTGGATAACTCAGGTTCTTGTGCCGTTTCTGAAGCCCATCCGCGAAGCAGCCGGACGCCGCAGGGAGGCGTTGGTCGTCCTGGATTCCTATCGCGGGCATTTGACCGAAGCCGTGGGTCAAACCATGCGCATGTTCCGGTTGACGCGGGCGGTTATCCCGGGGAGGTGCACCCCGCTTCTGCAGCCGCTAGACTTGTCCGTGAATCGTGCGTTCAAGGCCGGTACGCGTCACCGCTATGGCACTTGGTTTAAAGACATCGGGATCAACACGAGGACGCGTGCAGGTGAGAGCGTCCCGTGCCTTCCCGTCGTGTTGTTGTGCATGCGTGCCTTTGTATTTTATCAAACCACTCCGTGCGTGCCTTGCCCATCCATCAGGAAATCTGCAGAAGCCTCCCGCAGAGCAGGTTCTGAAGTGGATTGACGAGTCGTGGCGTGAGGTCCCTGAGGAGCTGATCAGGAAATCCTTTGTCACCTGCGGGATTTTCACCAAGCTTGACGAGAGCGAAGACCACCTCGTCATCGCACACCTGCGGGACAAAGGTGAGGTGGAAGTCCTAGAGGATGTGAACGACATGGAGGAAGACGAGGTCATCCCCAACCCCTTTTTCGAAGAGGCCCGCGTGCCGGAGGAGGTGCTGCAGGCAGACGACGACGCCATGCATGTGGAGCAGGACGAGGAAGATGCCGAGGCGGAAGACGGCGATGGGGAAGGGTACGGGGCTGGAGAAGATGAGGATGTAGAAGAGTGGAGCGAGGCCGGCTCTGACTGGTGGCTCCCCGACCGCTTTGACGGGGAGGAGGTTGAGGAATGGCATGCTGGGGACGAGGAGTAGGAGGGTGGGCTTTACCTGTGTAGGTAGTTAGCATTCTGACTAGATGGTAGTAAGCCCTTGTTGAATGTTGGAAAGACTGTGTGATGGGAGTTTTAGCGCTGTATTGCGTCATATGTAGCTTGTTTCTGCTACTGGTAACTTGTAGATGGATTATCATTGGAAACCCTGTGCAACTTAGGCAAAAACAGCAATTTTACCCGTACATAACATCCCCCCGGGTGCTATATAGGATGCCCCCAAAAGGGGGGGTATAGTAGAAACGAGGCCCGCTATAGCACCCCCCCCGCACAAGCCACCCGGGGGGTGCTCTATTTCGGGGGGTGGTATGTCCGGGGGAATACGGTATTTTCAGGGCTTATGCAGAAATCAATCCTGAACTGTCAGGGCAAAAAAACCAGTGTTCAGGGTTCAGAGACAAGACTCTGCTGGTGCCGTTCGTACTAGCACGGGCGGGTGTGACTTCGGGAGTTCGAGATGAACCAGCTGCAGGTGAACCTGTTGGTAAGGTGGTTGCTCCGAGTCTGATGGAATGGGCTGGTGCGTTGCGGGGGATCGGAACATAACTACGTATTGGAGGAATCGTGCGAAGGCGGGAAACATACACGGGGAAAAAAAATTAATGGGGACAAAAATCCCCGGGGAAAAAAATCCGCGGAAACGGGACCCCCCCCCCCACCCCCCCAACCCCTCTTCCCCTCCCCCCTCAAAAAACGCGTCAGGGCAGGCCTCGACATTCATCCTGACGCTACAAGGAAGAACACTACGGCCATTCTGAATGTTCAGGGCATTTCATATACCGTAAACGCCCGGATATAAGACAGTGTTGAATAGTAGACAGGGGTTGTCTACTATACGGGTGTCTCTTATAAACAGGCTAGCCTCATTATAAGACACCTATTTGTGTGTACGAGATAAGACATATGTGTCTTATAATCGAAACTTCAATATATTATAGCGAAAGTTGAAATAACGCGTACATTTTTACCCTTGCGAAGCGCGAATTCTTCCACGCGCTGACCCAGGACCTACCAAATTTGCCTCTGCAGGTGTTCTCCATGACGTGGCGTCCCGGGCAGTGGTTGCCGAAGTGGCACCTTCGCAACATCCACACTCATTATGAGGAACTCTTTTTCAAGAAGTACGGAAAATATTTCTAAGTAGTTTAAAAAGTTTCCATTTATAAGACTTATAAGACACCCTAAACCATCCCGTTTACAAGATAACTCAAGCATTTTTGCCCGTGTACGAGATAAGACATATATGTCTTATATCCGGGCGATGACGGTAAAACATCATGAGAGCTCAAGGTAAAAATTGACACCATTCTGGAATGACAGGGTAAATCCAAAACTGCATCCTGAATTCAGGGTAATCAGGATGTTTTGCCCTGATAACGTGGGGCCTGCTTTCGCTGTCTTTTACTCTAGTAGACTTATCCTATCCCAAGATCCTCTTCGGATCTAACATTTTGAAGTCCCACTCAACCCCCTATTGTCGTACAGGCGTAGGGTTTGATGATAGGGCCTATTATGACACAACTCATGGTCATCGGTTTGTACGCTTTCCTCGCCTGCTCGATGCGCTTGGGTCTCGACAGAACGGCGACCCGCAGAAACATTTGAAAGTGGGAAGCGCGGAGTTTTCAGTGAAATCCATTGTGTAGTCCTGCATTCACAAGAGATGAAAAAGGGTACACGACAATAAGGTAATTTGTAGATAACAAATAATAAAAACTAGAATGATTGATTCTGGTTCACCCGGCCTTAGTGCATCGTGACCATTTCAAGCATTGTCACTTTGGATGAAACAAAAAAGCAAGGTGCATTTTCTAGCCAGAGCAAAAACGAATATAAATAATAAGTTGTATGGTCAAACATGTTCATGCAATGCCATATCAACCTCATGCAATGCCATACCAACCACATGCCAACCACATGCCAACCACATCCATACCAACCACATGCATACCAACCACATGCACGAGTCAAGCTTGCAATCTGGCAGTCGCGACTAACGGGGATGCTTCAACAGCATCGTGCTGCGAACAAACAGTGGTTACGACTCGGGTGCCCACTTGAAGCGGCCAATGGACCATCAATGTGGCAACTTGGAACCATCAATGTGGCAACTTGGAACCATCAATGTGGCAACTTGGAACCATCAATGTGGCAACTTGGAACCATCAATGTGGCAACTTGGAACCATCAATGTGGCAACTTGGAACCATCAATGTGGCAACTTGGAACCATCAATGTGGCAACTTGGAACCATCAATGTGGCAACTTGGAACCATCAATGTGGCAACTTGGAACCATCAATGTGGCAACTTGGAACCATCAATGTGGCAACTTGGAACCATCAATGTGGCAACTTGGAACCATCAATGTGGCAACTTGGAACCATCAATGTGGCAACTTGGAACCATCAATGTGGCAACTTGGAACCATCAATGTGGCAACTTGGAACCATCAATGTGGCAACTTGGAACCATCAATGTGGCAACTTGGAACCATCAATGTGGCAACTTGGAACCATCAATGTGGCAACTTGGAACCATCAATGTGGCAACTTGGAACCATCAATGTGGCAACTTGGAACCATCAATGTGGCAACTTGGAACCATCAATGTGGCAACTTGGAACCATCAATGTGGCAACTTGGAACCATCAATGTGGCAACTTGGAACCATCAATGTGGCAACTTGGAACCATCAATGTGGCAACTTGGAACCATCAATGTGGCAACTTGGAACCATCAATGTGGCAACTTGGAACCATCAATGTGGCAACTTGGAACCATCAATGTGGCAACTTGGAACCATCAATGTGGCAACTTGGAACCATCAATGTGGCAACTTGGAACCATCAATGTGGCAACTTGGAACCATCAATGTGGCAACTTGGAACCATCAATGTGGCAACTTGGAACCATCAATGTGGCAACTTGGAACCATCAATGTGGCAACTTGGAACCATCAATGTGGCAACTTGGAACCATCAATGTGGCAACTTGGAACCATCAATGTGGCAACTTGGAACCGCAGTCATGCTCTCAGATTAAACACCATCGTGCTCTCTTTTGTTTTCTCCTTTGTTTTGGTAATGAAGAGGGAGGGGAGAGGGGGGCGGGGGGGAGGGGGGGTGTGGGGGGGCGATTGGGTGGGGGCGGGGGGTCGGGAGGGAGGAAGTGAGAGGGGGTAAGGGGGGAAGGAGAGGGGGTAGGGGAGAAGGAGAGGGGGTAGGGGGGAAGGAGAGGGGGTAGGGGGAAGGAGAGGGGGTAGGGGGGAAGGAGAGGGGGTAGGGGGGAAGGAGAGGGGGTAGGGGAAAAGGAGAGGGGGTAGGGGGGAAGGAGAGGGGGTAGGGGGGAAGGAGAGGGGGTAGGGAGGAAGGAGAGGGGGTAGGGGGGAAGGAGAGGGGGTAGGGGGGGGGAGGGAGGGGGTAGGGGGGGGAGGGGGTAGGGGGAAAGGGAGGGCAGAGAAATGGGGTTGCAGGGGCAGGGAAAGGGAAGGTAGGGTTGGGTTTTTGCAGGTCTGGTTAGTGTTGACTTGGCAGTGCATCAATGGTTGTCGAACTCCTACTCCATGCCTTACATCTTGCACTGTGAGAACAATAGTTTGAAGAGAAGTTGATGATTGAATTGAGGAGATTGGGGGTTTACATAGGGAGTGGGTTGGATCCTAGCCTAGGTGAGCATTATTGGTGGGGTCCAATAATGTTGGCCAAGTTGGAGTTGGGCCAACATTATTGGAGTGAACCAATAATTCTACCCAACCCAACCTTTGGGGTCCAATAATTGGACCAAGGTTGGGTTTCCAACCTACAAACTGGGTGACCCCTGTTTGTACACCCAAACTGAGTTTGGGTGCTTAACTCTAGCCTAACCTATAACATCTATGCAGGTTACACAAGAATATAGATTCTAACATGCACTCCTCTTCACTGCTGCTTGCATGTTTGCTTTCAACCAACCTACTGATTCCGTTGGTCATTGGTGTGTTCAGAACGTAGCCACCACACCAGGAATCCATTTCTTCAAGGAGAAACTAATTGGAAAAAAAAAAAAAAAAAAAAGAACCGTACAAAGACAAACGTGACAAGACTACAAAGTGGGGTAAATGAAATCATTTTTGACACGAAACAGGGATTGAACAAAACAATCCAAGTTTGGCTCAAATGCTCATGCCTAGTCTCACGAGCAACAAGTGAGTGCGATACAGAGGAGGGCACACAGCCACCTTGGACTAGTCTTGCGCAGAATATGAACCCCTCTTCGGTTTGACTCGCACCGCTCGAGTTGAGTCGAAAAAAAAGGGTTTTTTTGGCCATAAATGTTTGGGTTGAATGTGTTCAACTGTTGGAGGTTGCTTATCATGAAGAGCACTTGAACCCATGTGACAATGGTGAATGGGGCCCATAAGTACAAACCTGTTCGAGTTCGAGTCGAACAGGTTCGACCTGAGCACGCCAGTGTTCAACCACACACTCGAAGACACTCGAACACTCCAACAGTCGAACACAGCAGTGTTTGAGTCCCACTGTTCGAGTTCGGCTTGACAGTAACAGAAGTTGGAATGGGTTCCACTCAAACGTGCACATCATATCCTCCCTTGGATGGACATCATATCCTCCCTTCGATTTCTGTTCAGCTGCTCAATAACTACATTAAGAAGGCTCGTTGCATACTCACAACCTCGTTTAGATTTCCTCACTGGCACTGTCACTCACACTGTCTATTCTCTGCGCATGGCTCAGGTAGCATTGTGCACAAAACAACCTAAACCATTGCCATTACTTTCCTATGTTGCACAGATAAGCACTGCAGAGTCATACAACGTCTGCTCTTTCCTATGTTTCCTTTATACAACTTTGTGATTTGTTCCCCTTTCATGCCCCATCAAATAACACCAGGTTACCTTGCCAAAGACACTGCCACACCACCCCACCAGTTCGTAACTCAGTTTTATGTTTGTACAAACCAAAGGCACCTTGGTGACACAGCACATACGTACCCATGTTAGCTCTTCGTTTGGCTCGACCTCCCTCCGCGTGAAAAAGGCCACCTGCAATGCAAGGGGTGCAACCCAATGAAACCCCAGCAGAAGCACAGCTAGCAAGAACAAGCACGGTGGGCTGACATCGTTTTCATCCACTCACATTGATGACACGCAAACTGATACGTTGACGGCCGTACTCACATGGTAGATGATGTGGTCCGTGTGCTCTATCTCCACTGGCACGTTCACCAGGTTGCCATCTCCACACCTGTACAACCATGTTAGCGTTGGGTTACAAAATAAACGACAAGCGGGACCACTTGAAAGAGAAGCACAAAACCAAGTGGAAACACATGGCCACAAAGAGTGTGAAAGAAAGAAAGCACACACACACACACACACACACACACAAACACACACACACACACACACACACACACACGCACGCACGCACGCACGCACGCACACACGCACACAAGCACACCATGGAAACCTAGCTCACTCGCTTTGAGCGCCTCATGCTCGCATGCCCCATGGTGCGCCATCGAGATCGCTTAACCCCGCGCATCTCATTGCTATGTAACCCTAGCCACAGCCACGGTGTCACCTGCAATCCCTTGCTTTGCCAACAACTCACTCATGCCTGACTTGACAGAACACTTATGGTTGAAGGGACGTGCAGCCCACGAGGTACCTGTGGTTGACGAATCGCGCCACGTTGCCAAGCTTCGTGGCATCCAGGCACAATGCCTCATCGTCACTCAGAACCCCCTCCGCCGCCCAGTCCGCATCCAGGTAGATAGGGAAGGTGCCACGCTGGTTCCTGGCCTGCTGCTGGTTGCGCTCGTCCATCTCGGTGTTGGTAACCACCTCCCCCGCGTACTCAAACACAAACGCCCCCCGCGGCAGCCGCTCCAGCGTGCGCACCCCCCACCCCTTGCCCGCCGTCATGAACACCTGCCCCCCGTGCCCGTGCCCACGCCCGTAGCAGTGGCGGGTGCAGGGGAGGAGAACAGCATCCATGGCGGGGCGCATGGCAATGGTCAGGGGACACCAACATGCTTCTCATTTACGTGGATTCTCAAGAGCCACAAATACGTGTTGTGCGATCTGACTTCAAAACTTGTGCTGACTTGGGAGACATGGGTTGACATGGCAGATATGGCGGGTGGTGCTGTCGCCTAAGTTCAGGGCTATTGTGCACACGTGTGGACTAGGATGACTTTCCGTAACAAGTTTTGAAATGCTTGATTAATCCATCTGGATAACAAGATCCATGCATAACAAGATCTGTGAGTACATAGAACAAGACGTTATTATTATTGTTATCATCATCATCATCATCATCATCATCATCATCATCATCATCATCATCATCATCATCATCATCATCATCATCATCATCATCATCATCATCATCATCATCATCATCATCATCATCATTATTATCATTATTATCATTATTATTATTCTTACTATTATTATTATTATATGTATATATATACAAAGTTTACACTAAGCCATAAGCCAAGGGAAAGTGAAGGCACAAACGCGTGATATGTTGCATTGTTTGGACTGTCACAAGAGTGACCAACCCCGACACTTGCGACACTTTCATTCCATATGTCTCCAAACTCGGAATGGAGTCATCCAAGCGTGGCTAAGGAGTGTGGTGTTTGTTGCAAGCGTGGCTAAGGAGTGTGGTGTTTGTTGCAAGCGTGGCTAAGGAGTATGATGTTTTTTTGCAAGAGTGACTAAGGAGTGCGGTGATTGTTGCAAGCGTGACTAAGGAGTGTGGTGTTTCTTACAAGCGTAGCTAAGGAGTGTGGTGTTTGTTGCAAGCGTGGCTAAGGAGTGTGGTCGGTGTTGCAAGCGTGGCTAAGGAGTGTGGTGTTTGTTGCAAGCGTGACTGAGCGTGGTGTTTGTTGAGAGCGTGACTAAGGAGTGTGGTGTTTGTTGCAAGCATGGCTAATTCGAACACGAACGTGTTCAACTCGAACAAGGCTCGAACATATATGTTGAGCGAACACGAACATGTACGGTTTGAAATGAACACATTCAGGGAGGGGAGGTGACCGGGTGTTCACCTTTATAGGCGACCCAAAACCCAAAACCCTCGCCTCGACCACGCGGCATTTCAAGGCACCCAAAACCCTAATCCTCCAATGTCATGGGCAAACCGGCGAGAAAGCACCACAATGGGGCGAGAACGAAAATGGGATCCATGAGACATGCTATGTAGGAGTTTAAGACGACAGAATACGTGTGCCCTCAAGCTCTGCTGTTTCAGTGTGCCCTCATGCTATGCTGATTCAGTGTGCCCTCACGCTATGCTGATTCACTGTGCCCTCACGCTATGATGAAAATCTTCACGATTCTCGCTGGTCTTCTCCCTAGACGACGCCGCTCGCCAAGCAACCTTTTGAGCCATCCATAGGCTAGAGTAAGTGAGTGAGGTTTCAGTATGTGAGTGGTCGAACATGTTACATTCCATAGCGATTCTGGACATGAGTTACCTCCAAGCGCCTTGTGATGCCACGCTGCACCACCCGGTTGCCACACATCTTGCCGCATCCGCACTTGACAAAGCACTCCTTTATGAACGTGCGCACGGGATGCCCGGGGCACGCCACACACGCCTCAAGGTAAGCCTGTAAAAACGAATACGAAGACAAATATTTTTGTGGATTATTCTTCAAATACTATGGGGTTTCTAATTCGCCCGATTAGTGACCCTAACCGAATATGAATACGATACGAATAGTGCCGAATCCGAATCCAATACGAATAATTGTCGAATCATTGTTATTTGTAGGGATGAGCAAAGGGCGAACACGAACATGTTTGCGTTCTCCCTTGCACGAACATGGCCGTTCGGCCCAAAGAAGGGTGTTCGGCGTTCTCCTGTGAAAGCGTGTTCGGGCGAACCTCAAACACGTTTGTGTTCGGCCGAACCTCGAACTGTGTTAAGCGAACATCTTAAGCTAAAAATCAAAACCGGTTCGGTTCGCCTTGCTCATCCCTACTAATTTGGGGTAGGCAACATTAATCGACTGAATTTTTCTCATGTTCACACATTCACTGAACTGCTCTCGCACACTTCTTTTTCTTCCCGGGTCTATTGACTTTCTAAATAGGGCATTTGCGCACATTTCCTGCGTTAATAGCAACATTGTGTGCTGGGTATATCATTGTTCCCTGCAAAGAAACGTTATGGTTAGGCAATAAGGGGGGTTAATGCCCGAATACCGAATAGTATCGAATACCCTGAATATTCTAGACCTGGATATTTTGGTTGAGCGAATACTCTTTATGTGAAGATATTATAATACACGGTCGTTTTTTACTCATACGCATTCGATTATTCGAAGCCAAAATCGAATAGTTCTCGAAGACCGGGTATTCTTCTACAGGCTTACCTCAAGGTCGCTCGCAGGAATGTCAGTGAGCCTCGCTGGTGCAGGCACATCCGCGGCCAAGTGGTGTCGGGGAAATGCATCCGTGGCCTGCTTCAGCTGCGCTACATTCACGGGGCACAACAGCAAGCGCTCACGAGCACAAAACTGTTTGTTGCGCCTCCTCACCGCCTCGTCGCCCTGCTCCACCTCCGTCTCCACCGTCCTCAAGAAGGTGTCCGTGAGAGTGCCGTCCCTCGTGTATGCCCAGTTTCCCCGCAGCGGCTCCGTGCATTGGCAGCGGATGTTGTCCATGCAGTCCTTTGGGCAGCTTGCACAGAACACGTCAATGCGATCCAACGCGCTGCATGGGAGCCACAGGTGCACTGTTCAGGTCTCACTCCACCAATCACGATCGCACATATCCACGATGACTAATGGGCTTACCCATCTTTCATGGAAGGATTTTGTTTACATTAGAACGGAAACCGGATGGGAGCTCACATGACGAATTTCACTTTGTCGCTGGCAGGATAGCTCTTCTCCATGTACATCCACGAGGCGGGCGGCTGCTCGTGGCTATGCTTGTTTACCCACGGGATGGGTACCGCCTCCTTGCCCCGCGAGATGTCCTCCCGCGGATGAACCAGCCTTCGCCCCCCACTCGCCCTGCCCCTCGCCCTCCCTCCAACCCCACGTCCCCTTGTGCCCCCTAAGCGACATCTTCCTCTTCCACCGCACCCCTCGCTTGCTCCCCCAAGCAAGCTTGCTGCTGCAGCCGGCGCGGCACTGCCATCCCCACCACGGTCAAGGGCGGGAGACTGAGCGTCGTCGCGCACGCAGGGGGGAGAGCCAGCTGTGCCAGCTGTGCCGGTGCGGGCAGCATCCGCCTCCCTCACACTGCCCTCCGCGACTTCCCCCACAGCCGCAGTGGCACCCACACCTGCCTGCCCTCTTATCAGCTTCTCCTCGCTGCAATCCCGCTTTACCTCCGTTCTGTTTTGCACATCCCCATGCCCAACGCCACCAGCACACTCACGCCTGGCGCCATCGCCATGCACACCCCCACGCCCTCGCCCATGCAGCACATGTCCCTCCGTCCCCCCCTGCACCCTGCCACTCCCCTCGCTCGCTCGCAGCAGCAGTCCACTCGCCAGCCCTTTTTGGCCAATCACAGTGCATCCCGCTCTTCCCACCGGCTCTGCCAAATCTCTTGCTGCCTCACCCTCCCCCAACCACCTCCTTCCCCTTCCCTCTCTCCACGTCCCTCGCCCCATGCCCCTTGCACCACCCCCGCCTCCCAAATCCCGCCAAGCCCCCACACTCGCCTCCCCTCCGCCCATGTCTCGCCAGCCCTCCACACTCGCAGCCCCACGCATCACACTGGGCGCGGCAGGGGGCTCTCTGGCTTGTGGGGGCCGCGGCAACGGCTCACCAGCGTGGGGAGGGACACTGCACGCCCCGTGCCTGCGCCCCTCATCACCGCCTGGCCTCTCTCCCCACCCCTCACCCTCTCCTGCTCCACCACACTGCCCCTCCCCCTGCCACCTGCCCCTCTGCTCGACATCCCTCATTGCCGCTCTGCTCCCCGCCACACCGCTCGCAGCCCCGGCCCTCCCTAGGCTGCGGCTCCTCAGCCGACCCATCTCCCTCTCGCTCATCCTCCGCTCCATCTCCCTTCGCCTCTCACTCTCCCTCCCACCTCCCTGCCCCACCCACACATCTGCCAACGATCCCCCTCCTCCTCCTCCTTCCCCTCCTCCTAATCCTCCTCCCCCTTCTCCCACTTCTCCTCCCCCCCCTCCCTCTCCCTCCTGTCCCTCGCGGGTGAGCGAGAGGGGGTTGGTGGTGGGTGCTGAGCAGCGGAGCTGAGAGGCTGGACCGAGCAGCTGAAGGGGGGCGAGAGGAGGCTGAGAGGAGGTGAGGGGGTGCTGGGAGGAGGCGGCGGGAGGCTGGGGGAAGGTGAGGGGAAGGTGAGAGGAGGTGGGGGGAAGTTGAGGGGAGACCATAGGATTCTGGAAAGCGAGATGGGAATCGTAGGTGGTGGCATGGGTGATGTGAGCAGTAGGGGGTTGGGCAGCAGCCGAGGAATCAACAGCGGTGGGGGGATGGGCAGCAGCGGGGGGATGGGCAGCAGTGGGGGGATGGGCAGCAGCGGGGGGATGGGCAGCAGCGGGGGGATGGGCAGCAGCGGGGGATGGGCAGCAGCGGGGGGATGGGCGGAAGCAGAGGGATGGGAAACAGTGAGGGGATAGGCAGCACCTGCGGGGCAGAGGGGATGGGTGAGGAAAGCATGGAAGGGGGATGAGAATTGATGGAGCGAAACAGGTGTGGGCAGCACTGTGAGCAAGCAAGCATGAGCAAGCACCGAACCCGAACTGCTTCGAGTCAAACTGGGTCAAACCGAACGAGTTTGGTTCGAGTTGAACCGTAACGATGGGTGCGGTTAAGTTTCGAGTTTGACCTCCCGCTGTTGTACCCCTGTCCTGACAGTTTGATCCAAATTGGTTCAGTTTGATGTCACGAATATTGGTCAAATTTAGTGAGTGGGCGGAACATGATTGGGGGAGTTCCGGTCATTTTGTCATTGTCGTTCCGGTCCTGCAAGATGAATGCCAGGTATGATCCTAGCAAACAATCATATCCCTGTTTGGTTCGCCTCAAACGTTAGTGTGTCAGATGCTGAACATAAAAGTGGCCGCTTAGGTGCAGACTTGGCAAAAATGGCAGCAGATTCAAACAATAGTCACTCCAGACGCCCATCTCTCCCACCCGCTCTCCCGCCTCACTGTTTGGCTGCTGGGGTCTTACCTGTCTGCTCCCCCGCCACTGCTCGCTCCGCCTCCCCTCGCATGCCTTCCTCGTCAGCTCCTCCCACCCTGCCACCCATTCCATCGCCTTCCCCCATCCGCACCTCCTCCCGCACCTTCTCATCCCCCCTGCTCATCTTCCTCATCTCCTCACCCTGCTCCCCTCCCTTCTCCCCCTCCCCCCTGTTCCTCCCCTTCCTCTTCTTCTCCCCCCCCTCCCCCGCAGCCCGCCGCGCCTGCTTCTGGCGGCGGCGCTCAATGTGCCGGGCGATGCGCGCCTGCTCCTCCACGTCCACCTCCTCGCCTGCTGTCACCTGCCAGGGCGGACAGCATGGGGGGGGCGGACGCGGACAGCATGGGGGGGAGGAGCGCGGAGGCGGACTGGTGGGTGGGGCATGGGCGCACAAGGGGATAGGTGATGGGCATGGAGAAAGGGGGGAGAGGGAGGGGGCGTGGGCAAGTAAAGGGACCTCGAGGCAGGCGATACGGAGCAGGAGGGCGGTGGACTGGAGAGCATTACAGCGTTCCAAGAGAACAGCACGATGAGCTTCGGCTCCTCTGGTTGCAAATTAAGTGAAGCATGAGGCAAGCCACCCCTCCTTGTTACCGCCTCACCTGGTCGTCCCCCCCAGTGAGCATCCAGTCCAAGAATAACTGCGCTCCTGCCCCCACGGTGCCCTCCACCCCTTTTTCCTTCACCATCTGCAACAGATCCTCGCAGTTCAGCTGCCATGTGTCATGTGCCATGCCCCGTGTGCCATGTGTCATGTGCCATGCCCCGTGTGCCATGTGTCATGTGCCATGCCCCGTGTGCCATGTGTCATGTGCCATGCCCCATATGCCATGTGCCATGTGCCGCACGCAGGTGACATGCACGTGCAGGAGAGGGGGAGGAAGGAGGGGTGGGGTGGGGGGTTGGGTGTGGGAGAATGGCAGGCGGTGGTGACGGGGGAGAGGAAAGTGTGTTTGGCACAGATGAGTGCAGATGGGCACAGATGGGCGCAGATGGGTGCAGATGGGCACAGATGGGTGCAGATGGGCACAGATGGGTGCAGATGGGTGCAGATGGGTGCAGATGGGTGCAACAGAAGCATTCAAGCACCTTCATGAAGAGCGGCAGCTTGTGAAGCGCGTCGTCTCTGTTGAAGCCCATCTCACACACCGCCGCCACCACCGCCGCCTCCACCTCCGCCTGTCGTGCCTCCCCGTCACTCCCATCCCGCCCTCCTTGCATGTCTTCCCCCTCCCCCCCACCCTGCATGCGCGACGCCATGCAAGCACCACCCACGCTGCGCCTCCACGACTGCCCGCAACACTGCTTGGCGGCGGCGGCCTCACACCGCCCCTGCGCGCCCTCCACCGCTCCTGCTTGCCGCGGCGCTGCTGGACGGGCGGCACTGCTGGATGGGCGGATGGACGCGGCGGGGTGGGAGGGGCGAGCGGGTGAGGGCAGGCAGTGGAGTGTGGGCGCGGTGGCGCGCGCACGCAGGCAGGCAGGCAGCTGGCGAGGGCGGGGCAAGTGGAGCAGCGGGGTTAGCAGCGCATGCGAGGAGGGTCGCAGGGCAGCGACGGCGAACGAAAGTGAGGGCGGGTGCAACGTGGGGGATTGCTCGAAACGGGAGATTGAAGGCGGAGGAAAATGGAAGCGACGAGGCGGAGGGTAGAGAGGCACGGGTAGGAGGGCAGATGGCGGGAGGCCGAGGCGCGCCACTGGCGAGAGGGATGGGGCGGAGAGAGGAACGGTGGGGTGCACGCGACACGCGAAGCAAGCGGCGAGAGGGCAAGCGGCGAACCTCGCGTGCCTCGCCTGAAGCCCTGCTCCTCGCCTTGGCCCCTCAACCTGCGCTCGAGCCGCGAACAGCATGCATGGGAAGATAACCAGCCAGCCGTTAGCTGGTCAACGATTGATGGCGAGACTTTCGATGTAACGCATCCTACCATACAACCCTAACGCATCCTACAATAGCAGCATCTTTACATCCCAATGTATTTGAATTTGTAACCAAACTACACCCACAACCTAGGCCCCTAAATTGATGGCTTGTATTTCCAACCAAACACAAGCTACCAATTGTTCATATCTATTCTCAGGAATTATTCATGATTCTTTAATGTGCAACTCAACAACGCACACAACACCGAACTGATTCTTCTTCCGTTACAGCTTAACGCTGTTCGTTACTTCTCGCGCTACTTTTACGAAACATCGCACTCGTGAAGTTGGCTAAGTCGAGGCTATGCTTTGGGACTAGCCCGAACCTCGCAGGCAGCATCGCACTAGCTAGCTCGCAAGTACCGCGTTAGTAATGATGTCATGGTGGACGCCGACCCAAAGCACCGCTGGGACATCGCCAACACGACGGTGACAAAGGCGTTGGCGAGTTGGAAGGGCAATGCGGTGAAGGCCCACAATGGACGAGGAGATATGAAGCCTCATTGCCAACGGCACGTGGGAGCTGGTCGAGCGTCCACCTTGCGACAACGTCATAAAGAACTGCTGGGTACTAATGATCAAGTATCACGTCGACGACACGGTTACCAGCGATAAGGCGCGCTTGGTCATGAAGGGCTTCACGCATGTATATGGCACCGACTACGACGAGACGTATACGCCAGTTAGGAGCTACGTCACGCTGAGGATCTTCCTCAGCATCGTCGTCGTCCTCGACCTGCACCTGATGCAGCTCAACATAAAAAGCGTGTTTATGCAGAGCAAGTACGATCGCATACTCTACGTATACTAGCCCGACTACTACGACGACGGGACCGGCCGTGTGTACAAGCAGCTGAAGAGCCTGTACAAGCTGAAGCAGTCGCTGCTTCTGTGGTATTCGACGCTCGACGCGGTGCTGGCCGGCGCCGGCTTGAGCAAGAGCCAGGTCGACGAGGCCCTCTACTTCAAGGTTGGCGACGACGAGGTGGCGTGCTAAGTGCTCGTTTATGTCAAGGAACTGCTCGCCGCCAAAGCAGCCTTGCAATGCTGAAGGAGCTAAAGGGATTGCTGGAGGCCGCCTTCGAGCTGCACGAAATCAACTCGGTCGAGAAGTGTCGAAAAAGTAGCAGTAGGAAGTTTAGAAAGCAGAAAGAGGAGGTTCACTAGCAGCAGTTGAGATACAAATAGCAAACCCTAACTGGGTTGTACTCGCTATAGAGCACCCCACTGCAGGCTAGAGAATATAACATTCTGACACACCCCCATAGCCAAAGTGGGGTGTAATCAGCACAACAAGCAATCATAGCAGTAGTTCACAAATTATGAGCAAAGCTAGAGGCAGTCACAGAGGGCAAGTGAGGAGGAGGAGGGCTGGCGAGAGGAGAGAAGATGGGAGGCGACGACTGAAGCTGCAGACACACGGGCAACAGAAGCGCTGGTGCGACTCAGTGGCTACCGGGAGCAAGTGCCCCGGAATACAGGAGTAACAGGCTCTGCGGCTGATCAGCAGCGGCAGGAGCAACGGACCCACGGGCGACAGGTGCAGCAGGCTCTCTGAGCTACCGGCGGCCACTAGAACCCCGGAATACAGGCGCTGCGGACGACACGACGGCTGCCTCCACTCAACCTCCCCCAACTGTCCCACACACCCCCCACATACCCACTGTTTCACCCCTAACTCCACTTGCACGCCACCCCCTCATACCACTCTGACGGCTCCAACACATCCACCCCCCTCAGCGGCAGCTGCAGCAGTGGGAGACGGAGGAGGAGGAGGAGCAGGGGACGGCTGACAGAGACGGCACCCCCATACGCTCCACCCCCAAACCCTAATTCAGTAGCACGAGCAACAGCACGGGTGGGGCGCCGTCAGAAGCGCGGGGGACAGCGTGCGGCTCAAGGGAAGAGGAAACGGGGCGCCCACGGGCCTGGCGCAGCCCGTACGAACCGCGCGCGGGCGGCCCGAGGCGCGCCATGGCCTGGCGCAGCCCGTACGGGCCGCGCGCAAGCAGTACGGGCCGCGCGCGGGCCCTACGCAGGTCGCGCGGGCCACGACGGGCGACGGGGGGCGACGCGCGGGTCCCCGTCGCCCGTCGCAGCGCCTCCCGGGGGCGACGCGCGGAGTGACGGGGCAGAAAGCCGCCGCGCGTCTTGGGGCGCACGACGGGCAGAAAACTGCCGCGCGTCTCGGGTCGCACGGCGGGCAGAAAACCGCCGCACGCTCCGAGCGCGCGGCGGGATGAAAAATCCGTCGCACGCCACGGGGCGTGCAACACACAGAGTAGCAGTAGCAGCGGAAGCAGTGAGGTGGTGGGCCCACCCACAGGATCGACCCAGGAGGGTCGACCTGCTCTGATAGCATGTCGAGAAAGTAGCAGTAGAGTTTAGAAAGCAGAAAGAGGAGGTTCACTAGCAGCAGTTGAGATACAAATAGCAAACCCTAACTGGGTTGTACTCGCTATAGAGCACCCCACTGCAGGCTAGAGAATATAACATTCTGACAAGAAGTGCCTCGGACTGGAGATCGTGCGCGACTGACCGACGAAGAAGCTGTGGCTCCATCAGCAGGTCTACGTTGACAAGCTGCGCTGGCGCTTTATTGACAGCGCGAGTACCTGCAAATGCTTCAACCACGAATTGCGAAAGCAAACCATCATACGAACACACCATTCACACGCAAATGCATTTGCACACGCATACTCGTACAAACAGGCGGCAGGATGTCGTGCAACGTGAATTTGCACCCAACATGTGAGCTACTCAGAAATTCTTCACACACGCACTTCCAAAAATTTCGTACGATCAAGCTGGCGAGCGGCATTCGCTCCCAAGTCAAGATGATCGGAGGATCCGGAGGCCAAATGAATTAGACGCTGAAGAACAGCCCAATCGTGCTACGACAACTGATGCGGCAACTACGGCCAGCACCGCTGTCCTCGAGCAGCTACTTTAACGATTGTAGACGGACTTCAGACATTACGGAATTGAGACGCGAGCACCTCCTCGCAACACGCTCAACCTATTCAACCGGTTACGACTTATCTTGGAACCGCTTCGCACACCTTCTCCCTCGACAAAAACATCTCAACACCAACTGTTCCCCGTCCAAGTGATGAAGCCATCAGCTCTGCGCAGACACGTTTTATCATCATCTCCAAGATCAAGACCAGTACCGTCTTTAACGGAAAGATTTTTCATGGAGTTTTGAGCTAAAGCTCCTCCTACAGACATCGCAGATTTACCACTACTTCGACGGCTCCTACCCAAGTCCGGTGAATGACAATGAAGAGGCTCAGGCTCAACACTACACAGAGTCTCTGATGGCGTACAAAGTTTTGCTAAAGAACATAACGCCTGCGGAGCAGCTCAGCATTCGCTCCTACAAGGAGAATCCAGCTCCAGCACTGGAAGTTTGGAAGCACATAACGAAGGTGTATCAGTTGAGGGACTTTGTCACTTCCAGCAGGCTCCTGCAACATCTCATGGGCTCATGGGGCACGGGGAGAAAACAAATTCATACATCAATTGCTGTTGGAACATCTGCAATCAATTTGTGAAGCATGGGAGCACCGTTTCAGAAAAAAATATTCGTCAACATCGTGCACGTCGGACTCGGGCCAGAGTGGAAGCCCTTCAAGGCACTACTCTGACAGCAGGGAGCAAACTTAGAAGCTTCCTAAGCGCCGCACTTCTCATCAAACATCAAGATATGGACTCAAAAAAGACAAACTCCGCGTTGCGACGATAACGACTCACCTTCTACACCCACAATCAAGAAGAGCAAAGTCAAACGCGGCGCCACTATTGCAAAAACTGCAAAACCTTTGGACACTCAATGGACCGATGCAGATCCCGGTCCATCAATCGCCAACCCAACTCCACTCACCATAACAACTGGGTCGGCCGACAAGACGGGCATCAATCTCAATCTCAAACCCCTCGCCCTCCTGCACAGCAACAGCAGCGCCAGACACAAACACCTCAGACAGGAGGAGCAAGTTCCATCATCGGAAACATGGCGATATACCGCCGCGCACAAGCTACTACGCCTGACGAAGAAGAGGAGCATGTTGGTGAAATCATACAACTTGAAGTGGACCGAAACAATCTCTTCGCCGAGAATCACTACTACTATGATGACCAAGTCTAGCAAGACAGGAACTTACCGATCCAGCTGCGCGAAAGTCCTCTTCACCGCCATGACCAGCGACCTGCTCCTCTGGATTGGCACGAGTGAGAGAAGTTCCTTAGAGTCGACAGAGCGACTCTCATCACGCCGAGACTCGCGGTGCTTTTATGGGGCAACAATGACAACTGCAATAACTGGTACCTAGACAGCTGCTGTGGGCAGCACATGGTGGGATCAACGCGTTTCATCTCCAACGCCACCGTTACTTCTATGGTCAATGACGTCACAGTCGCCAACAGCGATCAACGGCGAGCAAATGCGCAAGGTATGGTCATGCTAACGGCACGAGACTGTCAAACATTGCATGTTTATATTGTCTAGGCTGTAGTGGGTTACACCTTAGGGGGTACACAAAGTTAGGGTTTCCTACTTGTACCAAACTCTGTGCTAGTTCATTTCATTCCTGCTCAGTTATTTCTGACATGGTTTCAGAGCAGGTCCTTCGCTAGGACTGTTCTTAGGGCCCACCGACTTACCTACCTGCTTACCTTCGCTTGTTTCCGGCCCCGCTGGCCCCGTCGATCTAGCACGATCTAGCGGCCCTGCGGCCCCGTCGAATTTTTTTTTTTTTTTTTAGCGGCCTCTCACGGCCCCCGTCGCGTCGCCCCTTAGCGCCCCGATCGGCCCCGTCACGCCGCCCGCGAACCGCACAGCGCGCCGCGCTCACAGCCCGCGAACCGCCCGCGCACAGCCCGCGACCCGCCTGCGCAGCCCGCGACCAGCCCGCGCAGCCCGCGCACAGCCCGCGAACTGCCCGCGAGCAGCCCGCGACCTGCCCGCGAACCCCCGCGAGCCGCCCGCGACCCGCTTACGCAGCCCGCGAGCAGCCCGCGCAGCCCGCGCTGAGCCTGCGCGGCTCGTGCGCTGACCGCCGCCGGCCCGCACGCTGCCCGCACTGCTCCCGGCCCGCCGCTGCTGAGCCCGCAGCCGCCCGCGCACCGCCGCTGCTGAGCCCGCCGCCGCCCGCGCACCGCCGCTGCTGAGCCCGCCGCCGCCCGCGCACCGCCGCTGCTGCGCCCGCTGCCGCCCGCGTATCACCGCTGCTGAGCCCGCCCCTGCTGCGCCGGCTCTCGCTGCCGCCTGCTGCGCCTGTGCACCACTACACTTCCTACTACTGCTGCTTGTGCGCCACTACAGTCCGTAGGCCCCACCGGCCCTGCTGACCCTGCGCACGCCTGTTCAGTGACTTTACTGCTTCTACTACTGCCGCTGTCGCTATGGCTAGTCCTCCTGTTCTAGCTTTCGACGCCGAGGGCCGTCCGGTCAAATTCGAAACCTGGCTAGATGACCTGCACCTTTTCCTACAGCTCACTGCCAAGGAAGATATTACACTGTACGACCACGCTCTCGGCCATGCGACCGCCCCACTCGCTACTGCCCCCCCAGCTGAGCGCTCACAGTGGCAGACCCGTGACGCGCACGCTCGCTTTGCTATTCGCAACTCCCTGCCGCTAGATGAGCGCGAGCACTTCGGCCAGTGCAAGACTGCTAAGGACCTCTACACAGCTGTAGTGGCCCGCTACTCCTCACCCGCTTCTGCCACACTAGGCCGCCTCACTCTCCCCTACCTGTTCCCCGACCTAGCCTCTTTTCACACTGTCGCAGACCTCATCACCCACCTTAAGACTAGTGAGGCTCGCTTTCGCGCTGCCATGCCTGATGAGTTCCTCGCTAGCAACCCCCCCCCGCTCTGGATCACTCTCTACCACGTTGTCACCCGCCTCCCTGACTCTCTGCGCCCTGTCAGGGACCAGTTCCTCTCTCGCTCCCCCACTGAGCTCACCATAGCCCTCCTCGAGAAGGAACTGCTTGCAGCCGAGGCTAGTATCGTCGCTGTAGGCACCTCTCGTGGCGACCCCCGCGGCCCCTTCTTCGAGGGGTGCTCCCCTTCCCCCCTCCTCCCCTCTGTCGCCTCTGCTGCTGCTGTCGACCTCCTTGGTGCTGAGAAGGTCGGGGCTGCGTCTGCTTCAGGCGGACGACGCAGGGGCAGGAGTGGCAGGAGTGGGGGTGGTGGCGGAGGAGGCGGGGGTGGAGGTGGTGGCGGTGGAGGTGCGACTGGAGAGGCTAGTGGCGGCGGTGGTGGAGGTGACAGCGGTGTTGGGAGTGGTGACAGGGGCGGAGGTGGCAGCGGAGGCGGAGGTGGTCGTGGCAGCGGCAGGGGTGGAGGTGGCCGGGGCGGAGGCGGAGGGGGTGGTGGTCGTGGAGGCCCGGGGGGCGGTCAGAGTCAGCAGCCTGCCCCGACCCTTCAGGCCGCCCGTGAGTGGTATGCGCGGCGCAGCGTCACCTGTCAGTACGTTATTCGTACAGGTGACCGCACTGGCCAGACGTGTGGGGGGCCGCACCAGACGGAGCGCTGCTTCGCCCGCCTCAACGATGCGTGGCGCACTCAGTTTCCTGGTGGGGGTGAGCTGCCGCGCTGGGCTGATCTGCTCAGGAAGGGTGTTGATATTTGGGCACTTGACTTTGATGCTATTCTCACTGCCATGTATGCGATGTCTATTAGTGGAGAGGGTGCTCAGTACTTGCGTGTTCCGCCCGACCCGGGCATTCAGGCCAGCCCCGCTGCTGCTCTAGGTGCTAGTGTGTCTGCTTCCGCAGGTACTTCTGCAGCTGCTGCTCTAGGTGCTTGTGCGTCTGTGCCCCCTGGTACTGAGTCGACTGCAGCACTGCACACCTTCACACTGGACTCAGGTGCTTCTCGCTCTTTCTTTCGTGACCGCACTGTCCTTGAGCCTCTAGCTCGGCCGGTTGCTGTCTCTCTTGCTGACCCCTCTGGGGGTCCGGTCCTTGCGACCTCCTCCACCACCCTTCCGTGTCCAGCGGTTCCGTCCGGCACGCTCTCAGGTCTCTACCTCCCCTCGTTCTCCACGAACTTGGTGGCAGGTAGTGCGCTCCAGGACTCGGGTGTTCACCAGTTCACCCCTGCCTACGAGCGTGTGACTCACTGCACGTGTGCTCGGACGGGCCGCCACCTAGCTACTTTCACTCGAGAGCCGGGGTCTGACCTGTACACACTGACCACTGAGTCCCCTCAGGTAGCTGCGTCTGCGTCAGCGTCAGGTCAGCTGTCCGCCCCCTGCTCGTGTCGCTCTCTGGCGAACGACACCGTCCTCTGGCACCACCGCCTTGGTCACCCGTCTGTGCAGCGCCTGCGGGCCATGCACAAACGGGACCTTGTTGCTGGTCTTCCCAGGGTGCTCCCTCCCCTTCCTGACTCCCCTGCTCCTGACTGCATTCCCTGTGTCGAGGGGCGACAGCGCGCCGCTCCTCACTCCTCCTCCTTTCCCCCGACGACCGCTCCCCTGCAGACGCTCCACATGGACGTGTGGGGCCCGGCCCGCGTCCGTGGTCAGGGTCAGGAGAGGTACTTCCTGATAGTTGTTGACGACTACTCGCGCTACACCACGGTCTTCCCCTTGCGCGCCAAGGGTGACGTCCCTGGTGTTTTGATCCCCTGGATCAGCCGAGCCCGTCTCCAGCTAGGCGAGCGCTTTCACTCGGACTTTCCTGTCCTGCGCTTGCACTCTGACAGGGGTGGTGAGTTCGCCTCCGACCTCTTGGCAGCCTACTGTGCTGAGCACGGCATTGAGCAGTCGTACACGCTTCCGGCCTCTCCACAGCAGAATGGGGTTGCTGAGCGCCGCATTGGCTTAGTCATGGAGGTCGCTCGTACCTCCCTGACCCATGCGGCTGCTCCCCACTTTCTGTGGCCGTTTGCGGTCCGGTACGCAGCGCATCAGCTCAACCTCTGGCCCCGTGTCTCCTTGCCGGAGACTTCCCCGACTCTACGGTGGACGGGAGAGGTTGGCGATGCGTCGCGTTTCCGGGTCTGGGGATCTCGAGCTTTTGTCCGCGACACGTCCGCGGACAAGCTCTCGCGTCGCACTGTTCCCTGTGTCTTTCTTGGCTTTGTTCCCGACGCGCCTGGATGGCAGTTTTACCACGTCACCTCGCGCCGGGTTCTGGCCTCTCAGGACGTCACTTTTGACGAGTCCGTCCCCTTCTACCGCCTCTTCCCCTACCGCACTGCCCCGCTCCCCCCCCCACCTCTCTTCCTCGCTCCAGGTGCTGAGGTACCAGACCCCCTCCCCCCTCAGGGTGCCGCTCCCTCAGGTGTGTCCCAGGTAGACCCGGGTGAGCCTGTCGAGGTAGCTGTTGACTCGCGTCCTGCGTCTGGGGGTGCTGAGCCTGGGAGTGCTGCGTTTGAGGGTGCGGAGCCTGGGGGTGCTGAGCCTGGAGGTGCGGAGCCTGGGGGTGCTGAGCCTGGAGGTGCGGAGCCTGGAGGTGCGGAGCCTGGAGGTACTGAGCCTGGAGGTGCGGAGCCTGGGGGTGCTGAGCCTGGAGGTGCGGAGCCTGGAGGTGCGGAGCCTGGAGGTGCTGAGTCTGGACGTGCTGAGTCTGGGGGTGCTGAGTCTGGGGGTGCTGAGCCTGAGCGTGCTCCACCTGGAGGAGACCCCTCCTCCCAGCAGCTGCAGGAGAGGTACCTCGAGTACTGCCGCCTCCGGAGAGGTGCTTCTGGAGCTCGTCCCGGTACTTCCCCTCCTACCCAGGAGCTCCCCCCCATTCAGGTGATCCGCGAGTGGTACACGCGGCGCTGCAGTCTTCGTAGTGGTGCTCCTGGTACTGCGGACCCGAGCGGTGGTGCTGTTGCTGGTGCTGAGGACCCGGACGCTGGAGCTGCTGCTGGTGCTGAGGACCCGGGGGCTGGAGCTGCTGCTGGTGCTGAGGACCCGGGCGTTGGAGCTGCTCCTGGTGCTGAGGACCCGACCGGTGGCGCTGCTGCTGGTGCTGAGGACCTGACCAGTGGCCCTGCTGCTGGTGTTGAGGACCCGGGCGTTGGAGCTGCTGCTGGTGTTGAGGACCCGACCGGTGGTGCTGCTGCTGGTGCTGAGGACTCGGGCGTTGGAGCTGCTGCTGGTGCTGAGGACTCGGGCGTTGGGGCTGCCACTGGTGTCCCTGCTGCTTCTGGAGACGCTGCGCGGCCGCGACCGTACTTCGTACCGCTCCTTCAGCAGGTTCTTGGTCAGGCTCCTCCTCCTTGTCCTCCTCCCTCCGTCGAGTGTCCTCTGCCTGTCCAGCCGCAGTCACAGTTACCGCCTGTCTCGCCTCTCCCTGCTCCCTCCCCTTACGCTGGTCCCACAGGAGGTCTTACAGAGCGTCGTGAGCCTGAGTCTCGTCCTGCGTCGCCTGTTCGTACTGCTCGCACTGGTCGTCGTGTCCCACGTGAGCGTCCTCCTCCTGTCCCTGGCACTCACTACATGACTCTGCGTCCCTCCACTGCTCCGCAGCGTGTCCCGCTGCCGTCTCCTCCTGCGTCCTCTCTTCCTACTCTTCCTGACCCGGAGTCTGACTCCCGTCGTGCTGCCAGTCCCACTGTTACGCGTCTCCTCGCTACAGTTGTCACTGACCCGACCTTTGAGTCCTCTGCTGCGTCTGCCCTGGTCGCTGAGTTGGTTGACTTTGCTGCTCGCTGTCGCCTAGACTACGCTGCCAGCCTTGTCGCTAGGTCTGAGTCTGCGTCTGCCTGTCCTCCGTCCGTCGGGGGTGAGTGTGCCCTCGGCACGGACGTCCTTGAGGACAGACAGGAGGAGTTCCACTGCCTTGCTGCTGCTTTGCCCCGTCTCGTGTCCTTGCTAGTTGCCCCTGAGGGAGACCCGGATGCACCAGACATCCCGACCCCACGCTCTTACGCTGAGGCGATGGCGGGTCCCTACTCCTCTCAGTGGCAGACAGCCATGGACGCAGAGATGGCCTCCTGGAAGTCCACAGGCACCTACGTAGACGAGGTTCCCCCTCCTGGGGCGAACATCGTCAGTGGCATGTGGATTTTCAGGGTGAAGCGGCCTCCGGGTTCTCCACCTGTCTTCAAGGCGCGCTACGTGGCTCGAGGCTTCAGTCAGCGAGAGGGAGTAGACTTCTTTCAGACCTTCTCCCCCACCCCGAAGATGACTACTCTTCGGGTGCTGCTGCACATAGCCGCTCACCGCGACTACGAGCTTCACTCTCTTGACTTCAGCACTGCTTTCTTGCAGGGCAGCCTGCACGAGGAGATCTGGCTGCGCCGCCCCCCTGGCTTCACTGGGTCATTTCCTCCTGGCACCCAGTGGAGGCTTCAGCGGCCGGTCTATGGTCTCCGCCAGGCGCCACGTGAGTGGCACGACACACTGAGGACGACACTTGCGGCTCTTGGGTTCGCTCCCTCTACTGCTGACCCGTCGCTGTTTCTACGCACCGACACCTCGCTGCCGCCTTTCTACATCCTCGTGTACGTCGACGACTTGGTCTTTGCCACTGCTGACACCGCGGCACTCGCTCACGTGAAGTCGGAGCTGCAGAGGAGACACACGTGCACAGACCTGGGTGAGCTGACGAGCTATCTTGGCTTGCGGATCACCCGGGACAGAGCACGGCGCACCATCACCCTGACTCAGTCACACATGGTGCAGCAGGTCCTCCAGCGCTTCCGCTTCACGTACTCCTCGCCTCAGTCCACTCCTCTGCCTACCGGTCACTCGCTCTCAGCTCTGCCTTCGGATGAGTCCGTAGAGCCGAGTGGCCCGTATCCAGAGCTTGTGGGCTGCCTCATGTACCTGATGACCTGCACTCGACCTGACCTTGCATACCCTCTTAGCATCCTAGCACGCTATGTCGCTCCTGGCCGTCACCGGAAGGAGCACATGGATGCTGCTAAGAGGGTGTTGCGCTACTTGTGCAGTACGTCGGGCATGGGGCTTGTGCTTGGAGGGCGAGACCGGGTTGTTCTCACAGGGCACTCAGACGCTTCTTGGGCAGACGACCAGGCTACTCAGCGGTCGTCCCAGGGTTACACCTTCAGCCTTGGCTCTGGCTCAGTTTCTTGGCGTTCTACTCGCTCTTCTTCTGTTCTCAGCTCCAGTTGTGAGGCTGAGATCTACGCCACAGCCATGGCTGCTCAGGAGCTACGCTGGCTGACCTACCTGCTGACCGACCTCGGAGAGCGGCCTGGTTCTCCTCCAGTGCTGTACGTCGACAACAAGGCTGCCATTGCCTTGTGTGAGGAGCACAGACTGGAGCACAGAACGAAGCACATCGCTCTGCGGTACTTCCTTGCTCGAGAGCTGCAGCAGCGTGGTCAGCTTTGTCTGCGTTACGTGGCCACAGAGGCCAACACTGCTGATGTGTTCACCAAGGCGCTTCAGCCTTGTGACCATCAGCGCTTTTGCACTCTGCTAGGCCTTGTACCTACTGGGCCTCACTTGCTTACCTCTTGACCTTACTTGTACTGTGATCACTATATATATATGCCTTCTTGCTTACTTTTGCTAGGTTGTGATCACTGTATCTCTTACTTTGTTATAAACCTGCATGTGAACTGGTCTTGTGACCGCTTGCTTGTGCTCGGAATTTGTGTGGAATCCTTGAGGTCCACCCTGAGCTTGCTTTGCTTTGCTTTGACTGGTCTTGTGACCCTGTGGTTGTTTCCCACTGCGCCTATGGGGGTGTGTCAAACATTGCATGTTTATATTGTCTAGGCTGTAGTGGGTTACACCTTAGGGGGTACACAAAGTTAGGGTTTCCTACTTGTACCAAACTCTGTGCTAGTTCATTTCATTCCTGCTCAGTTATTTCTGACAGAGACAACAGCACGCACATCACCCTCCACGATGTACTTTACATGCCGAACGTGCGCTTCAACCTAGTGCCCCCGCTCAACTCTCAGATTGGCGAGACCTTCACCACTGAACCCCTCACACGCGACGTCGAGCTTCACTTCGCTCCCCCCGACAAAGAACGCAAGTACCTCGGCCGGGCACGTTTGATCAACAGAGTCTATCTACTTGACTTCGATATACCCGAATGCAGCGCCACCTCTGACGAGCTCGTGGATTTCATCCCGCTGGAGTTCGCGTACCTGTCAGAAAACTCTTGGAAGCACCGATGCCCTTAGATCAGGCAAAGTCCTCATCCTCGCGAAACAAATCTGCACACGCCTGGCCCCGAAGACACCAGCTGTTTCACACCTCCGCTTCCTAAACCAACGTCGCCGGAGGAGGACTGGCCGACGCAGAAGCCGAGAGCCTCGCACCGCCTGAAGTCGGAATGACCGAGACAGAGCTTGCCACCACCTCCTACCGTATCTTCGCCTCCCTCGCACGCCTGCACACTGGATCTGCAGCTGAACGGTTATGCTTGGTCCTGGAAGGAGAGGCACAAGGGACATTCTACGAAAGGGCTAGGCAGGACCTTACACAAGGGAGATCTTTCGTTAGGAACAAATGGAAAGATCCTAACAAGTCGGAGGAACTAAGCGTCAAGTAGGAAGAGGAGAAAATGGAGCGAGAGGAATAGGAGAAGCTCGTAGAAGAGAGGATTGTGGCAGGATGGGACCTGGAAGCTGCCCACAACACATCGGCAACCGAATGGGGCACAGGCGACTTACTATGCTTAGGAGGAACATGTGCATCTGCAACTGGAGCTTGGGGAGGTGGCGGCGGCAGTGGCTGGACTACAAGTGGCTGGGGATACAACGAGGGCGAACTCACCCGAGAAGAACTAGAGGAGGCACATAGAGAGATTGAAGCTGAATGGACCCCGCGGAGGGTTGTAATTCCCCTCTGGCGACGTCCGGAAAATCTGCCTTCTCCACCTTGCTCACCTCGCTTACCTCGCATCTGGGATTACACCAGTATCTGGAATGATTGGGGCAATGATCTGACAACACCGCCACGGGACGCTCTCGGTCTGCTCCCCCCACGTCCAGATCCACTCGCACGGGTCATTAAAGGCACCAGCACTCCACTCCTCACCATCCCCGACCGCAGATTTCTCGCGCTCGCAACATCAACAGACAGAGAACCTGAACCAGAAGCAGAGGCGAAGACGGAAGAATGGGGAGAAGAAGAAGAAGAAGAAGAAGAAGAAGAAGAAGAAGAAGAAGAAGAAGAAGAAGAAGAAGAAGAAGAAGAAGAAGAAGAAGAAGAAGAAGAAGAAGAAGAAGAAGAAGAAGAAGAAGAAGAAGAAGAAGAAGAAGAAGAAGAAGACGAAGAAGAAGACGAAGAAGAAGACGAAAGAAGACGAAGAAGACGAAGAAGACGAAGAAGAGACGAAGAAGAAGAAGAAGAAGAAGAAGAAGAAGAAGAAGAAGAAGAAAAGAAGAAGAAGAAGAAAGAATAATAGAGAATAAGAGAAGAAGAAGAATAAGAGAAGAAGAAGAAGAAAGAAGAATCCTAAGAGAATCAGACGAAGAATAGAAGAAGATCCTAGAAGATCAGAAGACCTCAAGAATCCTCATCTCCTCCTCCTCTCCTCATCCTCCTCCTCCTAAGAAGAAGAAGAAGAGAAGAAAAAGAGGAAGAGGCAAACGCGCATTGCATACGGTACCTGCGCACTCCTGGAGTTTGTGCAGACGATGACCTTTGGCACCAGTGTCTCGACCACTCGCCACGTCAGACCCTCAACAATTGCCTCAACGCCAAAGTGTTCCTCCCTGCTGCCTTACTGCGTCAGGATGGCTCAGAACGACAAAGCACCTCACAACCGCACACATGCACAGTCTGCCCACAGCTTCTCTCTCACACCAAGCCTACCCCTCACATGAGCCAAGCACCAATCGCTATAAGAAGATGCACAAGGTGTACAGCGACTTTCTCCTTGTCGGCTATGCCGGTCTCAATGACGAAAGCTACACTCTCACCTTCCCGCTACGCCTGGGTAGCAAACATTGACACCCACGCAAAGGCACTTGAAGTGTTCCGGGTCTACTCGGCTCACGCACAGTGACAGTCCAAGAAGAAGCTGAAAATATGGCAGACGGGCGGAGCAGAAAATTTTTGCAGCAACAAACTGCAAAATTTCCTGCATCAAATCTTGCTCCCTTACGCTCACCAGCAGCATGGCGTCGCCGAACGCATCAACCGCACTCTGATAACAAAAGTGCATACGCTCATGAAGAAGTCCGGCCTCCCCATCAAGTTCTACTCGTTCGCCATGCAACACGCTACAAGACTGCACAACCTCCTATCTACGACCGCCAATAGAGGAAATCACTCACCTTATGTGAAGCGGACCGGGACCAAGGGCGACACCTCTATGCCGCGGGTCTGGGGCTGCATGGTGCGATACAGACCGAACTCCGCTACCATCGGCAAGTTCTCTAACCACGCACACTGGGGAATTCACCTCGGATGGCTGATCCTGGACCTGGATACCAACAAGATCGCACCTACACGAGACGTTCTCTTCTACAAGCGTCTCACGCATGCCACACATATTCACAATCGGCGAGCGGGAGCAGCACGAGTCTATGCCAACAATGGCAGGAGCTTCGCCTCTCTAGGCGAAGCAGCAGCTGCGGCTCTCGACCGCGACCCCAGCGACAAGCACCCTGGCGTCCCACCTCGCCCGCAGGACGATGATGATGGCGAAGATGACGATAACGCATCCGGACTCTTACGGCTCCGAGACCCGCAAGGAGCGCTTCGCCCGCACACGACAACGACGACGAAGTGGGTGAAGTAAACACTCAGGAACCACACAACGCAGCAAATGTCACGGGCTTACAATTACTCGGACTGCATACCGCCACGACTACCGCACCACGCACCATCAAGCCCAAAAATCTGTGGCAGGCCCTCACCGGACCATATGCCAAGGATTGGCGTGCGGCCATGCACGCGGAGACCAAGGCGATGGAGTCCTGAGACACCTAGGTCCTGGTCGATCATGCAGCAGTGAAGGGGAGAAGAGTATTGTCCGAAGAATGGGTGTTTCAGCTCTAAACTGCCGCTAACGGAACTATCGAGCGCTTCAAAGCTAGATGGGTCTTACGCGGGTATGATCAGCGCCACGGGGTCGACTTCGATCCGACCTTCGTCCCATCGCTGCTGCCAAGCATTTACCACTACGGCAGATCGACGTGAAAATGTGTTCCTGTACGCTCTGGTCGATGCGACTATCTTCGTGGAGCAGCCTCACACCTACGGGGAACGAGACCCAAGGGTGTGCGAACTGAAGAAGTGGTGGTTTCGCAACGACCATCTAGCCGGATTGTTTCAAAGTGCGAGGTGTGAGGTTCGGTTCTTTGTGTGTGTGTATGTGTGTGTGTATGTGTGTGTGTGTGTGTGTGTGTGTGCGTGCGTGCGTGCGTGCGCGCGCGCGCGCGCGCGCGTGTGTGTGTGTGTGTGTATATGTGTGTGTGTGTTTTGTGTGTGTGTGGGGGAGGGGGGGGGAGGGGGGGGGGGGGGGGAAGGGGGTGTTTGTTTGTTTTGTTTTTTTTTTTTTTTTCTCAAAATGGGAAATCCCCGATCGTTACAAGGAATTGTCTGGAACTAGTCGAAAGTCAAGGTTTTTGATGAGCCACACTGAAAAGTAGGGTTCCAAAATTAAAAATAAAATAAAAAAAAATAATAAAAAAAAAGCAACCCTTCTGTGTGGGTATTGATGCCGGCGGTGCTAGCTCGGTGGGTGCCAGCGCTGGAGGTGTTGACCCTGGGGTTGATACGGACTCGTGATGTTCGATGAGACTGCAGCAAGCCGAAAAAGTAGCGACCACTTATTTCTGCCCCTTCCTCCCAACTGAACCCGATCAACACAAATCAGTACAGACAAAGCACGAATATGCAAGTCTAGAAGCCACTCACCCATGGAAGAAGACGCCGATCGCAACTCCTCTCGCGAAACCGTTTGCGACATTCCTGGCAATGATGACGACGTGGTGTAAGTCACCAATGTGGCCGAATCAAACATCGCCGGTGTCAACGGGAGTTGTGTTCTGCCTCGTCCTCGCTTGGGCGGAGCCGACCTCGTGGTCGGGTGTACGGGGGAGATGCAGCCGACCTGCAGCAGTGGGCACGGGGGCCACTGCAAGGGCGCGGAGCTTGGGGGCGTCTGGCTGGAGGGCGCCGAGCAGGTGGACGCCGACCTGGGCGTCTGCTCGGCGTCCTGGGCGCCTGGACGCCGTGCTAGGCGTCTGCTCGGCGTCCTGGGAGGTGGGACGCCGCCCTGGGCGTCTACCCGGCGTCCTGGGAGGCTGGACGCCGACCTGATGGTGCGTCCCGGACGCCTAGATGCTGACTTGGGCGCCTGGAAGGCGTCCTGGGTGAGGGGACGCCGACCAGGACGCCAGGACGCCGACCTGGGGACGCCGGGCTTGGTGTGGCCGGTGTCCGACTGGGCTGGACGACCAGGCGGGGTTGCCCGGTCGACCGGGATACCCTGCGACAGCTGCGAAGGTCGCAGGGGATGGTTTTGGCGGAGGGCGACCTCGGGGGTGGTATCCCGAGGTCGACGTGGCTGATGGGCGCCGTCACGAGCGGGAATGTCTACGTTGGGCACGTGACGGGGAGTTGGACGCCAACCAGCTGCGCACACCTGCGAAGCAGGTGCACCATTGTCCTGCGAGTGCAACGCTGTGCAGCCGACTTGCTGCAGCGTTGGCACACCGTGGACTTGCAACGTTGGCGCGCCGCATCTCTGCAGCGCTGGAGCGGTGCGAGCATTGCTGCGCTGGAACGCGGTCGACCGTGCTGCGCTGGAGGTCGACCAGCAGCCTAGCTAGCTCTGATGTAGTCTGTGTTGCCAACGTTGTTGCTATCATTGTGGTCCATCTTTGCTAGTGAAACTCTTGCAAAATTTCCCCGTGCATGTGTAAGCAGAGAACACACCAGCAAACGACTAAGTGAACGAACGCAGAGATCCCTCTCACACAACGTGCCTTCCCCGTAGTCAAGCTCCCGTTGCTAGAGTTATCTCCGCATGGTGCGGTGAGCGTGGACGACACCGCGACGTAGTTCAGTCTAGCCGACTTTGCACTTCCCGACAGTGTTCGTAGGCCGGCAGTCTTGCGTTAGTCACCATGGTAGGCGGCGTAGGTGACGCCGGGGTGGTGGACACCCTAGAGGCACGGCTGGAGAACGCAAGGAGAAAGCATGAGGCCAACAATTATGGCGACCTGCCGTGGGCGGTCATCGAGGCCGGGCTCCGTAGCATGTGGGCGCAGGAGCACCCTTCTCGGCCTGCTTCTCCTCGACCGGTGAACACCGAGGGTGGCGTCGGCGTGGGCGTCAACGCCGGGAGCGGCCAAGTCGGCAGCAGTGCGGGAGGCACATCGAGGCAAAGAGGTGTGATTCATGCCGATGAAGTCGGCGGCGTTCAGGTGCGAGGGATGCGGTCGCCTGCGGCTGCAGGCACCTCGCAGGGCGACGTCGGAGGTCGACGAAGCGGGTTGATGCCGATGGCGGCGTCCCAGGTGACGGCGGGCGGAATTGCACCGAGCTACGGCTACTACAAGTTCACGCCGGACAGGATCTCGGTGACTCCCCCGCTGGTCGGTCGACCAGACATCCTCACCTGGAAGGAAGCTATCGAGCCCCAGCTGGAGATGGCCGGGCTGATCAGCTTCGCTCGAGGCACCGTGGAGACGCCGGACGACCCCGACCTGCGAGCTGAGTTCCGCGCTGTGCAGCTGTTGACCTTCACGGTCATCTCACGGTGCTGCTCGCCGGGCGTGCAGATCGCCTTGAAGTGGTGCAGGGAGTACCTGGACGCCGGGCACCAGGCCTGGCATTTTATCGAGTCGACGTACCAGGTCACCGACGACCTGTTCATCGCCCAGCTGGAGGGGCAGCTGACGCACCTGCGCATGGGCGACGAGGAGACGGCGACCGACTACTGCAACCGGGCCCGGCGAATTCTCGCCACCATCAGAATGGCCGGCGCGGAGTACTCAACGGCGTCGTACGTCACCCACGTTATGCAGGGGCTCCCGAGCAGCTACAACCTGCTGAAGCGGCTGTCGATGGCGCCGAGCACGCGGGCGACGCTCAACGAGGACACGTTGACCTCGTACATCCTGCAGGACGAGGCGATGCAGGAGGCCGAGTGGTCCCTGGAGCTTCTGGCGCAGGTGAACTACGCCGCCCCGGTGAAGCAAGGAAGCCGGCCTGGGCAGCGCGGGAAGCCTGGCAGCAGTGGTAGCGGAGGTGGGAAGCCGGCCAAGGACGCCGACAAGGGCAAGTAGGCAAAGGAAGGCGGTCGCGGAGGAGGAAGTCGGCGTCGGGAATGCTGGATCTGCCGCAGCCCCGACCACCTCTCCTTTGAGTGTCCCGACCGCAGTGAATCCGACGACGACGACGCCAAGGGAGGCCGCGGGAGGTCGGCCAGCCGTCGTCCACGTCGAGGCAACCAGCCGCGCAAGGAGAAGCAGTCGAACAAGTCGACCTCGGCGAAGGACGCCGACTCCTCTGCTGGCGGCAAGGGGAGCGATGACAAGTCGGCGTCGTGCTCTTTGGAGCCGACCGTCTCACTGGCGCCGGAGGCCGGTGAGGATTTCCAGGTAATGGCGGCAGCAGTGCAGGCGAACCCGGCGGTGGTCCTGCTGGACAGCGGCTGCTCCCACCACCTGATGGGGACGAAGGAGGTCTTCGTCGACATGGGGCCGAGCGGCGACGTGAAGCACGTGCGCGGCTTCAATGGGGCGTTGCAGGACGTTCGCGGCCGTGGCACGGTTGCGCTGCAAGGGGAGGCCGGGAAGCGTGTGCTCATCCCCGACGTGCTGTACGTCCCGGGCGTGCACGCGAACCTGCTGTCGTCCGGCCAGCTGAAGGAGAACGGCGTGAAGCTGAAGGAGGACGGCGACGGGATGCTGCTCGTCTCGGCGACGGGCGACGTGCTCGGTCGAGCAACGTACTCCGGCCGGGTTCTCTGCACTGACCTGCGTCCCTGCCCGGCGTCATCTGCAGCGGAGGAAGTGGCTCTCCGAGCAATCGTCTCGGCGACGAAGGCGACGCCGGACAGACTGCACGCGAGGCTCGCGCACGTCGGTATGGACACCATCCTGAGCTCGGCGAAGCACGAGGTCGCCACCGGGCTGGACCTCAAGTCGGCGTCCGGCGCTGCCTCGCCTTGCGTTTCGTGCGTCGGTGGGAAGCTGGCACGGCACACCTTCCCCGACAAAGGCTCCGACGCCAAGGACGCCCTGGCCGTCGTGCACCGCGACCTGTGCGGGCCGTTTCGTGTGGCTGCCAAGGATGGCAGCCTGTACTTCCTGCTGCTGAAGGACCGCAAGACCCGCTACGTGTTGGTGAAGCTGGTCGCCAGGAAGTCGGACGTGCTGCTGGAGTTCCAGAAGTGGCTGGTGCTGGTGGAGCGGCAGACGAAGAAGTCGGTGTTGCAGCTGCGCTCTGACCGAGGAGGGGAGTTCCTCGGCAAGGAGTTCACCGCCTTCGTGAACGGCAAAGGGATCCTCCACGACCTCACCTGCCCGTACACTCCGCAGCAGAACGGCATGGCGGAGCGGGAGATGCGGACGGTGGTGGAGTCGGTGCGGACGATGCTGCTGCACATGGGCGTGCAGCACCACTGGTGGCACCTTGCTCTGCGGCAGGCCGTCTGGGTACGCAACTGCCTGGAGCGGTCGGCGACGCCGGGGACGACGCCGTACCAGCTGCTCACCGGGACGAAGCCGGACTTGTCGCTGGCGCGCGTGTGGGGCTGCATGGCGCAGTTCCTCGTCCCTGAGCAGCAGCGTGGTGGGAAGCTGAAGCCGAAAGCCCGGTGGGGCCTTCATCTCGGCGTATCGGAGGAGAGCAAGGGATGGGAGCTCCTCGACATCGCTGCCAACCGGGTGGTCACCACGTCGGACGTGGTGTTCTACGAGGATATGTCGCTGGAGGTGTGGAAGTCGGAGCACGGGCCGGTATCAGGACGGACGCCGACCACCCCCCCAACCGACATCTCCAAGGCGACGCTGCCTCTACTCGCCGAGGTCGGTGAGCTTGCTGATGAGGACGCCGAGGTCGTCCACCCTTCCCCTGCCCCTCCCCTCGTCGCTGATCTTCGTGGGCTGACGCTGGCGTCGGCCTCCGACGATGAGGGGAGCAGTGGGGCGTCGCCTGTGGCGCCGACCAAGAGCATCGCCGGTGGCCGCCGTGATGCCCAGCAAGTCGGCCAGGAAGTCACGACGACAGAGGGGCCGCCATGGAAGAGGCAGGTCGAGCAGGTGACGCCGACAGGGGAGCAGGCAGCAGCGCGGCCGACCCAGGAGCAGTCGGCGACCTGGCAGTCGGCAGGGGAGCTGACAGCAGAGAAGAACTCGGTTGGGACGCCCACCGCGGTGCAGCAGGGCAAGCTGACCGCGGTGCAGCGGGAGGACGCCGAGGACAGTGAAGCCAGCGGAGCTGGAGGGGAGCAGTCGGACGCCGGGCAGGACGAAATGGAGGTTGACCCCGAGCAGCCTGCGTTGCGGCGTTCAGGACGAGTACGGATGCCGCCGGAGCGGCTAACCTACCATGTCTGCCTCCCACCGGCCGCCTTCACCACGGTGTACGACGTGGAGGACGACGACGACGTGCTGTACGACTACGCCGAGGAGGATGAGGAGTTCCCGGAGCTCGACCCCGACATGCACGCTGACCCCGAGCACCGCTGGGACATTGCGACGATGACGGTGAAGGAGGCGCTGGCAAGCTGGAAGGGTCCGGCGGTGAAAGCCGCCATGGAGGAGGAGATCCGCAGCCTTCTCAGCATGGGCACGTGGGAGCTGGTCGAACGCCCGCCGGGAGTGAACGTCATGAAGAACCGGTGGGTGCTGACGACGAAGTACAACATCGACGACACCGTCGAGCGTGAGAAGGCACGGCTGGTCGTGAAGGGCTTCACGCAGGTGTACGGCGCCGACTACGACGAGACGTTCGCGCCGGTGGGCAGCTACGTCACGCTGAGGATTTTCCTCAGCATCGTCGCCGTGCTCAACCTCAACCTGATGCAGCTCAACATGAAGAACGCCTTCCTGCAGAGCAAGCTCGACCGGGTGTTGTACATGTCGCAGCCGGACTACTTCAATGACGGAACCGGCCGGGTGTATTAGAGATTAAGGATCGAGTCTATGAAGAATAGGTGCCCAAATAACTCAAAATCGTTGGCTTAGAATTCTGGACAGAAACCGCGATTTCACAAGAAACGCCGTCGACGAAAAACTAACCGTTAGAATTCCGTCAAACTCGATATGTTGTAGCTCTAGACCGTGGCTACAATTCCCAATTTGAATCACCTCAAAAGATGGAGTATATCTCGAGTTATGCTTTTCGGCGCACTAGGGGGTATGCTGCCACACAGAAACTTAACTCACTCACAATAGTTCTCAAAGATCCACTAAGTTCACAAAAGAGAGTTAGAGTAGTGCTAAACCAGGTGGGAGGGAAGAGGAGGACGAGAGGGAAGGTCCCAAGGGAGTCCCCTTTCAAGGAAACCCCATGCCACACAATTTCCCTCTCCATAGGCAACCCCACTTTCACATTTGTCACTTTCCCAACCCATGCCATCCACCTCAACCCACTTGGCCACACTTGCCAACCTGGTTTGGCTTCTCCCAACCACATGGCAGCAATCTACAGTGATGGGACCGAATTTCCCAACCCCAAAAGTCTGTACCCCATATTGAGTCACTCTCACAACTTCCCAAAGTCGCCGCAACCAAAGTACAGAAAGCATACGAACTCCAACGTTCGTAACTTTCTTGATCTTGCTCCGATCGCGACGATTCTTGGTTCGTCGGAAAGCTCTTGAGTATATTTCATGCTTATATTGTGTGTGCATGATGGGTCATGCATTGAGTGTGTGTGTGTCGAGTCAATAGCGAGTTATCGCTAGTCGCGTGTAACGCGGTCATTTTGTGTGTCCCGCGCGGTTTCTATTTTTGTCGTGCGCGGTTTCTATTTTGTCGCTTGTCGAACGTTCGGCGTATCGCAGGTGTGTGCAGCAGACCTATCAAGAACTCAAGGATGAGTTTTGTGATGAAGAACCCGAGCCTTGGTTCAAGCTTCAAGTGTTTTCGAAGCTCGCCAAAAGGCTACACCTCAAGATATTGAAGATAGTTACATTACAATGTGTAGTGTAACATTTCTATGGGTGTAGGCCCTTGTGGAGGGTAGTTTCGAGACCCTTCTTGGTTGGGGACGGTGTGGCACTGTTTCCCATCACTGTAGCTCGGTTCTTGGGGTTTGTAGGAGCTGGGAGTCATTCCCAACTTGTATCTCTTCCTAGTAATTCGTAATTGTGTTCCTAAGACTATGTTGCTGCCATAGTGCCGTTCGTTCAATCTGATGCTGTGTCGTCAATTCTTTATGAAATCGTGCGATCTAAATTGCCTATTGTAGAGACGTTAAGACGCTTCAGATCCAAGTTGAATGAGGTCAATTGGAGGTGTGAGCAGATCGCTATGATCGTTTAAAGCCGCTGTGCAGAAATCTGACTGCGCACTCTATCTTTGGCTCTAGGCACATTGAAGCCTATTGGAGCCTATTGTGACTATAACAAGTGGTATCAGAGCCCCTTGGAGCAGCTACGACGATGGCTGGACCTGAAGAGAGGGGTGGCAGAGGTGCTGGAGGCAATGGAGAAGCCCAAGCACAAGGCCAAGCCCGTGATTCAGCCGTGGCGCCCGTGCAACCTACTCTTGGGCCTTCAAGGGATGAGCCAAGAGTGTTCGGGCTTGATAAGTTCAACGGTGACAACTTTGCTGAGTGGTCCTTCAGAATGGAGAACGTGTTTGATCACTATGATCTGCTGGAGGTGATGGAAGGAACGGAGAAGCGTCCCGAGAACGACCCGGAGAAGAGCCCGTGGGTGCGGAAGAGCGCACAAGGCTATCTCCTACTTGGGCAAGCGTTGGGGAGCACTCAAATCCGTCACATCAAGCCTTTCCAGCGTGAACCAGAGAAGGGACCAAAGGCATGGGCTGCTCTCAAGGGTGTACACGCTCCTGCAACAGCGGCGGTAGCTGTGGTGTTGGAACGGCAAATGGCGACGCTACGAATTGAGGAAGATGAACCCGTGGAAGACGGGGTGCAGAAACTCTTCAACTTGTTGACGCGGTTGGAGGGAGCTGATTTGAACTACAGTGAACTCCAGAAGAAGACCAAGTTGCTGGCCCTACTCCCCGAGTCGTGGTCCTCGCTCATCATCAATTTGAACCGTGATCTGCCCCGTCTCTCGCTTGAAGACGTGAAGCGAGCGATCCTACAAGAGGACTTCCGCCGCCGTGAGTTGGCGAGTGCGGATGGCGCTGGTGCAGCGAGCGTCGGCCGTGGATATGGCCAAGGAAGAGGCAGAGGACGAGGGGGAGGAAGATTTGGTGGCAGCAACTTTGGTGGAAGCCGCGGGAGTGGCGGATACGGCAGCGACGACAAGAGCTACGGGCGCGGTCGCGGCCGATTCGACGGCGAGTGTCACTATTGCGGCAAGAGCGGACACATGTGGCGCGATTGCTACAAGCTCCCTGAAGGATGGACCCCTGCTCAAGACCAAGAGGGTAGAGGAGCAGGAGGAGGGAGAGGAAGAGGCCGTGGAGGCCGTGGCGGCCACGGAGGCGGTGCTGCAAACATGGAGAGTGGAGATAAAGACAACGACCCGAGCGACGATCGGTACCCGGGTCTTTTCTACTTTGTGTCGACGCAAGTTCCGGCTGGTCCAAAGAAGGATGAAGGTTTTGAGGAGTCTGCTGCTGTGGGGAAGGTGACCCTACACCCCCTGGACTATTGGGTGATCGATAGTGGCGCTACCTATAGCATGACACCTCGCCCGGACTTGCTCACCGAACTTGAGCCGTCACCGGTGAAGCATGTCACATCGGCTTTGGGGCAGCGAGCAGAGGTGAAAGGCATGGGCAAGGCCATGTTCAAGGGTGCTGATGGAAAGATGGTGGGCCTCAAGAACGTGCTTTGGGTGCCCAGCCTTGCTGCGAACCTGATTTCCGTGCGGCGATTAGCAAAGGCCGGCATGGACACGAGCTCGAAGGGAGCCAAGACCTACATCACGAGGATTGGCGACCATATTCTATGGGACCTCCATGAGGATAGGGATGTCTACAGCGAGATGTAGCAAATCCCTGTGGTCCCCATGCCTAAGGAGAGGCAAGTGGCAGCAAGCGTCAGCGCCAAAGATGAAGCGGTTGGTAGCGGCGATGGCGCGGACGGTCGCGCTAAGGAGGAGTCCAAGAGGAGCAAACCTGGAGGTGCCAGCAAGCTGTGTGACCCTAAGGAGGGTAGTGCAGCAGCCAAGGAGCAGCACAATGGCGAGGAGAACCCCGAGGCAGCAGCGAAGGAGGAGTACGGAGAGAGTATGTGGGGCGCTATTGCGAGCGCGGCATTCTCCAATCCGACTTCGGCTACGGGGGAGTGTGATTGGCTCACCTTGCATCGGCGAATGGGGCATGTGGCCCTGCCTATTTTGCAGCAGCTAGTGAAGAACGAGATGGTTGCTGGTATGCGTGTGAAGGGGGAGCCCGATGAGGTGCTTGGCTGCCCAACGTGCTTGCAAGCCAAGTTCACCCGATTTCCGTTCCCTAGCTCGGAGGCAACGGCAAAGGCACCACTTGATGAGGTGGTGATGGACGTGGTGGGCCCCCTGAAGCGTGGTGGCGCTGTGCAAGGTGCAGGTGCACAAGGTGATGGTGCACAAGGTAAAGCTGACCCTGGGCTGTTCCTCATGGTTGAGGAAGTGAAAGGGAGTGAGGATGATGTGGGTTCGGTTGGGAAGGTTGTGATGCACCCCCTCACTCACTGGGTGATAGATTCAGGATGCACGAGTCACATGACTCCGCGGGCAGATTTGCTTGACGAGGTGGAACCCCCTGGAAAGATCAAGTTTGTGGCTGCCGCTTCAGGTGCTTTGCTCCCTGTGATTGGTGTTGGGAATGCCAAGGTGATGGGAGCCAATGGGGGACTTGTGGGACTTGGGAATGTCCTGCTAGTTGAAGGTTTATCCGCTAACCTTCTTTCTGTGCGCCGGCTGCAGAAAAGCAAGGCCAAAGTTACGTTCGGCCCAACGAGCTGCCGTGCGAAGCTTGGGAAGTTGCTGCTGTGGGATTTGGAGGAGAAGAGCAGCTGCATCAAGGACCTGTGGCAGCTGCCCATCATCCCTTGGAATGGGAAACCACCAGCAACTGCAATGGCAGCGGCAGCGGTTAAAGCAACTGCGGGAGGAGAGGAGACTGCACCAACTGCTGGGGCCCTGGATGCAGTCAAGAAGGTGCAGCAGCCACAGCAGCCTCATGGTGAGGTGCTTGCAGGTGTGGATGCAACAGCTGCATGGGCAAAGGCTTCATCTGGGAGTGGTGAGGCCGATTGGGAGACGTGGCACGAGAGGTTGTGCCACATCAACATTCCGATGCTGCAGAAGTTAGTGAAGGATGGGAGCTTGAAGGGGTTGGAGGTGAAGGGGGCAGCGAAGGAGATTGGGAGCTGCTCTATGTGCCTTGAAACGAAGTTCACGAAGTTTCCCTTCAGCAGCAGCACGGGACCAGCCAAGGCACCACTTGCGCTTGTGCATATGGATGTGGTGGGCCCCACGAGGGCCACTTCGCTCTCAGGCAGCCGCTATTTCCTGACCATTGTGGACGACCACACGCGTGCGGTGTGGGTCTACCCTCTCAAGACGAAGGGGGATGTGGCAGCGGCTGTTCTCAAGGAGTGGATGCCGAGAGCTCAAAGGGAGAGCGGACACAAGGTGAAGGTGATCCGCACGGACAATGGGGGAGAGTTCATTGGCGCTGATTTTGAGGCGGTGCTGAAGAAGAAGGGCATTCAGCATCAGCTCACAGTGCCCTACAACCCGCAGCAGAATGGCATGGCTGAGCGGTTCAACCGGACCCTGCAGGAAGGTGCCCGCACTCTACTTGGGCGTGCAGGGCTGCCGGATGCGTTTTGGGTGACTGCACTGAGGCAGGTCGTCGTTGTGAAGAACAGGGTGCTGGCGACAGTGGGGGACAAGCAGTGGATCCCCTACACCAAGTGGTATGGGAGTGCACCTGCAGTCAACATGCTGAGAGCGTTCGGGTGCATGGTGGTGTTTCATGTGCCAAAGGAGAAGAGGGGAAAGCTGGAAGCTTCTGGGAGATGGGGTGTGCACTTGGGGCTTGCGAAGGACCACAAGGGCTGGTTGATATGGGATTTGACCAGCCAGCAGCTGACTGTGTCGAGGGATGTGAAGTTCCTCGAGTCCTTGTACTACAAGGAGTGGAAGCAGCAGCAGCAGAAGCTTCCTACGACACCGCTGATCATTGAGGCCGATGAGGTGCAGCGGCCTTCAAGGCAGGTGGAAGTCTCCGTGTCGGGGGAGGAGATCTCTGGGGTGACTGAGGATGGGGGAGAACCTGAGGTGGAGGAGCAGCAGCCGCAGCAGCAGCAGCAGCCGCAGCAGCAGCAGCAGCAACGTGCGGCTGACCGTCCTAGGAGGGATGTGCGTCCTCCTAACCGGCTTACCTACCCGAGCTTTGGGAAGCCAAAGATCGTACGGGCTGGGAGTGTGGCTGAGCAGTGTGATGAGGAGGAGATAGCGCACTGCTACTGGGCAGCCGTCCCCGAGCCCAAGATGCTTATCGAGGCCTTGAGTGGGCCCGATGCTGAGAAGTGGAAGCAGAGTGTGAAGGAGGAGTATGACTCTCTGCTGGAGAACGACACATGGGAGCTGTGTGAGCTGCCTCCTGGGAAGAAGGCCATTTCTTCCAAGCTGATCTTCAGGCACAAGTACGGACCTGATGGGGAGCTGACCCGCTACAAGTCAAGGCTTGTGGCTAAGGGGTTCCAGCAGACAAAGGGCAAGGATTTTGACGACATCTTTGCTCCTGTGGGGAAAGGGACAACACTGCGGACGATGTTCGCAATGGCTGCAAACCGCGGATGGAAGATTAAGCAGATGGACATCATTACTGCTTTCTTGAATGGGAACATCCTAGAGGAGCTGTACATGCTGCAGCCTGAGGGGCTGGATGATGGGAGCGGCAGGGTGTGCAGGCTGAAGAAGGCCATCTATGGCTTGAAGCAGGCTCCTCGTGCATGGTACCACAAGCTGGAGGAGACACTGCTGGCTGGGGGGTTCAAGAAGAGTGAGTGCGACCACAGCCTGTTCCTGCTGCAGGAGAAGGAGCAGTTTCTCCTGCTCCTGGTGTATGTGGACGACATCCTGCTCTTCTCTGAGTCGTCTGCAATGATTGAGCGTGTGGAGGAGATGCTGGAGATGCAGTTCAAGTGCTCGAAGATGGGAGATGTGAAGTATTACCTTGGGATGCATGTGGAGAGAGACCATGGAGTGCTGAGGCTGCACCAGAGGAAGTACTGTGAGGGGCTGGCTGAGAAGTATGGGCTGCAAGATAAAGGAAAGCCAGCCACCCCACTGCCTTCGGGGTTCACCGTGGAGCCCTGTGCTGATGAGGAGGTGGTGGTTGAGAGTGACAGGAAGCTTTTTCACTCCATGGTGGGGGCACTCAACTACGCGGCTAACCACACGCGGCCTGACATTGCCTTTGCTACATCCAGGCTTGCGAGTGTGGTTTCACGCCCCAGTCATGAGCAGCTGGAAGCGGCCAAGAGATTGGTGCGACAGAGGCTGCAGAGGGGTGCAGCTGACTTGAGCAAGGGGGAGATGCGATTGACGTGCTACACCGACGCCAGCTTCAACTCTGTGAAGGCGGATGGCACCAGCATTGGAGGCTATGTGTGCCTCTTTGGAGGTGGTGCAGTGAGCTGGCGCAACAAGAAGCAGAACGAGGTTGGGTTGTCTTCGTGTGAGACAGAGTACATGGTCCTGCATCATGGGGCGAAGGAAGTAGTGTGGCTGAGGCGTTTGTTGGAGGAGATTGGAGTTGGTAAGAGGGAGCCAACTGTGATTTTCTGTGACAATGAGTCGACTGTGAAGCTTGCGAAGAATGCCTGTCTTCATGGGCTGACCAAGCACATCAGGCCCAAGTGGCATTGGACAAGGAGGCTCCTGGATAAGGAGGTGCGACTGGAGCTTGTGAAGACCCAGCAGCAGGCGGCTGACATTCTCACCAAGCGCCTGGCAGAACCTGAGCATTGGAAGGGCATGAAGCTTGCTGGAATGAGTGTGCATTGAGGGTGCATGCATGAGCTGAGGCATGTGGGATGATGGTTGGCAGCCAGAGGGGGAGTTTGTTGTGTGATGCTATCATTCGCAATCACGTCTGTCTGCCTCCCATCAAATGTTCGTGTGTTACATGCGTGGTGTGAACGCGTGCAAGAGTTTTGGGTTGTTGTTCGGTTTGGATTACCTGAGTGTGTGTGAATGTCATTTGGCTTGAGCAGATATCTGAAGTGATTTCTCTGCTCGAGAGCTTTCCGACGAGCCAAGAATCGTCGCGATCGGAGCAATATCAAGAAAGTTACGGACATTGAAGTTCGTATGCTTTCTGTACTTTGGTTGCGGCGACTATGGGAAGTTGTGGGGTTGACTCATTATGGGGTATAGACTTTTGGGGGTTGGGAAATTCGAACCCATCACTGTAGATGCTGCCATGTGGTTGGGAGAAGCCAAACCAGGTTGGCAAGTGTGGCCAAGTGGGTTGAGGTGGATGGCATGAGTTGGGAAAGTGACAAATGTGAAAGTGGGGTTGCCTATGGAGAGGGGAATTGTGTGGCATGGGGTTTCCTTTGGTTGGGGACTCCCTTAGGACCTTCCCTCTCGTCCTCCTCTTCCCTCCCACCTGGTTTAGTCCTACTCCAACTCTCTTGTGTGTAACTCTTGGAACTTGTGAACTATTGTGAGTGAGTTAAAATTTCTGTGGCAGCATACCCCCTAGTGCGCCGAAAAGCATAACTCGAGATTTACTCCACCTTTTGATACGATTCAAATTGGGAATTGTAGCCACGGAATAGAGCTACAACATTCTGAAATTGGTGGAGTTTCAACAGTGCAATTTTCGTCGACGACGTTTCTTGTGAAGTCGCGGTTTCTGTCCAGAAATTGAGACCAACGATTTTGAGTTATTTCGGCACCTAATCTTCATAGACTCCGTCCTTGATCTACAACAGCCATACGCGGTAACCAGCAGCTGGTTGAGTCCCCCACCGTTTGCCAGGCTCTGACCAGATCTGATGCCGAGAAGTGGAGAAGAGCCATGGCCGCATAAGTCGCTGCACTCCAAAGGCGCGGCACCTGGAAGCTGGTATCATAGTGACACGCAAAGGGGAGAAAATTCTCATATGAAAATGGGTTTTTAGAATTATGACACTCACAGACGGCGCTGTCGACAAGTACAAGTCACAATGGGTCGTTCGCAGCTTCGAACAATCCCAATTTGTGGACCACGATAAAATGTTCGCACCTGTCGGCTGTCACACCTCCGTGCATATCCTCATCTGTGTCGCAGCCGTGAAGCAGCGCCCACTCCGCCAAATCGACATATCCAACGAGTTCCTCTACGCGATCCCGACGCGATCATCTACGTCGAGCTGCCGCGTGCCTTGAAGATGGTGATGCTGTGTGCCTCCTCCATACGTTTCTTTACGGGATCAAGCAGGCACCGCGCCTGAGGCAGCAGTTTCTCCACAATGTGCTCATCGAGCTCGTATTCCAGCAGCTTCCCCACGATCAGGGGATGTACCGCCTCGAGTCCCGCGGTAGCTTCATCCTGCTCGTCGCCTACGTGGACGACCTAGTCTATACCAGGAACAACATGGAACTACTCGACCTCTTTAAGAACGATCAAGCAGAAATTCGAAGTGACGGTGAATCACAACGTCTCCTAGTTCTTGGGACTCAACGTGACGCAATCAGCTGACACGATTCATCTGTCCCCCGCGAAGTTTGCCGGGTCATTTGCTAATAAGTTCGGCACCTGTGAGAGTATGACGGCTTCGTTGGATTTTACTTGCTTGATTCTGCTTGATTACGCATTATCTAGCTTAGCTTTATTTTATCTTGCATGCTTTTGCTTGATTTCCTAGGTTTGTTGCTACCATATTTATTATAGTTATAGGCACCGAACTAGGTTGAGTGCACCGAATTATAGGCTTTTCGATTGCCACATAAATGCCTTTTTTCGGTGCTTTGGAGAGGGGTTGAAAACGATTCTGAGTTTCCACTGAAGCTAACCGTACTTTATCGCTTTTTGACATACTTGACCGTATTACACGTCTCAGGTATATTTAAACGTGACCTATTGGTGCAACCTACGGTTTGCACTCGGTTTGTTGTCCGTGTGCGTGCATGCATGTGTGCATGGAGTGGTATGAGTGCATGAAATAAATATATATTTCATGCTTATATTATGTGTTCATGATGGGTCATGCATTGAGTGTGTGTGTGTCGAGTCAATAGCGAGTTATCGCTAGTCGCGTGTAACGCGGTCATTTTGTGTGTCCCGCGCGGTTTCTATTTTTGTCGTGCGCGGTTTCTATTTTGTCGCTTGTCGAACGTTCGGCGTGTCGCAGGTGTGTGCAGCAGACCTATCAAGAACTCAAGGATGAGTTTTGTGATGAAGAACCCGAGCCTTGGTTCAAGCTTCAAGTGTTTTCGAAGCTCGCCAAAAGGCTACACCTCAAGATATTGAAGATAGTTACATTACAATGTGTAGTGTAACATTTCTATGGGTGTAGGCCCTTGTGGAGGGTAGTTTCGAGACCCTTCTTGGTTGGGGACGGTGTGGCACTGTTTCCCATCACTGTAGCTCGGTTCTTGGGGTTTGTAGGAGCTGGGAGTCATTCCCAACTTGTATCTCTTCCTAGTAATTCGTAATTGTGTTCCTAAGACTATGTTGCTGCCATAGTGCCGTTCGTTCAATCTGATGCTGTGTCGTCAATTCTTTATGAAATCGTGCGATCTAAATTGCCTATTGTAGAGACGTTAAGACGCTTCAGATCCAAGTTGAATGAGGTCAATTGGAGGTGTGAGCAGATCGCTATGATCGTTTAAAGCCGCTGTGCAGAAATCTGACTGCGCACTCTATCTTTGGCTCTAGGCACATTGAAGCCTATTGGAGCCTATTGTGACTATAACAAGTGGTATCAGAGCCCCTTGGAGCAGCTACGACGATGGCTGGACCTGAAGAGAGGGGTGGCAGAGGTGCTGGAGGCAATGGAGAAGCCCAAGCACAAGGCCAAGCCCGTGATTCAGCCGTGGCGCCCGTGCAACCTACTCTTGGGCCTTCAAGGGATGAGCCAAGAGTGTTCGGGCTTGATAAGTTCAACGGTGACAACTTTGCTGAGTGGTCCTTCAGAATGGAGAACGTGTTTGATCACTATGATCTGCTGGAGGTGATGGAAGGAACGGAGAAGCGTCCCGAGAACGACCCGGAGAAGAGCCCGTGGGTGCGGAAGAGCGCACAAGGCTATCTCCTACTTGGGCAAGCGTTGGGGAGCACTCAAATCCGTCACATCAAGCCTTTCCAGCGTGAACCAGAGAAGGGACCAAAGGCATGGGCTGCTCTCAAGGGTGTACACGCTCCTGCAACAGCGGCGGTAGCTGTGGTGTTGGAACGGCAAATGGCGACGCTACGAATTGAGGAAGATGAACCCGTGGAAGACGGGGTGCAGAAACTCTTCAACTTGTTGACGCGGTTGGAGGGAGCTGATTTGAACTACAGTGAACTCCAGAAGAAGACCAAGTTGCTGGCCCTACTCCCCGAGTCGTGGTCCTCGCTCATCATCAATTTGAACCGTGATCTGCCCCGTCTCTCGCTTGAAGACGTGAAGCGAGCGATCCTACAAGAGGACTTCCGCCGCCGTGAGTTGGCGAGTGCGGATGGCGCTGGTGCAGCGAGCGTCGGCCGTGGATATGGCCAAGGAAGAGGCAGAGGACGAGGGGGAGGAAGATTTGGTGGCAGCAACTTTGGTGGAAGCCGCGGGAGTGGCGGATACGGCAGCGACGACAAGAGCTACGGGCGCGGTCGCGGCCGATTCGACGGCGAGTGTCACTATTGCGGCAAGAGCGGACACATGTGGCGCGATTGCTACAAGCTCCCTGAAGGATGGACCCCTGCTCAAGACCAAGAGGGTAGAGGAGCAGGAGGAGGGAGAGGAAGAGGCCGTGGAGGCCGTGGCGGCCACGGAGGCGGTGCTGCAAACATGGAGAGTGGAGATAAAGACAACGACCCGAGCGACGATCGGTACCCGGGTCTTTTCTACTTTGTGTCGACGCAAGTTCCGGCTGGTCCAAAGAAGGATGAAGGTTTTGAGGAGTCTGCTGCTGTGGGGAAGGTGACCCTACACCCCCTGGACTATTGGGTGATCGATAGTGGCGCTACCTATAGCATGACACCTCGCCCGGACTTGCTCACCGAACTTGAGCCGTCACCGGTGAAGCATGTCACATCGGCTTTGGGGCAGCGAGCAGAGGTGAAAGGCATGGGCAAGGCCATGTTCAAGGGTGCTGATGGAAAGATGGTGGGCCTCAAGAACGTGCTTTGGGTGCCCAGCCTTGCTGCGAACCTGATTTCCGTGCGGCGATTGGCAAAGGCCGGCATGGACACGAACTCGAAGGGAGCCAAGACCTACATCACGAGGATTGGCGACCATATTCTATGGGACCTCCATGAGGATAGGGATGTCTACAGCGAGATGTAGCAAATCCCTGTGGTCCCCATGCCTAAGGAGAGGCAAGTGGCAGCAAGCGTCAGCGCCAAAGATGAAGCGGTTGGTAGCGGCGATGGCGCGGACGGTCGCGCTAAGGAGGAGTCCAAGAGGAGCAAACCTGGAGGTGCCAGCAAGCTGTGTGACCCTAAGGAAGGTAGTGCAGCAGCCAAGGAGCAGCACAATGGCGAGGAGAACCCCGAGGCAGCAGCGAAGGAGGAGTACGGAGAGAGTATGTGGGGCGCTATTGCGAGCGCGGCATTCTCCAATCCGACTTCGGCTACGGGGGAGTGTGATTGGCTCACCTTGCATCGGCGAATGGGGCATGTGGCCCTGCCTATTTTGCAGCAGCTAGTGAAGAACGAGATGGTTGCTGGTATGCGTGTGAAGGGGGAGCCCGATGAGGTGCTTGGCTGCCCAACGTGCTTGCAAGCCAAGTTCACCCGATTTCCGTTCCCTAGCTCGGAGGCAACGGCAAAGGCACCACTTGATGAGGTGGTGATGGACGTGGTGGGCCCCCTGAAGCTTGGAGCTGCTGGAGCTGAATATTTCCTCACCATCGTCGACGTCTACACCCACATGACGTGGGTAAGAAGAGCGACGTTGCTGAAACGTTGAAGACCGACTTTTTGCCGATGGTGGAGCGGCAACAAGACCGACTTGTGAAGTCGATCCGCACCGATCGAGGGGGAGAGTTCCTGAGCAAGGAGTTTGGGTTGTGGCTGAAGAAGAATGGCATTCGGCACTCCCTCACCATGCCATACTCCCCTGCACTGAACGGTATTGCCGAGCGAGCGAACCGGACGATCACGGAGGCGGCACGCGGGTTGCTCATTGAAGCCGGGCTACCCGACTATTTCTGGCCTGATGCGGTGCGGAGCGCGTGTGTGGCCAAGAACAGAGTTTTGACTCATGTGGGAGCAGACAAATGGGTGCCCTATGTGGAGTGGCTTGGAAGGAAGCCAAAGGTGGATATGCTTCGGGTGTTCGGGTGCATGTGCATGGCGCTCGTGCCTAAGCATCTTCGGCACAACAAGCTTGGTGCCAAGGCGGTGTGGGCTGTGCACTTGGGCATGGCTCAAAACAGCAAGGGGTGGCTTCTTTGGGACCCATTCACCAAGAAGTTCATGGTGAGCAGGGACTGCAAGTTCATGGAGAACTTCATGTACAAGGATTGGAAGGCGGAGAATGAGGCGAAGATAGGCGTGCGGTTTGGGGAGGTGAAGAGTTCCGGCTTGGAGCACGTGGAGCTGCCTTTGGAGCTGAGCAGTGGCAGCACCACCACAAGGCAATCTTCCCTTGTGAATGGGGGAGAGGAGGCCAAGGATGCAGAGGAAGAGGAGGAGGAGGAGGTGCAGCAAGTGAGCGAACGTGCACCGACGCTCCCTTCCCGCACTACGAGCGCTCCACGGAACCGCACCACACCGCAGCAACGCCAAGGCCTTCAAGTCCCTGCAGCTGAGGAGGAAGGAAGGGGCAAGAGGAGAGTCCAAGCCCCTAATAGGCTGACCTACGATGCGCCGGGGAAGCAGGGCAAGACGGCCCTAGCTGGAGCGGCAATGATGGTCGGAGACGACGAGGAGAGTGACTACGAGGAGTGTGCCTTCGCATTCTTCTCTCCGGTGGAGATGCCGGGAGAACCAGCAACTCTCAAGGAAGCCTTGGAGAGTGATGATGCTGAGGAGTGGAAGAAGGCAATGGAGAGTGAGCTGAAGAGCATAGAGGAGAACGACACGTTTGAGTTGGTGGAGCTACCGGAGGGGCGTACGGCGATAACGTCCAAGTGGCTCTTCAAAGTCAAGTCGGATGCCGACGGCAAGATCGAGCGTTACAAGTCCAGGCTGGTGGCCAAGGGGTACCAGCAGAAGGAGAATGTGGACTACAAGGAGCTGTTTGCTCCTATGGTGAAGCCGACGACGCTGCGAACCCTACTCGCGGGAGCCGCGATCAAAGGTTGGGTGGTGAAGCAGCTAGACATCGTCACGGCGTTTCTCAACGGAATCCTCGAGGAGGAGATTTTCATGGCGCAGCCAGAGGGGTTTGATGATGTGACTGGCGGGGTGTGGAAGCTGAAGAAGGCCCTCTATGGGCTGAAGCAGGCCCCTAGGCAGTGGTACCTGAAGCTGCGCGAAGTGTTGGAGGAGATCGGCTTCACTCCCTCAACGGCCGATCATTCCTTGTTCATGCTTGGCGAGGGGGAGCAGAGGAGCTTCATGGTGGTGTACGTGGACGACATCCTGATCTTTTCACACTCCTCTAAACCTTGTGAAGGAGGTGATGCTGAAGCTGCAAGACAAGTTCAAGTGCAAGTCCCTTGGGGACGTGAACTTTTACCTCGGGCTCCACATCGAACGAGACGTGGAGAAGCGGTGCATGCGGGTGCACCAACGGAAGTACCTGGAGGCATTGGCTGCCAACTTTGGGCAGAATGAAGGCCATGTGGCTACACCCTTTCCCTCTGGGTTCAAGTGTGTGAAGGGACCAGAGGAGGAGAGCGTGGGTGAAGAGGAGAGGCGCCGATTTCACTCGTTGGTGGGCAGCCTCATGTATGCGGCGGTCAACACACGACCGGATGTCGCATTTGCTACCGGGCAGCTGGCAAGGGTTGTGCAATGCCCTAATGAGGAGCAGGTAGCAGCTCAAATGAGGGTGGCCAAGTACCTTGGCCAAACACCGACCATTCGGCTGCAATACTCGGCAGCGGCACAAAGGCGCCAAAAGGGCGCGGATGGTGTGGAACCCGGGCGTTTGTTCCTCACCGCATTCTCGGATGCCTCCTATGCATCGGAACCAGAGGACATGACAAGTGTTGGAGGGTTCATATGCTGTGTTGGTGGAGGCCCAACTGCTTGGGAGAGCAAGAAGCAGGTGGACCAAGCTTTGAGCTCGGTGGAGTCCGAGTACATGGCACTCTTCCGTGCCGTACGGGAGATTGTGTGGCAGCGGCGTTTGTTGGCTGAATTGGGGGAGGAGCAGCAAGGACCTACCCCTCTCTATTGTGACAGCCAGGGAGCCATTGCTCTAGCCAAGAACCCTGTGTTACATGGTCTGACCAAGCACATGAGGGTGAAGTGGCATTGGACGAGGAGCATGGTGGCCGCGGGTGAAGTCGAGTTGCGCTACGTGAAGACGACGGGGCAGCCGGCAGACATGATGACTAAGAGGCTGGTGGAGCAGCAGCATTGGAAGTGTTGCAAGCTGGCTGGGATGGCTCTGAACTGAGAGAGCAAGTTCCTAAGGCCAACAATCTGAGGGGGAGTTTGTTGGTGCAACCTACGGTTTGCACTCGGTTTGTTGTCCGTGTGCGTGCATGCATGTGTGCATGGAGTGGTATGAGTGCATGAAATAAATATATATTTCATGCTTATATTGTGTGTGCATGATGGGTCATGCATTGAGTGTGTGTGTGTCGAGTCAATAGCGAGTTATCGCTAGTCGCGTGTAACGCGGCCATTTTGTGTGTCCCGAGCGGTTTCTCTTTTTGTCGTGCGCGGTTTCTATTTTGTCGCTTGTCGAACGTTCGGCGTGTCGCAGGTGTCAGAATGTTATTGTCTAGCCTGCAGTGGGGTGCTCAATAGTGAGTACAACCCCTTAGGGTTTCCTATATGTATCCTGCTGCTTGCTAGTTCATCATCATTCCCATTCTCACAATTCTCCTTCGTATACCACAAACCCTAGTCCTAGGGCACAACCTACTACCTCCTAGTGTGGGCCTAGGCTACTAAGCCTAGGCCCCACACCTACGATTCTGACATGGTATCTAGAGCGAGTACGTTCCTGCCGCTTGCCTCCATGGGCCCACCACATGCTTCCGCTGCCGTACCGTCCGCCGCGCGCCCCGTGGTGCGCGGCGGCGAAACCCTAATTTTTCATCCCGCCGCGCGCTCGGGGCGTACGGCGGTTTTCTGCCCGCCGTGCGCCCCGAGGCGCGCGGCGGTTTTCTGCCCGCCGTGCGCCCCGAGGCGCGCGGCGGCTTTCTGCCCCGTCACTCCGCGAGTCGCCCCCGGGAGGAGCTGCGACGGGCGACGGGGACCCGCGCGTCGCCCCCCGTCGCCCGTCGTGGCCCGTGCGACCTCCGTAGGGCCCGCGCGCGGCCCGTCCAGCCTGCGCGCGGCCCGTACGGGCTGCGCCAGGCCTGCGCGCGGCCCGTACGGGCTGCGCCAGGCCCGCGCGCGGCCCGTACGGGCTGCGCCAGGCCCGCGCGCGGCCCGTACGGGCTGCGCCAGGCCCGCGCGCGGCCCGTACGGACTGCGCCAGGCCAGGGCGCACCTCGAGCCGCCCGCCACTGCAGCAGCAGCCCCTGGAGCCGCCCGCCACTGCAGCAGCAGCCCCTGGAGCCGCCCGCAACTGCAGCAGCAGCCCCTGGAGCCGCCAGCACCTGCAGCAGCAGCCCCTGGAGCCGCCCGCAACTGCTGCAGCAGCCCCTGGAGCCGCCAGCAACTGCAGCAGCAGCCCCTGGAGCCGCCAGCAACTGCAGCAGCAGCCCCTGGAGCCGCCAGCACCTGCAGCAGCAGCCCCTGGAGCCGCCCGCAACTGCTGCAGCAGCCCCTGGAGCCGCCAGCAACTGCAGCAGCCGCCCCTGGAGCAGCCGCCCCTGCAGCAGCCGCCCCTGGACCTCCGAAGCCGCCCCTGGACCCGGTACGCTCTGCTGCTGCCCGATGCTGCCTGTGCCTGTGCCTGCTCGTGCCTTGTGCCTCGAGCCTACTACCTACCTACCTGTGCCTGTGCCTGTGCCTGTGCCTCTGCCTGTGCCTGTGCCTGTGCCTGCCCGCGCCCTCGTGCGCTCTACCTACCTACCTACCTACCTGCGCCCTCGTGCCTTGTGCCTTGTGCCTTGTGCTTCGTGCCTCGTGCTTCGTGCCTCGTGCCTCGTGCCTCGTGCATCGTGCGCCCTGCTCCGCGCTGTTGCTCTGCACGCGCGGTTGCCCGCGCCCTCGTGCGCTCTACCCTACCTGCTCCGCGCTGTTGCTCTGCACGCGCGGTTGCCCGCGCCTTCGTGCGCTCTACCCTACCTGCTCCGCGCTGTTGCTCGGCACGCGCGGTTGCCTGCGCTCTCCCGCCCCGGCCCTCCCCCCCCCCCCCCCCCCTGCGTCCCCTGGACAGGAGGGTGTGGGGGTGGCGGGTGTGGGGGTGCTCCGTGTGCGTCGCCCCTTCCTTCTCCTCCGTCTCCCACTGCTGCAGCTGCCGCTGCGGGGGGGTGGATGTGTGGGAGACGAGGGAGTGGCGCTAGGGGGGTGATGTGGGCGTGGAGCGAGTGGTGACCCTGGGGGTGAGTGTAGGGGGGAGTGAGACAGTTGGAGGAGGTTGCAACCTGGTGCTCCTGGTGCCCGTGTGTCTGCAACTTCAGTCGTCGCCTCCTCTCATCTCTCCCTCCACAGTTCCTCCTCCTCCTCACTGGCCTCCTGTGACTGCCACTAGCTTTGCTCATATTTGTGAACTATTGCACTGCCTGCTCATTGTACTGATTGCACCCCACTTTGGCTATGGGGGTGTGTCAGAATGTTATTGTCTAGCCTGCAGTGGGGTGCTCAATAGTGAGTACAACCCCTTAGGGTTTCCTATATGTATCCTGCTGCTTGCTAGTTCATCATCATTCCCATTCTCACAATTCTCCTTCGTATACCACAAACCCTAGTCCTAGGGCACAACCTACTACCTCCTAGTGTGGGCCTAGGCTACTAAGCCTAGGCCCCACACCTACGATTCTGACAAGTCGCAGGTGTGTGCAGCAGACCCATCAAGAACTCAAGGATGAGTTTTGTGATGAAGAACCCGAGCCTTGGTTCAAGCTTCAAGTGTTTTCGAAGCTCGCCAAAAGGCTACACCTCAAGATATTGAAGATAGTTACATTACAATGTGTAGTGTAACATTTCTATGGGTGTAGGCCCTTGTGGAGGGTAGTTTCGAGACCCTTCTTGGTTGGGGACGGTGTGGCACTGTTTCCCATCACTGTAGCTCGGTTCTTGGGGTTTGTAGGAGCTGGGAGTCATTCCCAACTTGTATCTCTTCCTAGTAATTCGTAATTGTGTTCCTAAGACTATGTTGCTGCCATAGTGCCGTTCGTTCAATCTGACGCTGTGACGTCAATTTTTTTATGAAATCGTGCGATCTAAATTGCCTATTGTAGGCGACGTTAAGACGCTCCAGATCCAAGTTGAATGAGGTCAATTGGAGGTGTGAGCAGATCGCTATGATCGTTTAAAGCCGCTGTGCAGAAATCTGACTGCGCACTCTATCTTTGGCTCTAGGCACATTGAAGCCTATTGGAGCCTATTGTGGCTATAACATGACCCGCCCTAAAACACGGGTTACTACATTTGTATCGAGCATATATATAGCCTTGCGTTGTACCCTGATGATGAATAAATCATTTCTGAACCAGTTTCTATCGATCTTCACAATTGGTAATCAAAGCGAGTTTGCACGCGATGTCTACAACCGCTAAAAACTGGCTTTAAAAAATCGCGGGGGCGACGACAAAAGCGCAGATTCGCATATTTAAAACCAGTTCCTCGCATGTTTTCTAAGTCCCCCTCGATCCGGTTTCGAACTCCTCTCACGATTATTGGCGAAAAGGTTGGAATTCCAACCGCCAGATCGATTCAAAACTCAATGGCCCAGAAACTTTCGGCCAAAAGCATTGGAATTTGGAGCATCGGATCGAATTACTTCTCAACAGCCAAGATGAGACGCGAATTTAGCTAAGGGAGAATTGCGCGACGTACAAAATTCGAACTCTACAATCGATTCATTTCAGTAAGGCGACCAGCGCCTAGAATTCATTCATTTTTGTCGCATATCTTCCTAATGAAGGGAAATTGAGATAATTTTGTACAAAAAAACGCGAAGTTACGCGCCGAGAAAGAGGAGATATGTGCGACGCTTCTATGGCTTGAGAAACTCCTTGCGAACCAATTTGCAGCCACCACAGCAGGAGCGAACGCAGCGGCACATGGAGCAGCGACAGCAGCAGCAGCAGCGGCGGCGACACAGACAATTATATTTGCGACAACGACAGCAGGTATTGTTAACCCCGAAGCAGTGAAGCCGAGGCTACCGGAGACGTTTTGATCCTATAGTGAAAGGGGGCAACGTTCGTTGATTCGTAGCTGAACTCGAACTTTACTTCGATGTCGTTGGGTGCAGGACCCCCACCCAAGACGCAATGCGCAATCGTCTCGCAGCAACACTTTTACGAGGCCCAGCTCTAGAATGGATTTACAACAAAAATTTCCAAGGCGAATGGACGTTGGCGCAGTTTCGGGCAGCACTGATCGAACAGTTCGACGCGTTGAACAGTAGCTACTACAAAACACGACGCAACCAGCCTTAATAGTGGCATGGAGCGATTGGCACCACCCACGACTGCCGACCCGATGGAGAACGACAAGGGCGATGTGAAGTAGCGGCTAGGAGAAAATCGTGCAAATTCTGCGACGCTACAGAACATCATATATTGGCGTGTTGGAAAATGAAGTTAGCACGTGTGGAGCTGAAGGGCAACAAAGTGGCACCCCCAAAGAAGAAAACGTACAACGTGACAACTTCAGAGAGGGCGAAAAGAGAAGAATATGATGGCGCGAATTTAAAACGTCACGACCAGCCGGCACCAGGGGAAATCGCTGAGACAAATGAAGACTTCGCGAAACAAGACCCTGCACCGACCGGGAAACTCCAGCCGTACACCCCGACAAGTAAGAATATTACTTCTCGTGGTTTTCAAGCCTTACTATACTTATATTGGGTAATATGGGAACCCCACTCCGGAGCGCTGATAAGGGTCGAGCGTTCCGAGGAGTTAATATTCTTTCCCGGAGCAGGGTGTTATGGCTCCCCACCGTTCCCCACAGGTGAAGCCAACACAGCTGCAAAGGCTTAGGCAAAGGTTCCAGGCCCAAGAGAAGCTGAATCAGCCTCGGATAAATCCTTCTAACCCTACTCAGTTGAAAACTGATATCGAGTATGCAGCTTCGACCACAGGATCTAGGGATGATACATTTGATGTACCCTATAATCCTGTAAGCAAGACCATCTACAGCTTCTCGTAGCGACAACAGCCACTACTCCTCGAGGTGATCTGCAACGGCGACGCCTTCAGGCGATGGTGGATAGTGGTGCGTCCCACTTGGTGTGCGACCGTGGGACGTTGGAGAAGACTAGAGAGTCCTTGGAGGAGACTTAGTTCACACCAACGATGGTGGACAGCAGAAAGCTACCCATCCACGGCGAGTCAACACTACAGTTGCAGGTAGGTGCATTGAGATGGAAGCTGACGTTGCCGATTACGAACATCAAGGGATTAGATTTATTCTTGGGGCGTGGTTTTTTTAAGCGGTTCAACCCCGAGATCGATTCGGTCAATCGGAAGGCGAGCATCTACAACAAAGGGAAACGTGCGGAGCTGCGAAGCTAGACGAATACGGGGGATGTTTCTTAGACGACATTTGCGCGGTTCGAATGGATGGTGAACGAGAGTAACACGGGTTACTTAGCACTGGTCATGGCAGCAGCAGAGGAGGAGAAGCCGAGTTCGGAGCTACCTGCAGCAGTACAGAAAGTGTTAACAGAGTACAAGGACATCATGCCGGATGACCTACCTGCAATAGTGCCTCCAGCGCGAACCCACGAGCACGAAATCGTGGAGGAACCAGTAGGGAAACCCGTCTTTCGTGCACCATACAACCCTAGTACGACCGAACTGATAGACATGAAAACTAGACAGAAAACTGATCCGCCCATCCACCTCTCCCTACGGCGCACCAGTTCTCTTCACTCAAAAGCCGGACGGAAGTTTACGAATGTGCATTAACTACCGGGCACTGAACAAATAGACGGTCAAAAACAAATACCCCATACCGCGCATAGACGATCTTCTAGACCAACTGCATGGTGCCACGGTATTTTCGAAGCGGGACCTTTCTCGAGTTACTGGCAGGTTAAGATGGCAGAAAACTCGATCCACAAGACGGTGTTTCGTACCAGTTATGGCTCCTACGGATACCTAGCGATGCCGTTCGGACTCTGCAACGCACCGGCGACGTTCCAGGCGGAGATGAGTCACATCCTACAGCCCCTGCTCAATGAGTGCATCATGGTGTATCTGGACGACATACTAAGTTACTCCAAGAAAATGAAGGAGCGCATGGAGCATCTGCGGAAAGTCATCGAGATCCTGTGGAAGAACAAGTTGTACGTGAAGCTGTTAAAGAGCGACTTTGCCCTGAAGAAGGTGCAGTTTCTCGGGCACATGGTGAGTGCCAAGGGCGTACACGTGGGCCCGTGGAAGATCGAAGCCGTCAAGAAGTGGAAAGTTCCAGAGAACGTGAAGGAGTTGCAGCAGTTCCTAGGCTTCGCCAACTACAGATTCGGCCGCAGTACGCTAAGATCGCAGCACCACTAATGAACTTACTGAAAAAGGATACGCCTATAAATTGGATACTTCTCAACAGCAAGTCATGGAGCAGCTACAGACATCACTAACTACTACCCCAGAACTCATCCTACCAGATCTCGACAAAAATTACGTGGTGGAAGCAGACGCTAGTGACTAGGCAATCATAGCAGTTCTGATGCAAGATCACAAAGGCGGTTTGAAGCCCATCGCATACCTAATCCACGGAGCCCACGGAGTAAGAAGCTACACGGAGAACTGAACTACCCAATCCATGGCAAAGAAGCCTTAAAGATAGTCACAGCCTTCAAGGCATGGAGGTGTTACCTAGAGGGAGATAAGACTCAAGTCTACACTGACTGTTGTAGTCTCAAGTATCTCAAGTCGCAGTCAACACTCTCACGACAACGGTTGTGGTGGATGGACTTCTTGGGAACACACTTTCATGACGACATCGTCTACAAGCCAGGGCTACACAAAAAGGCTAACGCACTGAGCCACCCAGGACATGTAGCAGGCATCCAGCTCAAGAGATCGCTACAGCACAGAAACAGAAGCTGTTACAGTTGGAGAAAGACATAGCGGTAAGGAAGGGTTCATGAAAGAGTTGGTACCGAACTATGCCCCGCTCCGACAGATCTTACTGGAGGAGTTTCACGACGTAGCATACGCGGGGCGTTTCGGGAGCAACGAGACATTAGCAGGAATAGCTAAGTATTGCTACTGGCCCCCGATGGCAGCAAACGTTTAGCAGCAGTTCGTCACCTCATGCGACACGTGCCAGCTGATGAACAGTAGCAAGCAGGAAACAACATGGTTACTTCAGCGTCTACCCTGTTAAAGACTAAGGAGGACCTAGTCTATGAAGATTGAGGGTGCCGATATAACTCAAAATCGTTGGCTTCAAATTCTGGACAGAAACCGCGACTTCACAAGAAACGTTGTCGGCTAAAATTGCACCGTTAAAATTGTCTCAAACTCAATATGTTGTAGCCTGTAACCAGGGCTATCTTTCCCAATTTGAATCGTATCAAATGGTGGAGTAAATCTCGAGTTATGATTTTCGGCGCACTAGGGGGTATGCTGCCACAGAAACTTAACTCAATCACAAAAGTTCTCACAAGTTCCACAAGTTTACACACAAGAGAGTTAGAGTAGCACTAAACTAGGCGGGAGGGAAGAGGAGGACGAGAGGGAAGGTCCCAAGAGAGTCCCCAACCAAGGAAATGTTGGTGCAACCCTACGGTTTGCACTCGGCTTGTTGTCCGTGTGCGTGTGCGTGCATGCATGTGTGCATGGAGTGGTATGAGTGCATGAAATAAATATATATTTTATGCTTATAGTAATGTGTGTATGATGGGTCATGTATCGAGTGTGTGTGTGTCGAGTCTATAGCGAGTTATCGCTAGCCGCGTTTTAACGCGGTCATTTTGTGTGTCCCGCGTGTTTTCTATTTTGTCGTGCGCGGTTTCTATTTTGTCACTTGTCGAACGTTCGGCGTGTCGCAGGTGTGTGCAGCAGACCCATCAAGAACTCAAGGTTGAGTTTGTGATGAAGAACCCGAGCCTTGGTTTCAAGCTTCAAGTGTTTTTTGAAGCTCGCCAAAAGGCTACACCTCAAGATATTGAAGATCGTTACATTACAATGTGTAGTGTAACATTTCTATGGGTGTAGGCCCTTGTGGAGGGTAGTTTCGAGACCCTTCTTGGTTGGGGACGGTGTGGCACTGTTCCCCATCACTGTACATCGGCTCTTGGGGTTTGTAGGAGCTGGGAGTCCTTCCCAACTCGTAACTCTTCCTAGCTGTTCGTAATTGTGTGTTCTAAGACTATGTTGCTGCCATAGTGCCGTTCGTTCAATCTGACGCTGTGTCGTCAATTCTTGATGAAATCATGCGATCTAAATTGCCTATTGTAGGCGACGTTAAGACGCTCCAGATCCAAGTTGAATGAGGTCAATTGAAGCTGTGACCAGATCGCTGTAAACGTTTGAAGCTGCTGTGCAGAAATCTGACTGCGCACTCTATCTTTGGTTCTAGGCACATTGAAGCCTATTGGAGCCTATTGTGACTATAACAAGTGGTATCAGAGCCCCTTGGAGCAGCTACGACGATGGCTGGACCTGAAGAGAGGGGTGGCAGAGGTGCTGGAGGCAATGGAGAAGCCCAAGCACAAGGCCAAGCCCGTGATTCAGCCGTGGCGCCCGTGCAACCAACTCTTGGGCCTTCAAGGGATGAGCCAAGAGTGTTCGGGCTTGACAAGTTCAACGGCGACAACTTTGCTGAGTGGTCCTTCAGAATGGAGAACGTGTTTGATCACTATGATCTGCTGGAGGTGATGGAAGGAACGGAGAAGCGTCCCGAGAACGACCCGGAGAAGAGCCCGTGGGTGCGGAAGAGCGCACAAGGCTATCTCCTACTTGGGCAAGCGTTGGGGAGCAACCAGATCCGTCACATCAAGCCTTTCCAGCGTGATCCAGAGAAGGGACCAAAGGCATGGGCTGCTCTCAAGGGTGTACACGCTCCTGCAACAGCGGCGGTAGCTGTGGTGTTGGAACGGCAAATGGCGACGCTACGAATTGAGGAAGATGAACCCGTGGAAGACGGGGTGCAGAAATTCTTCGACTTGTTGACGCGGCTTGAAGGAGCTGATTTGAGCTACAGTGAGCTCCAGAAGAAGACCAAGTTGCTGGCCCTACTCCCCGAGTCGTGGTCCTCGCTCATCATCAACTTGAACCGTGATCTGCCCCGTCTCTCGCTTGAAGACGTGAAGCGCGCGATCCTACAAGAGGACTTCCGCCGCCGTGAGTTGGCGAGTGCGGATGGCGCTGGGGCAGCGAGCGTCGGCCGTGGATATGGCCGAGGAAGAGGCAGAGGACGAGGGGGAGGAAGATTTGGTGGCAGCAACTCCGGCTGAGGCCGCGGGAGTGGCGGATACGGCAGCGACGACAAGAGCTACGGTCGCGGTCGCGGACGCTTTGACGGCGAATGTCACTATTGCGGCAAGAGCGGGGCCCCCTGAAGCTTGGAGCTGCTGGAGCTGAGTATTTCCTCACCATAGTGGATGTCTACACCCGCATGACTTGGGTGTATGTGCTGGCCAAGAAGAGCGACGTTGCTGAAACGTTGAAGACCGACTTTTTGCCGATGGTGGAGCGGCAACAAGACCGACTAGTGAAGTCGATCCGCACCGATCGAGGGGGAGAGTTCCTGAGCAAGGAGTTTGGGTTGTGGCTGAAGAAGAATGGTATTCGGCACTCCCTCACCATGCCATACTCCCCTGCAATGAACGGCATCGCCGAGCGAGCGAACCGCACAATCACGGAGGCGGCACGCGGGTTGCTCATTGAAGCCGGGCTACCCGACTATTTCTGGCCTGATGCGGTGCGGAGCGCGTGTGTGGCCAAGAACAGAGTATTGAATCATGTGGGAGCAGATAAATGGGTGCCCTATGTGGAGTGGCTAGGAAGGAAGCCAAAGGTGGACATGCTTCGGGTGTTCGGGTGCATGTGCATGGCGCTCGTGCCTAAGCATCTTCGGCACAACAAGCTTGGTGCCAAGGCGGTGTGGGCTGTGCACTTGGGCATGGCTCAAAACAGCAAGGGGTGGCTTCTTTGGGACCCATTCACCAAGAAGTTCATGGTGAGCAGGGACTGCAAGTTCATGGAGAACTTCATGTACAAGGATTGGAAGGCGGAGAATGAGGCGAAAATAGGCGTGCGGTTTGGAGAGGTGAAGAGTTCCGGGTTGGAGCACGTGGAGCTGCCTTTGGAGCTGAGCAGCGGCAGCACCACCACGAGGCAATCTTCCCTTGTGAATGGGGGAGAGGAGGCCAAGGATGCAGAGGAAGAGGAGGAGGAGGAGGTGCAGCAAGTGAGCGAACGTGCACCGACGCTCCCTTCCCGCACTACGAGTGCTCCACGGAACCGAGCTACACCGCAGCAACGCCAAGGCCTTCAAGTCCCTGCAGCTGAGGAGGAAGGAAGGGTCAAGAGGAAGATTCAAGCCCCTAATAGGCTGACCTATGATGCGCCGGGGAAGCAGGGCAAGACGGCCCTAGCTGGAGCGGCAATGATGGTTGGAGACGACGAGGAGAGTGATTACGAGGAGTGTGCCTTCGCGTTCTTCTCTCCGGTGGAGATGCCGGGAGAACCAGCAACTCTCAAGGAGGCCTTGGAGAGTGGTGATGCTGAGGAGTGGAAGAAGGCAATGGAAAGTGAGCTGAAGAGCATTGAGGAGAACGACACGTACGAATTGGTGGAGCTACCGGAGGGGCGTACGGCGATAACGTCCAAGTGGCTCTTCAAAATCAAGTCGGACGCCGACGGCAAGATCGAGCGTTACAAGTCTCGGCTGGTAGCTAAGGGGTACCAGCAGAAGGAGAATGTGGACTACAAGGAGCTGTTTGCTCCTATGGTGAAGCCGACGACGCTGCGAACCCTACTCGCGGGAGCCGCGATCAAAGGTTGGGTGGTGAAGCAGCTAGACATCGTAACGGCGTTCCTCAACGGAATCCTCGAGGAGGAGATTTTCATGGCGCAGCCAGAGGGGTTTGACGATGGTAGCGGCAGAGTGTGGAAGCTGAAGAAGGCCCTCTATGGGCTGAAGCAGGCCCCTAGGCAGTGGTACCTGAAGCTGCGCGAAGTGTTGGAGGAGATCGGCTTCACTCCCTCAACGGCCGATCACTCATTGTTCATGCTTGGCGAGGGGGAGCAGAGGAGCTTCATGGTGGTCTATGTGGACGACATCCTTATCTTCTCGCCCTCCTCTGATCTTGTGAAGGAGGTGATGCTGAAGCTGCAAGACAAGTTCAAGTGCAAGTCCCTTGGGGACGTGAATTTCTACCTCGGGCTCCACATCGAACGAGACGTGGAGAAGCGGTGCATGCGGGTGCACCAACGGAAGTACCTGGAGGCATTGGCTGCCAACTTTGGGCAGAATGAAGGCCATGTGGCTACTCCATTCCCCTCTGGGTTCAAGTGTGTGAAGGGACCAGAGGAGGAGAGTGTTGGAGAAGAGGAGAGGCGCCGTTTTCACTCATTGGTGGGCAGCCTCATGTACGCGGCAGTCAACACACGACCGGATGTCGCGTTTGCTACCGGGCAGCTGGCAAGGGTTGTGCAATGCCCTAATGAGGAGCAGGTAGCAGCTGGAATGAGGGTGGCCAAGTACCTTGGCCAAACACCGACTGTTGGGCTGCAATACTCGGCAGCGGCACAAAGGCGCCAAAAGGGTGCGGATGGTGTGGAACCGGAGCGTTTGTTCCTCACCGTATTCTCGGATGCCTCATCTGCATCAGAACCAGAGGACATGACAAGTGTTGGAGGGTTCATTTGCTGTGTTGGTGGAGGTCCAACTGCTTGGGAGAGCAAGAAGCAGGTGGACCAAGCATTGAGCTCGGTGGAATCCGAGTACATGGCACTCTTCCGTGCGGTACGGGAGATTGTGTGGCAGCGGCGTTTGTTGGCTGAATTAGGGGAGGAGCAGCAAGGACCTACCCCACTCTACTGTGACAGCTAGGGAGCCATTGCTCTTGCCAAGTACCCTGTGCTACACGGCCTGACAAAGCACATGAGGGTGAAGTGGCATTGGACGAGGAGCATGGTGGCTGCGGGTGAAGTTGAGTTGCGTTATGTGAAGACGACGGGGCAGCCAGCTGACATGATGACCAAGAGGCTGGTGGAGCAGCAGCATTGGAAGTGTTGCAAGCTGGCTGGGATGGCTCTGAAGTGAGAGAGAGCAAGTTCCTAAGGCCAACAACCCGAGGGGGAGTTTGTTGGTGCAACCCTACGGTTTGCACTCGGCTTGTTGTCCGTGTGCGTGTGCGTGCATGCATGTGTGCATGGAGTGGTATGAGTGCATGAAATAAATATATATTTCATGCGTATAGTAATGTGTGTATGATGGGTCATGTATCGAGTGTGTGTGTGTGTCGAGTCTATAGCGAGTTATCGCTAGCCGCGTTTTAACGCGGTCATTTTGTGTGTCCCGCGTGTTTTCTATTTTGTCGTGCGCGGTTTCTATTTTGTCACTTGTCGAACGTTCGGCGTGTCGCAGGTGTGTGCAGCAGACCCATCAAGAACTCAAGGTTGAGTTTGTGATGAAGAACCCGAGCCTTGGTTTCAAGCTTCAAGTGTTTTTTGAAGCTCGCCAAAAGGCTACACCTCAAGATATTGAAGATCGTTACATTACAATGTGTAGTGTAACATTTCTATGGGTGTAGGCCCTTGTGGAGGGTAGTTTCGAGACCCTTCTTGGTTGGGGACGGTGTGGCACTGTTCCCCATCACTGTACCTCGGCTCTTGGGGTTTGTAGGAGCTGGGAGTCCTTCCCAACTCGTAACTCTTCCTAGCTGTTCGTAATTGTGTGTTCTAAGACTATGTTGCTGCCATAGTGCCGTTCGTTCAATCTGACGCTGTGTCGTCAATTCTTAATGAAATCGTGCGATCTAAATTGCCTATTGTAGGCGACGTTAAGACGCTCCAGATCCAAGTTGAATGAGGTCAATTGGAGCTGTGACCAGATCGATGTGAATGTTTGAAGCTGCTGTGCAGAAATCTGACTGCGCACTCTATCTTTGGTTCTAGGCACATTGAAGCCTATTGGAGCCTATTGTGACCATAGCAGGAAACCCCATGCCACACAATTCCGCCTCCATAGGCAACCCCACTTTCACATTTGTCACTTTCCCAACTCATGCCATCCACCTCAACCCACTTGGCCACACTTGCCAACCTGGTTTGGCTTCACCCAACCACATGGCAGCATTCTACAGTGATGGGTTCGAATTTCCCAACCCCAAAAAACCAAACCCCTTATGGAGTCAAACCCCACAACTTCCATAGTCGCCGCAACCAAAGTACAGAAAGCATACGAACTCCAACGTCTGTAACTTTCTTGATATTGCTCCGATCGCGACGATTCTTGGTTCGTCGGGAAGCTCTTGAGCAGAGCAATCACTTCAGATATCTGCCCAAGCCAAATACCACACATACACACACTCAGGAAATCCAAACCGCGCCAAAACACAAATTCTTGCACGCGCTCACACTACGCATGCAACACAGAAACACATGATGGGAGGCAGACAGACGTGATTGCGAATGATAGCATCACACAACAAACTCCCCCTCTGCCTGTCTACCATCATCCACATGCCATAACTCAAGCATGCACCCTCAATGCACACTCATCCCAGCAAGTTTCATGCCCTTCCAATGCTCGGCTTCAGCCAGGCGCTTGGTGAGAATGTCAGCCGCCTGCTGCTGGGTCTTCACAAGCTCCAGTCGCACCTCTTTGTACAGGAGCCTCCTCGTCCAATGCCACTTCGGCCTGATGTGCTTTGTCAGGCCATGAAGACAAGCATTCTTCGCAAGCTTCACCGCCGACTCATTGTCACAGAATATCACGGTCGGCTCCCTCTGAGATACACCAATCTCCTCCAACAAACGCCTCAGCCACACCACCTCCTTGGCCCCATGATGCAGGGCCATGTACTCAGTCTCACACGAGGACAGCCCCACCTCGTTCTGCTTCTTGCTGTGCCAGCTCACTGCACCACCTCCAAACAGGCACACATAGCCTCCAATGCTGGTGCCATCCGACTTCACAGAGTTGAAGCTGGCGTCGGTGTAGCAAGTCAAGAGCATCTCCCCCTTGCTCAAGTCAGTAGCACCCCGCTGCTGTTTTTGCCTCACGGCACTGTACTCCAAGCCCACAGATGCCGTTGCACTCACATAGCGGACCAACCTCTTGGCCGCTTCCAGTTGCTCATGACTGGGACGTGACACCACACTCGCAAGCCTGGATGTTGCAAATGCAATGTCAGGCCGCGTGTGGTTGGCCGCATAGTTGAGGCCCTAACCATGGAGTGAAACAGCTTCCTGTCACTCTCCCCCACCACCTCCTCATCAGCACAGGGCTCCACAGTGAACCCCGAAGGCAGTGGGGTGGCTGGCTTCCCTCCATCTTGCAGCCCATACTTCTCGGCCAGCCCCTCACAGTACTTCCTCTGGTGCAACCTCAACACTCCCTTGTCGAGGTCCCTCTCCACATGCATCCCCAGGTAATACTTCACATCTCCCATCTTGGAACACTTGAACTGCATCTCCAGCATCTCCTCCACACGTTCAATCATTGCAGACGACTCGGAGAAAAGCAGGATGTCGTCCACATACACCAGGAGCAAGAGAAACTTCTCCTTCTGCTACAGCAGGAACAGGCTGTGGTCGCACTCACTCTTCTTGAACCCCCCAGCCAGCAGTGTCTCCTCCAGCTTGTGGTACCATGCAAAAGGAGCCTGCTTCAGGCCGTAGATGGCCTTCTTCAGCCTGCACACCCTGCCGCTCCCATCATCCAGCCCCTCAGGCTGTAGCATGTATAGCTCCTCCAAAATGATCCCATTGAGGAAGGCAGTGATGATGTCCATCTGCTTGATCTTCCATCCGCGGTTTGCAGCCATTGCCAACATTGTCCTCAGTGTTGTCCCTTTCCCCACAGGAGCAAAGATGTCGTCAAAATCCTTGCCCTTTGTTTGCAGGAACCCCTTAGCCACAAGTCTTGACTTGTAGCGGGTCAGCTCCCCATCAGGCCCGTACTTGTGCCTGAAAATCAGCTTCGAAGAGATTGCCTTCTTCCCAGGAGGCAGCTCACACAGCTCCCATGTGTCGTTCTCCAGCAGAGAGTCATACTCCTCCTTCACACTCTGCTTCCACTTCTCAGCATCGGGCCCACTCAAGGCCTCGGTAAGCGTCTTGGGCTCGGGGACGGCTGCCCAGTAGCAGTGCGCTATCTCCTCCTCATCACACTGCTCAGCCACACTCCCAGCCCGTACCACCTTTGGCTTCCCAAAGCTCGGGTAGGTAAGCCGGTTAGGAGGGCGCACATCCCTCCTAGGACGGTCAGCCGCACGTTGCTGCTGCTGCTGCTGCGGCTGCTGCTGCTGCTGCTGCTGCTGCGGCTGCTGCTCCTCCACCTCAGGTTCTCCCCCATCCTCAGTCACCCCAGAGATCTCCTCCCCCGACACGGAGACTTCCACCTGCCTTGAAGGCCGCAGCACCTCATCGGCCTCAATGACCAATGGTGTAGTAGGAAGCTTCTGCTGCTGCTGCTTCCACTCCTTGTAGTACAAGGACTCAAGGAACTTCACATTCCTCGACTCTGTCAGCTGCTGGCTGGTCAAGTCCCATATCAGCCAGCCCTTGTGATCCTTAGCAAGTCCCAAGTGCACACCCCATCTCCCAGAAGCTTCCAGCTTTCCCCTCTTCTCCTTCGGCACATGAAACACCACCATGCACCCGAACGCTCTCAGCATGTTGACTGCTGGTGCACTCCCATACCACTTGGTGTAGGGGATCCACTGCTTGTCCCCCACAGTCGCCAGCACCCTGTTCTTCACAACGACGACCTGCCTCGGTGTAGTCACCCAAAACGGATCCGGCAGCCCTGCACGCCCAAGGAGAGTGCGAGCACCTTCCTGCAGGGTCCGGTTGAACCGCTCAGCCACGCCGTTCTGCTGAGGGTTGTAGGGCACTGTGAGCTGATGCTGGATTCCCTTCTTCTTCCGCACCACCTCAAAATCAGCACCAATGAACTCTCCCCCATTGTCGGTGCGGATCACTTTCACCTTGTGTCCGCTCTCCCTTTGAGCTCTCGGCATCCACTCCTTAAGTACAGCCGCTGCCACGTCCCCCTTGGTCTTGAGAGGGTACACCCACACTGCACGTGTGTGGTCGTCCACTACGGTTAAGAAATAGCGGCTGCCCGAGAGAGAAGTGGCCCTCGTGGGGCCCACCACATCCATGTGCACAAGCGCAAGTGGTGCCTTGGCTGGTCCCGTGCTGCTGCTGAAAGGGAACTTGGTGAACTTGGTCTCAAGGCATGTTGGGCAGCTCCCAATCTCCTTCCCTGCCCCCTTCACCTCTAGCCCCTTCAAACTCCCATCCTTCACCAACTTCTGCAGCATAGGAATGTTGATGTGGCACAACCTCTCGTGCCACGTCTCCCAATCGGCCTCACCACTCCTAGATGAAGCCTTTGCCCATGCAGCTGTCGCATCCACACCAGCAAGCACCTCACCATGAGGCTGTCATGTCTGCTGCACCTTCTTGACCGCATCCAGGGCCCCAGCAGTTGGTGCAGTCTCCTCTCCTCCCGCAGTTGCTTTAGCCGCTGCCGCTGCCTTTGCCGTTGCTGGTGGTTTCCCATTCCAAGGGATGATGGGCAGCTGCCACAGGTCCTTGATGCAGCTGCTCTTCTCGTCCAAGTTCCACATCAGCAACTTCCCAAGCTTCGCACGGCAGCTCGTTGGGCTGAAGGTAACCTTGGCCTTGCTTTTCTGCAGCCGGCGCACAGAGAGGAGGTTAGCGGATAAACCATCCTCCAGTAGGACATTCCCAAGTCCCACAAGTCCCCCATTAGCTCCCATCACCTTGGCATTCCCAACACCAATCACAGGGAGCAAAGCACCTGAAGCGGCAGCCACAAACTTGATCTTCCCAGGGGGTTTCACCTCATCAAGCAAATCTGCCCAGGGTCATGTGACTCGTGCAACCTGAATCGATCACCCAGTGAGTGAGGGGGTGCATCACAACCTTCCCAACTGAACCCACATCATCCTCACTTACATTCACATCCTCAACCATGAGGAACAACCCAGGGTCAGCTTTACCTTGTGCACCATCACCTTGTGCACCTGAACCTTGCACAGCACCACCTCGTGCGCGTTCACCACTCGTGCGCCTTCTAGAGGGAAATCATGGGCCCCCTAGGGACAAAGCTTGCAATATCTTCAGCGACGGACAGACTGAGCGACTCAATCAGGTGGTTGAACATTTACTGTGCACAACTTGCAAAGACGACGTTAGACACTGGGATCTATAGTTACCGACTCTTAAGTTCGCTTACAACAACGCTTCACATGCGGCCACAAGAAACTCTCCTTTATTCATGTGCTACGGACGAGAACCACTCACACCACAGCAGCCAACCACACCAGCACACGTCCAAGCCGCACACGACTTCGTCACCACCATGCAACAGCTATGGGAGAAGACTCAGCGACGTCTCACCACGATGCAGAACTCCCAGAAGCAGTATGCCGATCGACAGCGACGAGATCACTTAGTAGCAATCGGAGATCAGGTGCCTCTTGAGACACGCAACTTGGTGTCGTTCCATTTTCCGTCCAAGCTCCGGCCTCTCTATTTTGGTCCCTTTCGCATTGAGGCAATGGTGTCTACAGTAATATCCCGCTTGCGCTTATCTACCACGTGGAAGCTTTGCAATGCTTTCCATGTTCAGCTGCTGAAGCCCTACAAGTAGCCCAATCAACAGTTCCAGGGACGACAGCTACCGCCACCACCACCTGTTCTCATACAGGATGAACCAGAGTACGAGGTGGAACGAGTACTCTCTCATCGACGCAGACGCGGCAAGACACTCGAGTTTCTGCTACGCTGGAAGGGATACGACCCGTCGGAGGACAGTTGGGTTGCAGAAGCTGATATGGGCAATGCACGCCGTGCTCTCAAGGATTATCTTGTCAAGCAGGGTGTTTCTCATGCCACCTAGCGTTGAAGGGGGGACGTGTGAGAGTACGACGGCTTTGCTGGAGTTTACTTCCTTGATTCTGCTCGATTACGCATTATCTAGCTTAGCTTTGTTTATCTTGCATGCTTCTGCTTGATTTCCTAGGTTCGTTACGCGACGTCGTCATGTGTCGCGCGAACCTATCATACGTTGCTAGTACCTGCGCCGACCTGAAGGGGAGAACATGGCGGACCTATGACGTTCCCTACAATACTTCATTTCTACGCCGGGTGCCAGCCTTACCTACAAAGCGAACTTTACGGCTAATCTGCAACTTTCTGGCTACGTAGATGCTGCTCACATAGGGGACCCAGACAACACAGGCTTCGTTTTCGAACTTGAGCATGTGGGAACCATCTCTTGGAACTCACAGAAGCAAGAGCTCATCGGCCTTTCGTCAGCAAAAGCCGAATTCATCGCAGAAGTGCAGCAGTTCACGAGGGACTATACCTCACTGAGCTCCTACGAGAAATGAAGACAGCGATGAATGGGTCATTGAAGTTACTGTTTGACAACCAGAGCGCGATCAAGATCGCAAACAAGCCCGGCTTCGTCGACCTGACGAAACGCATCTCCCTATGTAACTTCTTCGTCAAGGACGAAATCGACAAAGGCAAGGTCAAGCTCACCGAATGTCCGACTGGCGAAATGGCAGCCGACTTCTTTACGAAGAAATTACCACGTCAGAAGTTTCAGTACTGTGTGGACCTATGCGGGGTCGTCAAGAAGAGCCACGTGGCGCACCTCCAGGAATGAAGGGGAGTGTTGGAGTAAGTGGGAATCAATCTAGCATTCCCGAAGGTGCAGCAGTATCGCACCTGTCCCTATTGAAGCAAGAGCAGCAGCAGTATTGGATCAGCCCATAAAGGGCAGGAAGGTCAACAGTCGCTAAGTCAACTGGCGCGACTATTGACCATGTGGAACGAACGGTTACACGAGAAGAATGGCAACAGGCATAACTGCCTGTACAGTTACATGCAGCAACCCGGAAACAAGAGAAGAGCAATAGTCGGGGATACTGTAGAAATACATGTATTACAGTTATAATAACGGAACGTACCACTTAGAGTACATGGCTAATTAGATCTATTTATTGTGTGTATTTTCACCTTTTACTCAATCTTGTCATTCACTGTGTACAAGGTGTTACGATATAGAATTGTTGGAAAAATATTTCTATAGAACAGACTCTTAACGCGAAGATGACTGCAGCGAGGACGAAGACCGAGCGACACAAACAGTTATCGAAGACGGTTGAAAGCAGGAAGAATTTGAAGTGCAAACCGTGGGAAAACTTTCAAAAGGTTACCGTGGCGCATACCATTACCGAAGCGCACGGTTGGTTTTCCAGATCTAGATTAGCCCTAAGGGGAATGTACCCCCTCAGAGTACATGGCTACCTAGGACCTTTCGTATTTCATTGTATTCCTATATAAACCCTAGCGCATCGTACATTACGACAGATTCAAATCTCCCTCTTCTGACAGAGTACGTACCCGACATCACTAGCAAACCTTCCGCTGCTACACTTCGTGCGATTAACCTGAGAAGATCCTATAAAGTCATTTCAGATTCTTACATAATATGAGAGCCACTTAGGATTCTTTGCATCACCACCTCTGATTCAAATTCAAAATTCAATGTGGCGTCCGGTCAGCACTCCCGTCGAAACATGGCTCGCACCCCAGAACAAGTTTCTGTCCAAGATTCGCACGATCACGGCCTTTAACGGACGAGACTTCTACACGTGGAGCTTTGTGCTCGAATTACTCCTCCAAAGCGCACAAACCTTCTGCTACTTTGACGTAAGCTACGCCGGCCCCGTTAGCGATACTGACGAGGCGAAAGCCCAGCATTACAACAAATCGCTCATGGCGTATAGTATCCTACTAAGAAATATGTCGCCAGCCGAACAACTCGGCATCCGCCCCTTTAAAACTGATCCGGCCCCCGCCATGACAGCCTGGAGCTCCCTGTCTACAACCTACCAGCCCAAGGACTCCGTTTCCTCCAGCCGCCTGCTTCAGCAACTCATGGAAGTTAAAAAATGGGGCCAGGCGAAAAGGCAAATTCTTACATTAACCGCCGTCGCATCCTCCGCGACTAGTTTCTGAAGACATATTCGTCGTTATCGTGCTTCGGGGCCTGGGACCTCAATGGACCCCCTGCAAAGCCTTGCTTTGCTAACAAGGCATAATCTCATAAGCGAACCTCTGCGCCATCCTGCTGCACGAACAACAAGACATGGACTTCAACCAAGAAAAGGGGGCGCGCCGCGAGCAAATCGCCTTCTACTCTCAGCGACAGCCCCGCGACTCATGCCCACGATAATACCACCGTAAATATTGCAAGTTCTTCGGACACTCCACCGAACGCTGCCGCTCAGGACCACGGCATGACCCCGCCCCGCGCAACAACCCAAACTACGGCCTCAACCACTCGCGCCAGGCAAACTGACCGTCTTCGGACCATATGTCTGCCCCGCACCAACCATCTCAGTCTGACTCTTAAAGGCAGCCACAAAACAACAGCAACAACGTTCGTCATGTCATCGGCAACATGCCGAACTTACTGCTGATCTCACCATTTTCCAACCATGCAAAACTCTGACCGACCCACTGTTCATCTCCGTCTTCACCTCCTCACACGCTACAACGGACCTGTGGCCTTTGACGCCAACAACAATCCTCTGCCACTAGATTGGGAGACACATCACGTCACTCGCCCCTGGTCTCGTAGCAAAACATGACCTCTGAGCAGCTCCAACGACTTGAGGAAAAAGAGAATCATCGCCGCGCAAACGCTGAAGAAAAAGCAGCAGCGGCAGCCGCCAACCACGGATGGGGAATTAGAACTAGAAAAGCAGGATGGGGAGGAACAGTAGCTGCAACAACAAGCAGGGGAGCAGGAAGCAGAACTGTAGCAGGACCATGGGGAGCCACCCAAGTAGAGGAGGAAGAGCCGATTGAAGAAACCGTAGCCCACGTAGAAAAAGAGGCACCTCAAGAAGTAGCAGGACCCTATACTCCCCCCCTCAGGGAACTCGTCTCCTAGTGACTCCTAGGCCTCCTCCAAATCTTCAATACCCCCCTCTGACCACGACAATATCCTACCCTACAGAACTTACCCCCACAGCCCATTGCCCTCTGAAACCACACCCATCAGCCCCCACGATCCACCTATAACTGGCCCATAAGCCATCCATGACCTGCCTCCTCAACATGTTTCTCGACCCAACTTCCTGAAGGAACAACTAACACAGACAATCTCACCACCTCACTTGCCGCCATCACCACATTCGAACCAGCCCCACCACTCACTTCTCGAGACCTCATACTTGCCCTCGGCCTTTCCATTTCACCACAGCCAATCCAACAGCCTCCACACACCAACACCGGCGAACTGCTCGCCTTCTACGCACGCTCACCTGCCATCCGCGCACCCCCTGACCTCTGGCACAGGCGCCTCAGTTACCCTTCACAGGAGGTCCTCAACAACTCCATCTGCGCTCATATGTTCATTCCTGGGACACTACTCCAACCAGACGGCTCGCCTGTTACTGTTGACAACAATCGCCACACTGACTGCACAATCTGCCGTGAAGCTACACTGAATGACAAGCCCTTCAAGCTTCTCAAACCAAGCACAAACTGCTCCAAAAAATCTACGGTAACTTTCTTGTACTCACACAGACAGGCATCAACGGCGAGGAATATACTCCTACATTCGTCGTCGCCTACACTCGCTTTGTCTGGGTGGCCATCTTTTTCCATAGGAGCAAGGCATTTGAAATCTTCAAGGTCTGGCACGCCAACGCTGAGACTCAATCCGGCTGCACGCAACAACTCTAGCAAACTGACTGCGCAGCCGAATTCAAGAGTGACAAGCTCGCAGCATACATTGGAGAAGGGGACCATCCGCAAGCTCTCCCTCCCCTACATGCACCCGCAACAAGGCATCGCCGAATGCACCAACCGCACCCTCATGACCAAGGTCCGCGCCCTCCTGCAGCAGAGTGACATTGACGCGAAGTACTGGCCCTACGCCATGCATCACGCTATCTGTCTCCACAACCTACTCAGCTCCACCGCCAACACCAACAACATGGCGTCGTACATCAAGTTTACTGGCGACAAGGGGGATATCTCCATGCTGCGCGTTTGGGGCTGCATGGTGCAGTATCGGCCCGCAAATGGTAAACACGGGCGCCGCGCATGCTAGGGAGTACACCTTGGCATCAGCTTCGAGCACCACGCCTGGAACATCCTCGACCATGACACCTCTCGGGTGGTCGCGGCGCGCGACGTCATCTTCTATGAAGACCTCACCATCTGCAAGTTCTAGTGCGATCGCCATGCTGACCGCACCAAGGAAGAAAACAACATCACTAGCTATGATCGCCCACGTCGCAGCTTCGCAACTCCAGCAGATTAGACGCTTGCATATCAAGACCCTACGGATCCACATCCCGGCCCTCGCCCATGGAGTGACGAGGATGACGACAACGACAACGCTCCGCTTGATTCCTCACGCGACTCCCTCCTCAACCCCACCCCATCCAGGGGCCACTACTCAAATGACGACGTGGTGGAAGTCACCAGCGAGCAACAGCACAGCCCCGGCCTTTCGGGTCTGCAAATTTTCGGCCTTCACACTGTTGTTTCCCACCAACCAAAGGCGGTCACCGGCCAGGCCCTCACCGGCCCCATAGCAAAGAATGGCGCGCGGCTATGGACGTCGAAGTCCCCGCACTTGACCGCGCCGCGCTGAAGGAGAGACGCGTCTTCTTGGGAAAACGAGTATTTCACGTCAAAAATGTCGCTGACAGGACAATCGAATTATTCAAAACCCGTTTGGTTTTGCGCAGCTTCGATGAACGCCACGTTGTTGATTTCGATCAACCCTTCGAAAGAAGTCAACTCCTTTGTGCTGACTGAAACCTCTGTCCACATAGCGCGCCTTGAAGACCGGAGGAGATCCCGGAGACCGAATCACCCTGAAGTTCCACATGCCGTCAACTATGTTCGCCCCTGGGGGGGGAACCTCGTCAACGTAAGTGCCTGTGGACCTGTAGGAGGCCATCTCTGCATCCATGGCAGCTCTCCACTGAGAGGCCCAAGGCCCTGAGACTGCCTCAGTGTACGTGCGAGGAGTCGGTATGTCAAGGGCGTTGGGGTCTCCCTCAGGGGCGAGAAGCATGGCACAGAGATGCGGGGGAAGCGGTTGCCAAGAACTCCAGTTCAAAATGCCTGTAGGGCGTCACAGCCAAGGGTAGACTCACCCCCCATGGCCAGAATACTGGTAGGAGGAGCAGTCACGACACGAGGGGCGTATTCAAGGCAGCGAGTAGTGGTGAACTCAATGACTGGGGCAATACGGGCGGAGACAGAGGACAGAGAGGCACGTGTGTAACAAGAGAGGCGATTACATGCGAGAGAACAGGATGGTTTGTGCGGTAGTAGTCAGTGACAGGAGTAGAGAGGGAAGCAGTGAGGTTCGACTCAAAAGGAGAAGGAAGCACATATGCAGATGAACGAGGTGGACTCGAACGGAACAGGACAGTACGAAGGTCAGTGAGAGGGACAGGGGACGAGGGACGAGCACGAGGAGAGCCCAAGTGTGAGAAAGAGGAGGGGACAACGGAGGCTGAGAACGGGAGAAAATAGCTGGGGTAGAGTCAGGAGGAGGAAACGTGGGACCGTAGACAGGAGGAGAGGGGGAGGAGGAAGGAGAGGGAGAGGGGAGACCGAGGGTCCAAAGGCCAGAGACAGGAGGCGAAGGTGGCGGCTGCTGCTGCGGCTGCTGCTGCTGCTCCTGCTGCTGCTCCTGCTCCTGCTGCTGCGGCTACTGCTCCTACTACTGATGCTGCAGCTCCTCAAGCTGCGGCTGCCGCGGCTCCTTCTGTGGCGGCTGCTCCGCCTGCTGCGGCTGTTGCCGCCCCTCCGGCTGTTGTAGCTCCAGCTGCTGCCGCTCCAACTCTAGCCCCTCTCGCTCCAACTCCAGCTGCTCCTCACGTGTACGGCGAAGACGGGCCTAGTGCCAGGTGGTGTAGGGGTGGGGGGGAGGAGTAGTGCTTGGTGTGGTAGTAGCCCCAGGACCGCCGCCCCAGGACCGCTCTCCAAAGCACCAGACGCACCAACCCTAGAGCCAGCACCACCAGTAATAACGCGGCCAGTCCCAGACTATCCAGGTCCTGTAGAGGGTGCACCCGGACCCCTAGTCGTAGCACCCCCAGGGACAGCTCGACCAACACCAGCTCCCCGAAGACCAGGACCTCCTGCAGACACGGGCTCGGCTCTTACTCCAGCATCCCCAGCACAAGGGCCTCGTGCAGGCACAGTCTCAGCTCCAACTCCAACACCTCCAGTGGTAGCACCCCCAAGGTCCTCGACACAAGCACCTGCTCCCGCAGGGTCTGCAGTAGGCTGTGAGGAGGACTGTGGGGAAGGGGACGGTACCTGAGGGGCTACCGAGGGGGGGGTAGCGTGTCACAAACCTGACGGGGCTGGACCGGGGGGGGGGGGGGCTGTACCGGAGGGACAGGAGCGGGGGAGAGAGGGGGAAGAGACCGTAGACTGGCCGCCGGATGCTCCACTGGGTGCCTGCAGGAAATGACCCAGTGAAGCCAGGAGGGCGGCGCAGCCAGATCTCCTCGTGCAGGCTGCCCTGTAAGAAAGCTGTGCTGAAGTCAAAAGAGTGAAGCTCGTAGTCACGCTGAGCGGCGACGTGCAGCAGCACCCGAAGTGTCGCCAGCTTCCCGAGGTAGGGGAGAAGGTATGGAAGAAGTCAACTCCCTGTCGCTGACTAAAGCCTCGTGCAACGTAACGAGCCTTGAAGACAGGCGGAGAACCCGACGGCCGCTTCACCCTGAAAATCCACATGCCATCGACCTTGTTCGCCTCGGGAGGGGAAACTGCGTCGACGTAAGTGCCTGTGGACTTCCAAGATGCCATCTCTGCGTCCATGGCTGTCTGCCACTGAGAGGAGTACTCACCCGTGATCGCCTCAGCGTAAGAGCGCGGGGTCGGGATGTCCAGTGCATCCGGGTCTCCCTCAGGTGCAAGCAGCATGGCCACGAGATGAGGTACAGCAGCTGCAAGACACTCAAAGTCCTCCTGCCTGTTCTCAAGGACGTCCGTGCCAAGAGCACACTCACCCCCGACGGACACAGAAGAGTCTGACTCAGACTCGGCAACCAGACTAACGGCGTAGTCAAGACGACAAGCAGCAGCAAAGTCAACAAGCTCAGCGACTAAGGCAGACACAGCAGTGGACTCAAACGAAGGGTCAGCAAAGGCAGGACGAGACGCAGGCTCACGACGCTCTGTAAGCGAGTCTGTCTGCTCAGGGTAAGGAGAAGGAGCAGGCAGTGGGGAGCCTGGCTGTAACGGGAGGCCAGTAGAAGATGGGAGGCCAAGAACCTGGCGAAGCACGGAGTTGGGCGGTGGCAGAGACGACGGTGCCGGCGGAGCGAAGAACAGTCGCCGCTGTGCAGTACCACCAGCTCCAGCTCCTCCAGCACCAGCACCTCCAGTACTAGTACCAGGAGCTCCAGGGCCTCCAGCTCCCGGGTCACGAGGTCCAGCTTCTCCAGAGCAAGTGCCTCCAACTCCAGAGCCTGCAGTACCACCGGCTCCGGCAGCTCCAGCACCTCCAGTACGAGCACCTCCGGGACCAGCAGTGCCAGGACCACCAGCGTCTCCAGCACCAGCAGAACCACTGGCTCCGGCAGCTCCAGTACCTCCAGTACGAGCACCTCCAGGACCAGCAGCTCCAGCTCCTCCGGTACCTCCAGCTCCAGCGTCTCCAACCGCAGTGCCTCCAGCTCTGGCAGCGCCACTCCGAAGGCGGCTGCGCTGAGTGTACCACTCGCGCAGCTGCTGTGGTGAGAGAGCACCTCCAGTACCCCCAGTACAAGCACCTCCAGGACCAACAGTGCCAACACCACCAGCACCACCAGCACCAGCAGCACCACCAGCTCCGGCAGCTCCAGTACCTCCAGCACGAGCACCTTCAGGACTAGCAGCTCCAGCTCCTCCAGTACCTCCAGCGCTAGCGTCTCCAGCTCCAGCGTCTCCAGCTCCAGTGCCTCCAACACCAGCGCCTACAGCAGCAGGGCCTCCAGCTCCACCAGCGCCACTCCGAAGACGGGTGCACCAAGCGTACCACTCGCGTAGCTGCTGTGGTAAGAGAGGCTCCTGCCGGCTAGACTGCTGTGGCGAGACACCGGTAGGACCTCCAAGACTAGTAGCTCTAGCACCCCCAGTACCTCGAGTACCAGCAGCACCTCCAGGCTCCGCACCCCCAGGCTCCGCACGCTTAGGCTCAGCACCCCCAGGCTCCGCACTCGCAGGCTCAGCACCCCCAAGCTTCGCACGCTCAGGCTCCGCACCCGCAGGCACAGCACCCTTAGACACAGCACCCCGAGCAGCACCAGAGTCACCAATTACCTCGACAGGCTCAACCAAGGGGATTGGGTCTACCTGAGACATATCTGAAGGAGCAAGACCCTGAGGGGGGAGGGGGTCTACCGGAGGGGGACCTGGAGCGAGGAAGAGCGGCGGGAGGGGGGGAGAGGGGCAGTGTGATAGGGGAAGAGACAGTAAAAGGGAACCGACTCGTCAACGTGATGTCCTGATAGGACAGGACATGGTGAGGTGGGGTGGTAAAACTACCAGCTAGGCGCTTCAGGGGGGAAGCCAAGGAAGACACAGGGAATGGCGCGGGAGGAGAGCTTGTCCGCGGAGGTATCGCGGACAAAGGCACGAGCGCCCCAGACCCGGAACACCGACGCATCGCCAACCTCCCCCGTCCAACGCAGTGTAGGCGAGGTCTCTGGCAAGGAAACACGGGGCCAGAGGTTGAGCTGATGCGCAGCGTACCGGACCGCAAACGGCCATAGAAAATGGGGAGCAGCCGCATGGATCATGGAGGTACGAGCCATCTCCATGACTAGGCCAATACGGCGCTCAGCATCCCCATTCTGCTGCGGGGAGGTCGGAAGCGTGAACGACCAAATGATGCCCTCCCACGACAAAAGTCCTGCAAGAGGTCGGAGGAGAACTCACCACCTCTGTCGGAGTGCAGACGCAGGACAGGAAGGTCCGTGTGGAACCGCTCGCGGAGCTGGAGACGTACAGCGCGGATCCAATGGATCAAGACATCAGGAACCTCCCCCTTACTGCGCAAAGGGAAGACCGTGGTGTAACGCGTGTAGTCGTCGACAACCAGCAGAAAATACTGCTCGCGGTCCAGTCCACGGACGCGGGCTGGGCCCCACAAGTCCATGTGGAGAGTGAAGAGGGGAGCCTCTGTCGGGGGAAACGAGGAGGAGTGAGGAGCGGCGCGCTGCCGCCCCTCGACGCAGGGAAGACAGGGCAGGGCAGGCGAGCGCTGGAGGGGAGGCAGAGACCTGGGAAGACCAGAGACAAGGAGGCGGGAGTGCATGTCACGGAGGCGTGGAAGGGAGGGGTGACCAAGGCGGTGGTGCCAGAGGAGAGTCTGGTGCGAGAGGTGGCGACACGAGCAGGGGGCTGCTACCTGACCTGACGCGGACACCTGACCAGACGCAGCTACCTGGGGAGGCTCAGTAGTCAGTGTGTACAGGCTCGACCCAGGCCGACGGGTGAACGTGACCAGGTGGCGGCCCGTCCGTGTACACGTGCTGATCACCACACGCTGACCCCAAGTAGTGGTGGTAGTGACCATTGCATCCCGGAGGGCAGCGGTACTCACCAAGTTTGTAGAGAACAAGGGGAGGTGAAGACTTGACAGTGAGCTACACGGAACCGCCGGACACGGGAGAACAGTGGTGGAACGTGCAAGAACTGTGCCCCCTGAGTGGTGTGAGTGTGGTACTATCACGAAAGAAACAGCGGGAAGCACCTGAGTCAAGCGTGAAGGTGTGCAAGGCCTCAGCAGGCGCAATACCAGAGAGAGCAGACTCACTAGCACCTAGGGCAGAAGCCTCTATACCAGGGTCACATAGGTAACAGTCACCCTCAGTACCAATAGTCAAAGCATACATGGCAGTAAGGATAGCGTCATAGTCTAGAGCAAATATATCCACATTGTTCCGAAGCAGCTCTAGCCAGCGGGGGAGCTCAGCCTCGTCGCCAAACACTGCGCGCCAGGCGTCGCTCAGACAGGAGAAGCAGCGGGACTGTGTGTGACCAACTGTCCAGCCCGATCACCTGTCCGAATGACGTACCGGCAGCGAGCATTACTCCGAGGCACCCCACGCTGAGCGTACCACTCACAAAGTTGGGCGTAAGGGTCTCGCGCGGACGCCGCTGCAGCTGCATCTGGCCACCGCCAGAAACTCCGCACTGAACAGCTCCACCGCGACTGCCACTACAGCCGCCGCCACCACACCTACTAGCGTAACACTCACTGAGCTGCTGGAGAGTAAGGGTCTCGCGCGGGCGCCGCTGCAGCTGCATCTGGCCACAGCTAAAAACTCCGCACTGAACAGCTCCACTGCGATTGCCACTATGACCGCCGCCACCACACCCTACTAGCGTACCACTCACGGAGCTGCTTGGGAGTTAGGGTCCCGCGCGGACGCCGCTGCAGCTGCATCTGGCCACCGCCAGAAACTCCCTACGGAACAGCTCCATCGCGATTGCCACTATGGCCGTCGCCACCACTCCCACTGCTGCCACCACCGCCGCCACCACTCCCACCGCTACCATGAAGAGATGTCATAGTGGGCAGAGCAAGGAGGCGTACGACCAGCAGGGCAGTACTCAGTCAGGGCAGGGCGGCGAGCAAGCACTAGGGTGACGCGTAGGGTAGGGCGGGGCGGCGCACGGTCAGGGAAGGGCGGCGCACAGTCAGAGTAGGGCGGCGCGCTGACAAGCAGTGCGGCACGCGGTCTACAAAGGGGCGGCGCACGGCTAGCAGGACGGTGCGCAAGGCTGCAAAGGGCAGCGCGCGGGCTGCAAGGGCAGCGCACGAGCTACAAAGGCCAGGGCGTGCGCGAGGCGGCGCGACGCGGGGCAAGGCAGGGCGTGCGCGAGGCGGCGCGACGCGGGGCAGGGCAGGGCGTGCGTGGGACAGCGCGACGCGGGGCAGGGCAGGGCGTGCGCGGGCAGCGCGACGCAGAGCAGGGCGTGCGCGAGGCGGCGCGACGCGGGGCAGGGCAGGGCGTGCGCAGGCAGCGCGACCCAGGGCAGGGCGAGCGTGGGGCGGCGAGACGCGGGGCAGGGCAAGGCGTGCGCGAGACGGCGTGATGCGGGGCAGTGCAGGGCGTGCGCGAGGCGGCGCGACGCGGGGCAGGGCAGGGCGTGCGTGGGCAGCGCGACGCGGGGCAGGGCAGGGCGTGCGCGGGCAGCGCGACGCAGGGCAGGGCGTGCGCGGGGCGGCGCGACGCAGGGCAGGGCGTGCGCGGGGCAGCGCGACGCAGGGCAGGGCGTGCATGGGCAACGTGACGCAGGGCAGGGCGTGGGGTAGCGCGGTAACCGCAGTCGGTCACTAACTAATTGTGGGCCCGGAAAAATACGGTCCTGCTGACCTACTGCTCTGATCCCATGTCAGAATAGTACGCGAGAATGGATATTGAGCAGAGAAGTGGGTACAAATGCTAACCCTAATTTGGGTTGTACCCCTTATGGGCTACCCCACTACAGCCTACACAGCACAAGCATCATTATAGTTTGACAGCAACACGCTTGGTATCCAGTAACGAAAGGAAGTCATTGATTAATTGATTTTTTTTTTTTTTTGTGGATGTAAGTACACTAACAGCATACATACATCCGCAGTCGTGACTGTTGCTAGGAGGGCATGAAAAGTCTACAAGCACTCAAGTAACCAGAGCCCCCCTTATCCTTTTACGGAGGCCGGAAAGCTACACCACCATCTTCCCAGATCGCCTTAAAACCTGCTCTCCACGTCATCGAGGCCTCTGACTCATAGAGCCTGCGCATAGCGCCCGCTTCGTCAGCATCCAGGTGAAACCAGTCGCCCATCTGTTTCAAATCACTTCTGCCAGCCATTTTCTTCCGCGCTCTGCTGTAGATCTTCACGTGCCTCGTGAAACCAACTGCAATACGCCTCAATGCTCTCTTTGGCTGGAACCGACTCCCCCGGAAAACCGCATTGCATCTCTCCAGCCAAACTTGGTGCGCTGTAATGGATATGATTGCCGCCTCAGGGAAGCCGGTCGACGTGCCATTCTTTTGAAAGAGCATGTCACCGAGAGACCGCATGTCCCTGCCCGGATTCATACACTGAACCGCTTTCCGCATCACTTCCACCACAGGTTGAATCGTCGGGCAGCTGAAAAGGCAGTGATCCTGCGATTCCAAACCCCCACAATGTGTGCATTGCGCCCTCCCGCCCAGAAAGGGGAGCCGCTCCCCTACTTGGAGATTGTTACTGTGCGCCCTCAAAACCACCTCCCGTGCCCTGCATGGGGTTGCCAGAGAGTCGCGGACCGTGATAGCCTTCCCCCAATCGATCTTCCTCCCCAACTCCTCTTCCCACTTCAACTGCTGCTTCGGCTGCTCAACTGAGGGTTTCATCGCCTTCCTCAGCCGCTTGAGGTCGGCACGCTCGCCTTTCTTGCAGACAGGGAAATAGAGCAGGCGCGTTTTCGGAGCGCCCATAAACCGCGAACCCTCCCGTCAATGACCGCCATAGGAACGGCGCGCCGAAACTCCACACGCACCACGCTGGTATATTCCACCGCCGCGATGAAGCCTTTCTTATCAACAGCCACCCTCCTGCCATACAGCTCGCCTTCACTCACGTACTGCAGCTGGTAATACAAGAACTCCTCCGGCCGGTAAGACGCGGTGCGGACTAGCCTTGTTTCCCTGAGAAACTCCTCCGCCGTCACCTGGTTGAGCACCAGATCCTTCCACCTCTGCGGCGCAGCATCCCACGCTTTCAGGGCCCACCTTCTCTGTTCTTCCCCTCCCAGTTCCCGCTCCGGGATCTCATCGCTCTTTCGAGACCTGCTGCCATCGCCATCCTTAACCACCAGGTCCCCCAGCCGAATGCCCTTCAGACAGTGGGAGCCCGCCTGATTACCAAAGGGGGATCTGCCTCGGAAGAAAAATTTACGGTCGAAAAGGAGCTGCTCCTCCTCGGCATCCCATCTGTGAGCCGGGTCACCTATATCCACAATTTTTGAGTCCCACAACGCTTTCACCGCAGCCTTCCACCTCATGCCCCCCCCCAGCCAGTATTTCAGGATCGAGGGGTGCGCGTATATCGTGGCCAAGCCGAGCGGGAAAGCCGCTGCCCTCTCCCAAAGCCAACATCTGAGCGGGTCCTGCTCCGCCAAGGCCTTCCCCAGTCCCTGAATCACCATTTTGTCGATACGGTGCCTCAGATCGATCACACCCAGACCCCCATCCTTCCGTCCTCAGCACGACAGATCATAACTCCAGAGTGTAAAGTGTCTGTCCAGCAGCGCTTTTCCACCCGAGATGAAATTGTGACACAGCCGCTTCACCTTGGTCCAGACCTCGAACGGTGGGGCGTAGATCTGCGCCTGGAAAAGCAGAATCGGCATCGCATAGCTATTGATGATTGTGACCCGCGCTGACGTTTTGAGATGTTTCGTCTCCCAACAACTCAGCACCGCGCTAACCTTCTCAAAAGCTTTGTCCCTTGCAGGTCCCGGTGAGCCACCTGAGGTGATCCAGATACCAAGCAGCCGCTCCGACACGCCTTTATCCGCCCACTTGAAAGGCGATACTATCGGCTGCAGCCTCCTCAGGTTCTTCCCCAGCGGCATCAGCGTTGTTTTGTCATGATTCACCCGCAACCCCGAGGCCTCCGCAAACTCCCCGAGTAGCTTCCCGGCCGCGTCCACTTGTTCCTTCCCCTTGAGAACCAAGGTTGTATCATCTGCGTAACCAATATAAGCCAAATCTTCCTTACTCCCAGCTTCCTTCGTTCAATTTCTTGGCAGAGCGGCTCAACCGCGCAGAGGAAAAGGTACGGGGCAAGAGGGCAGCCCTGACGCACTCCCTTGGCCATCTCCACCCGCTCCCCGATCCAGCCATTCAGCAGCATCCTGGTCGTCGCCCCATCATGAAGACCTTTCACCCACCCTGTGAATTTCGTTGAGAAACCCATGTTGCCCAGCGTCGTGAACAGGTACTCCCGCGACACCGAATCGTAGGCCTTCTGAAAGTCGACCAGTAGCAGCAGCCAATCTTCATCCTCTTGTTCCGCAGCATCAATCGCATCCGCAACCAGCGAGACCGCGTCAGCAAGACTCCGACCCGGAAGGAAACCGAACTGGTTGGGCGAGATCACCTTTGGTAAGACTGCTTTGATTCTATTCGCCAACATTTTAGCCAGCAGCTTGTAGAAGAAACTCAGAAGTGTTATCGGACGGTAATTGCCCAAGTCATCACGGCTCCCTTTTTTGTGCAGGAGGATCGTAACCGCCGTCGTGAAAGCCTCCGAAAGCACCCCATCGACTCGAAGACCCTGACCTCCCTCATCACCGCCGGACCCAGCAACCCCCAGTTTCTCTCGAAAAACTCCTTCGGCAGACCATCCTGGCCTGGAGCTTTCTCCGCCGGTAAGCCCTTGAGTGCTGCCAGCACCTCCAGTTCCGTCCACTCCTTGTCTAACTGCAAGCGATCATCCCCTTGCAACCGCCTTCCTTCTTCAATCGGCCACTGATCCGCAGGAGATGACGTCGGCGTCAACGCATATGCTTCCCCGAAGTGTTCCGATGCCGCTTGCAGCACTTCCCTTGCCCCTCTTCTTAACACCCCTTTGTAAGTTAGTTCCATTATCTCCGTCTTCGCCTTCCTGGACTTGACCAAGCCTGACAGGAAACCAGAGGGTGTCTCCCCCGCTAACTCCTGCAACATCCCTGACAGGACCTGCAACCTCTCCTTAATACTGTCCTGGTACAACTTAAGGGTCGCCTCGCTCTTAATCAGCTCCTCGTACAGAGTCTGCGAGGAGGAATCCGCCATCACCTTCCAGCGGAGCTCCTCCACCTTTCTCTCCAAGTGTGCCATAGTAGCCTTTACCCTCTTTCTCTCCTCTACTACATGAGCCATCATGCTTGCGCGCAGGTTGGACACAAGCCTCTCCAGGCCTTGCTCCGGTCGGCTCGCCTGTGCATCAACTACAGCCGAAATGATGCTCCTGACGCCCTCACCCCCAGTCTGAGGCGCCTGAAGCCTCCACAGCCCAGGACCATGGTCATCAGCCAACCCCGACTTGAGCGACACCATCACCGCGAACCAGTGATCCGTCAAGCCGTACGGTACCATCTTGTGCTTTGCCTCCATTACGCAGTTGAGCAGTGAGTGTGAAACTAATATTCTGTCGATCCGCGTGCTTGTCTTTGCAGATCTGGAGAAAAATGTGTGCTCCTTCCAAGTCGGATGGAGGCTCCGAAAAGCATCTTGCAGGTCCCACCTCGAACAAATCTGCAAAAACATCTGATTCTCCGCCAGAGACCCAAGCTTTGAGGATATATCGAGCTCCGGGTCTGCTACGATGTTCAAGTCACCGAGAAGGATGGCGTGCGGAGCGGCGCTTAAACTCTGCACAAACGGCGACAGGGTCTCCCTGAAGAAAATCCCCCTGACAGACGCCTGCGCGGGTAACACCTGTCAAACATTGCATGTTTATATTATGTAGGCTGTAGTGGGTTACACCTTAGGGGGTACTCAAAGTTAGGGTTTCCTACTTGTACCAAACTCTGTGCTAGTTCATCCCATTCCTGCTCAGTTATTCTGACATGGTATCAGAGCAGGTCCATCGCTAGGACCGCTCTTAGGGCCCACCGCTACCTACCTACCTACCTACCGTGCGCCTCTTGCGCCTACGCGCTCTCGTGCGCCCTACCCTACGTGCGCCCTCGTGCGCCCTACCCTACGTGCGCCCTCGTGCGCCTTTCTCTCCTTGTGCGCCTTCGTGCGCCCTCGTGCGCCCTCGTGCGCCCTCGAGCTGCCCCTGCAGGTCCGTCAGGCCACCGAGCCGTCGCTGCAGGCCTGTCAGGCACCTGAGCCGCCGCTACAGGCACGTCAGGCACCCGAGTCGCCGCTGCAGGCCCGTCAGGCCCCCGAGCCGCCGCTACAGGCCCGTCAGGCCCGAGAGCCGCCCCTGCAGACCCGTCAGGCCACGCGCGCCGCCCCTGCAGGCCCTAGCCGGCCGCCGCGTCGCTCTGCCCGCAGCGTCGCCGCCTCTCCGCGGCGTCGTCGCCTGCCCGCGTCGAAGCCGCCTGCCCGCGACGTCGATCCCTGCCCGCGGCGCCGTCGCCTGCCCGCGGAGACGTCGCCTGCCCGCGGCGTCGTCGCGGCGTCGCCACCTGCCCGCGGAGTCGTCGCCTGCCCGCGCCACATGCACGCGGCGTCGCCACCTCCTCGCCGCGTCGACCTGCCCGCGGCGTCGCCACCTGCCCGCCGCGTCGACCTGCCCGCGCCGTCGCCACCAAACCCTAATCCGTCGCCCTGCCCGCGGCGTCGCCACCTGCCCGCCGCGTCGCCCTGCCCGCGCCGTCGCCACCTAACCCTAATCCGCCTCTCGCCCCTGGAGCAGCCGCCACTGCAGTAGCAGCCCCTGGAGCCGCCGCCACTGCAGCAGCAGCCCCTGCAGCCGCCCGCCACTGCGTCAGCAACCACTGGAGCCGCCCACCACTGCAGCAGCCGCCCCTGGAGCCGCCCGCACCTGCAGCAGCCGCCCCTGGAGCAACTGCCGCCGTAGCCCGGTCTAGCTCTGCAGCAGCTGCCGCGGAGCTTCCTACTGCGCCTGCCACGCCGACCACTGGTGAGCATTGCCCTGCCAGCACTGCTACCGCTGCTACTGCTACTACTGCCGTTTCTACTCCCACTCCCGCTACTCCTGCTGCTCCTGACGTGGCCAGATGCAGCCACAGGACCGTGCGCGTGAGTCCCTCACGCTCCAGCAGGCTCGTGAGTGGTACGCCAGTTGGGGCTATCGAGGTGGCCGTAGTGGTAGTCGCTCTGACGTGCGTCGTTCGGGAGCCCCTGGTAGTGGACAGGTGCAGCAGCCGTGCCCTCCTACGGTCCAGCAGGCTCGTGAGTGGTACGCCGGTTTGAGCAGTCGGGGTGGCCGTAGTGGTAGTCGCTCTGGCGTCCGTCGTTCGGGAGGCTCAGGTAGTGGACAGGTGCAGCAGCCGTGCCCTCTTCTGGTCCAGCAGGCTCGTGAGTGGTACGCCGGTTTGAGCAGTCGGGGTGGCCGTAGTGGTAGTCGCTCTGGCGTCCGTCGTTCGGGAGGCTCAGGTAGTGGACAGGTGCAGCAGCCGTGCCCTCTTCTGGTCCAGCAGGCTCGTGAGTGGTACGCCGGTTTGAGCAGTCGGGGTGGCCGTAGTGGTAGTCGCTCTGGCGTCCGTCGTTCGGGAGGCTCAGGTAGTGGACAGGTGCAGCAGCCGTGCCCTCTTCTGGTCCAGCAGGCTCGTGAGTGGTACGCCGGTTTGAGCAGTCGGGGTGGCCGTAGTGGTAGTCGCTCTGGCGTCCGTCGTTCGGGAGGCTCCGGTAGTGGACAGGTGCAGCAGCCGTGCCCTCTTCAGCTCCAGCAGGCTCGTGAGTGGTACGCCGGTTTGAGCAGTCGGGGTGGCCGTAGTGGTAGTCGCTCTGTGAGTGAGGCAGCCGCTCTCGGTGCCAGTACGTCTGTTGCCCTCGGAGCAGGTGAGGCTACCACTCCCGGTACTCGCGTGTCTGCTACTCCAGATACTGGTGAGCCTACTGCTCTAGGTGCTAGTGCGTCTGCCGCTCCAGGTGCTCGCGTGTCTGCTACCCCAGGTGATGGTGAGGCTGCTGCCCTAGGTGCTAGTGCGTCTGTGCCCCCTGGTACTGAGTCGACTGCAGCACTGCACACCTTCACACTGGACTCAGGTGCTTCTCGCTCTTTCTTTCGTGACCGCACTGTCCTTGAGCCACTCGCTCGGCCAGTTGCTGTCTCTCTTGCTGACCCCTCAGGGGGTCCGGTCATTGCGACCTCCTCCACTACACTTCCGTGTCCAGCGGTTCCGTCCGGCACGCTCTCAGGTCTCTACCTCCCCTCGTTCTCTACGAACTTGGTGGCGGGCTGTGCTCTGCAGGACGGGGGTGTTCACCAGTTCACCCCTGCCTACGAGCGTGTGACACATTGCACGTGTGCTCGGACGGGCCGCCACCTGGCTACTTTCACTCGGGAGCCGGGGTCGGACCTGTACACACTGACCACTGAGTCCCCTCAGGTGGCTGCGTCTGCGTCTGCGTCAGGTCAGCTGTCCGCCCCCTGCTCATGTCGCTCTCTGGCGCATGAGACTGTCCTCTGGCACCACCGCCTTGGTCACCCGTCTGTGCAGCGCCTTCGGGCCATGCACAAACGGGACCTTGTTGCTGGTCTTCCCAGGGTGCTCCCTCCCCTTCCCGACTCCCCTGCTCCTGACTGCATTCCCTGTGTCGAGGGGCGGCAGCGCGCCGCTCCTCACTCCTCCTCCTTTCCCCCGACGACTGCTCCCTTGCAGACGCTCCACATGGACGTGTGGGGCCCAGCCCGCGTCCGTGGTCAGGGTCAGGAGAGGTACTTCCTGATAGTTGTTGACGACTACTCGCGCTACACCACGGTCTTCCCCTTGCGCGCCAAGGGTGACGTCCCTGGTGTTTTGATCCCCTGGATCAGCCGAGCCCGTCTCCAGCTAGCCAAGCGCTTTCACTCGGACTTTCCTGTCCTGCGCTTGCACTCTGACAGGGGTGGTGAGTTCGCCTCCGACCTCTTGGCAGCCTACTGTGCTGAGCACGGCATTGAGCAGTCGTTCACGCTTCCGGCCTCTCCACAGCAGAATGGGGTCGCTGAGCGCCGCATTGGCTTGGTCATGGAGGTCGCTCGTACCTCCCTGACCCATGCGGCTGCTCCCCACTTTCTGTGGCCGTTTGCGGTCCGGTACGCAGCGCATCAGCTCAACCTCTGGCCCCGTGTCTCCTTGCCGGAGACTTCCCCGACTCTACGGTGGACGGGAGAGGTTGGCGATGCGTCGCGTTTCCGGGTCTGGGGATCTCGAGCTTTTGTCCGCGACACGTCCGCGGACAAGCTCTCGCGTCGCGCTGTTCCCTGTGTCTTTCTTGGCTTTGTCCCGGACGCGCCTGGTTGGCAGTTTTACCACGTCACCTCGCGCCGGGTTCTGGCCTCTCAGGACGTCACTTTTGACGAGTCCGTCCCCTTCTACCGCCTCTTCCCCTACCGCACTGCCCCGCTCCCCCCCCCGCCTCTCTTCCTCGCTCCAGGTGCTGAGGTACCAGACCCCCTCCCCCCTCAGGGTGCCGCTCCCTCAGGTGTGTCCCAGGTAGACCCGGGTGAGCCTGTCGAGGTAGCTGTTGACTCGCGTCCTGCGTCTGGGGGTGCTGAGCCTGGGAGTACTGCGTCTGAGGGTGCGGAGCCTGGGGGTGCTGAGTCTGGAGGTGCGGAGCCTGGGGGTGCTGAGCCTGGAGGTGCGGAGCCTGGAGGTGCGGAGCCTGGGGGTGCTGAGTCTGGGGGTGCTGAGTCTGGGGGTGCTGAGCCTGAGCGTGCTCCACCTGGAGGAGCCCTCTCCTCCCAGCAGCTGCAGGAGAGGTACCTCGAGTACTGCCGCCTCCCGAGAGGTGCTTCTGGAGCTCGTCCCGGTACTTCCCCTCCTACCCAGGAGCTCCCCCCCATTCAGGTGATCCGCGAGTGGTACACGCGGCGCTGCAGTCTTCGTAGTGGTGCTCCTGGTGCTGCGGACCCGAGCAGTGGTGCTGTTGCTGGTGCTGAGGACCCGGACGCTGGAGCTGCTGCTGGTGCTGAGGACCTGGGGGCTGGAGCTGCTGCTGGTGCTGAGGACCCGACTGGTGGCGCTGCTGCTGGTGCTGAGGACTCGGGCGTTGGAGCTCCTACTGGTGCTGAGGACCCGGGCGTTGGAGCTGCTGCTGGTGCTGAGGACTCGGGCGTTGGGGCTGCCACTGGTGTCCCTGCTGCTTCTGGAGACGCTGCGCGGCCGCGACCGTACTTCGTACCGCTCCTTCAGCAGGTTCTTGGTCAGGCTCCTCCTCCTAGTCCTCCTCCCTCCGTCGAGTGTCCTCTGCCTGTCCAGCCGCAGTCACAGTTACCGCCTGCCTCGCCTCTCCCTGCTCCCTCCCCTTACGCTGGTCCCACAGGAGGTCTTACAGAGCGTCGTGAGCCTGAGTCTCGTCCTGCGTCGCCTGTTCGTACTGCTCGCACTGGTCGTCGTGTCCCACGTGAGCGTCCTCCTCCTGTCCCTGGCACTCACTACATGACTCTGCGTCCCTCCACTGCTCCGCAGCGTGTCCCGCTGCCGTCTCCTCCTGCGTCCTCTCTTCCTACTCTTCCTGACCCGGAGTCTGACTCCCGTCGTGCTGCCAGTCCCACTGTTACGCGTCTCCTCGCTACAGTTGTCACTGACCCGACCTTTGAGTCCTCTGCTGCGTCTGCTCTGGTCGCTGAGTTGGTTGACTTTGCTGCTCGCTGTCGCCTAGACTACGCTGCCAGCCTTGTCGCTAGGTCTGAGTCTGCGTCTGCCTGTCCTCCGTCCGTCGGGGGTGAGTGTGCCCTCGGCACGGACGTCCTTGAGGACAGACAGGAGGAGTTCCACTGCCTTGCTGCTGCTTTGCCCCGTCTCGTGTCCTTGCTAGTTGCCCCTGAGGGAGACCCGGATGCACCAGACATCCCGACCCCACGCTCTTACGCTGAGGCGATGGCGGGTCCCTACTCCTCTCAGTGGCAGACAGCCATGGACGCAGAGATGGCCTCCTGGAAGTCCACAGGCACCTACGTAGACGAGGTTCCCCCTCCTGGGGCGAACATCGTCAGTGGCATGTGGATTTTCAGGGTGAAGCGGCCGCCGGGTTCTCCACCTGTCTTCAAGGCGCGCTACGTGGCTCGAGGCTTCAGTCAGCGAGAGGGAGTAGACTTCTTTCAGACCTTCTCCCCCACCCCGAAGATGACTACTCTTCGGGTGCTGCTGCACATAGCCGCTCACCGCGACTACGAGCTTCACTCTCTTGACTTCAGCACTGCTTTCTTGCAGGGCAGCCTGCACGAGGAGATCTGGCTGCGCCGCCCCCCTGGCTTCACTGGGTCAGTTCCTCCTGGCACCCAGTGGAGGCTTCAGCGGCCGGTCTACGGTCTCCGCCAGGCGCCACGTGAGTGGCACGACACACTGAGGACGACACTTGCGGCTCTTGGGTTCGCTCCCTCTACTGCTGACCCGTCGCTGTTTCTACGCACCGACACCTCGCTGCCGCCGTTCTACATCCTCGTGTACGTCGACGACTTGGTCTTTGCCACTGCTGACACCGCGGCACTCGCTCACGTGAAGTCGGAGCTGCAGAGGAGACACACGTGCACAGACCTGGGTGAGCTGACGAGCTATCTTGGCTTGCGGATCACCCGGGACAGAGCACGGCGCACCATCACCCTGACTCAGTCACACATGGTGCAGCAGGTTCTCCAGCGCTTCCGCTTCACGTACTCCTCGCCTCAGTCCACTCCTCTGCCTACCGGTCACTCGCTCTCAGCTCTGCCTTCGGATGAGTCCGTAGAGCCGAGTGGCCCGTATCCAGAGCTTGTGGGCTGCCTCATGTACCTGATGACCTGCACTCGACCTGACCTTGCATACCCTCTTAGCATCCTAGCACGCTATGTCGCTCCTGGCCGTCACCGGAAGGAGCACATGGATGCTGCTAAGAGGGTGTTGCGCTACTTGTGCAGTACGTCGGGCATGGGGCTTGTGCTTGGAGGGCGAGACCGGGTTGTTCTCACAGGGCACTCAGACGCTTCTTGGGCAGACGACCAGGCTACTCAGCGGTCGTCCCAGGGTTACACCTTCAGCCTTGGCTCTGGCTCAGTTTCTTGGCGTTCTACTCGCTCTTCTTCTGTTCTCAGCTCCAGTTGTGAGGCTGAGATCTACGCCACAGCCATGGCTGCTCAGGAGCTACGCTGGCTGACCTACCTGCTGACCGACCTCGGAGAGCGGCCTCGTTCTCCTCCAGTGCTGTACGTCGACAACAAGGCTGCCATTGCCTTGTGTGAGGAGCACAGACTGGAGCACAGAACGAAGCACATCGCTCTGCGGTACTTCCTTGCTCGAGAGCTGCAGCAGCGTGGTCAGCTTTGTCTGCGTTACGTGGCCACGGAGGCCAACACTGCTGATGTGTTCACCAAGGCGCTTCAGCCTTGTGACCATCAGCGCTTTTGCACGCTGCTAGGCCTTGTACCTACTGGGCCTCACTTGCTTACCTCTTGACCTTGCTTGTACTGTGATCACTATATATATATGCCTACTTGTTTACTTTTGCTAGGTTGTGATCACTGTATCTCTTGCTTTGTTATAAACCTGCATGTGAACTGGTCTTGTGACCGCTTGCTTGTGCTCGGAATTTGTGTGGAATCCTTGAGATCCACCCTGAGCTTGCTTTGCTTTGCTTTGACTGGTCTTGTGACCCTGTGGTTGTCTCCCACTGCGCCTATGGGGGTGTGTCAAACATTGCATGTTTATATTATGTAGGCTGTAGTGGGTTACACCTTAGGGGGTACTCAAAGTTAGGGTTTCCTACTTGTACCAAACTCTGTGCTAGTTCATCCCATTCCTGCTCAGTTATTCTGACAAGTACGCCGCCACCACCCTGCACCGCAGATTACGCCACGCAATCATTAAACTCAAGAGCCTTCCAGACTCGTGCTTAACCACCTCCGTAAACCGCATCCCCTGCAGGAAACCCAAGACGGCCAGTCCCCCAGCCCGCTGCGATGGCCCTACCACCACTTGGGCCTCAGATCTAACTTGAGTCCAGAAGTTGTGATCGGCTGGGATTCTCGTATCGGTGAGCACCACTACACTTGCCGCTCTCCTTATCCATTTCATGCACCGTTCTTGTTTTCCATTGCTTCCGAGCCCGTTGATGTTGAGCTCGAGGAGTGTGAGGTTGTTGCGTTTATCCATTAATCCACTGCTCAAAGCCCCACAGCATCCACGGGCAGTTAAGCTTTATTGCGACAATACAGCCTGCTACAGCAAATGAGAACATAGCGCCAACTACACATCCCGCACCCACGATCCAGCATGCTGTCTCATCCAGACCCATCCAGGTGATGTCTGCTGAGCCACTAATCACTTTGTTGCTGGCTTGCTGATGAAATCCTTCTTGAAGGCTGCAATCTTCTGAGACTGCTTGCTGGCACGTATTGCAGCGCCATCTTTCCGCAGCCCCCCCTTGTGCCTGGCAGACGCCACGTGAGCCGCCGCCTGCTCGAACCGGTTCCCCTGCGCCTTCTCGCACACGGTCTGCACACACACCCACTCCTCCCGCAACCCTCCTGTGGAGGTAAGGACCACCGCGGGGTCTTTCAAAATACGCTTCATCTGAGCTGAGGCTAACAGGGACGCCGCTGCGAGAAGAGGTGGGAGAGCCGCCGTCAGTAGGGATCAGAAAACGAGAAGCAAGCGGTAAGGAAAGCGAAGGTAAAAGGAGATGGACGGAACGCCGTATACCGTTCATCTCATGGACCTTTTTGACCGTAAGGTTCCAGTTGGTGAAGTTCTCCTGCCTCGACGTAACGTAGTGGTCATGGTAGCGAGTGAGATGAGGGCCGCTGCACAACTCGCAGGTGAGCGACGGAAAGTGCAGCAGATACCTCTTCCCGATCGTCGGATCTTCCACAAAGTACCTCCAGCGGTACTCGTCGGCAGCATGGGGCATAATCAAGCCACGAATACGGTCAGTGTCTAACCCCGACACCGGGTCGAGCGTGCGATGAAAGCCGAAGCCGCTGGCAAAAGAGCTCCTGCCACGCTTAACCAGCTTGGAGACCACCAGCAAATGGCGAATCATCTCAGCAGTGATTTCAGCCGGAACACCCTTTATCACCACCTCCTTCGTCGTCGGGTTCAGAACACGTTCACGGAGGAAGCGCGCATCTTCCGGAAATTGCCAGGTGAGATCACTGATGTCACCGTTCGCGCATTCATGACGGATGACTTGGCTCCAATGAAGTTCGCGTCCCTGACGTGATTAAAGGTGACTTGGTGTCAAAACATATGCATGTTAGTATCTAGGCTATATTGGGGCTAGCCTTAAGGGGTACAGAAACTCACTCGACACTCTAGTCTTGTACCCCAACCTCCACCTAATCACACATACTCTTCTCATTCTAACATGGCATCAGAAGCCTAGGTTAGGAACCTAGGACCACCTTGTACTAAGGGCCCGCCCTTCCGCTAGCGCCCTCGAGCGCCTTCTTCCTTTCGTGCGCCCTCGCGCGCCTCGTTTCCTGGTCGCGTAGCCCGCTAGACGACCGCGCGCGGCCCCCTTTTTGCCCGCGCGCGGCCTCGTTTTTTGCCCGCTAGCAGCCTGCGCGCGGCCCGAATCGCGTGCGCGACGACCATAGGCCGCTCGCGCGGCTCGATCCGCCCACGAGCAGGTCGCTAGCCGCCCGTCGGCCCGCCCGTAGGGCTTCGCGTCGCCCGTAGGCCGCCGCCCCTGCTTTCGTAGCCGCTGCCTGCGCGCGAGTGCAGCCCACGCCCGACCGCTCGCCCCTAGGACGGCGCTCGTAACGCCGCCGCCCGCCCGCAGGTCGCAGCCCGCGCGCAGTGGCGATCGCGCGTCGGCTGCTGCAGCTCGCGCTTAGCTGCAGCTCGCGCTTAGCTGCAGCTCGTGCTTAGCTGCAGCAGGACCCCAGCCGCGGCCTGCACGCAACTGCAACCCTAGGCGCCGCCGCGCACCGTGCATAGGCCCGCCGTTGCGCTGCCCTACCTGCCCGAGCCGCGCCGCCCTGACTGAGCCTACTGTTTAGGGTTTAGGGTTTTGCAGCACCTACTGTCCCTGTTCCTGCTGTTACAGCTGTTCTTCTCACTACAGTTGTTCCTACTACTGCTCTTACTGCCGCTACTGCCACTATGGCTACACCCACAGTTCTCTCTTTCGATGCTGAGGGCCGTCCGCTCCAGTTTGATGCTTGGCTTGACGATCTCCACCTTTTCCTCCAGATCACCGCTAAGGATGACGTCTCGCTGTATGACCACGCGTCCGGAACCGCTCTCGCACCTGCTGACACTGCTGACAGTACAGCTCGCTCCCAGTGGCAGACTCGTGACGCCCACGCTCGCCTAGCCATTCGCAGCCACCTGCCGTTAGATGAGCGCGCGCACTTTGGCCAGCACAAGACTGCTAAGGAGCTGTACGATGCAGTAGTCGCCCGCTACTCCTCACCTGCCTCCGCTACGATAGGCCGTCTCTCTCTGCCCTATCTTTTCCCCGATCTCGCCGCCTTTCCCACAGTCGCTGACCTCATTACACACCTCCGCACCAGTGACACTCGCTTCCGAGCCGCCCTCCCTGCTGAGTTTCTCGCCAAGAACCCCCCACCGATGTACCTCGTTCTCTACCACCTAGTCACCCGTCTCCCTGACTCTCTTCGCGCAGTCAGGGACCACTTTCTCGCCCTCTGCCCTACCGAGCTCACCATTGACCTGCTCGAGAAGCATCTGCTTGCAGCTGAGGCTAGTATAGTTGCTGTAGGTGCCTCTCGTGGCGACCCCCGCACGCCCTTCTTCGACGGGTGTTCCCCTTCCCCCCTTCTCCCCTCGGTTGCCTCTGCTGCCGCTGTCGACTTCCTCGGTGCTGAGGACGTCGGGGCTGCGTCTGCTCCTAGCTGGAGGCGCAAGAGCGGCAAGGGCAAGGGGGGCAAGGGTGGCGGCGGTACCAGTAGGGGAGGTGGGGGTGGCGGTGGAGGTGGAGGCGGTGGGGGTGGTGGCGGTGGTGGGGGTGGTGGCGGGGCTGGGGGGGTCAGTGGCAGCGGCGGAGGTGGCAGCGGCGGGGGTGGCAGCGGCGGGGGTGGTGGCGGCAGTGGTGGTGGGGGAGGCCGGGGTGGAGGTGGTGGTGGTGGCGGCAGTGGGCGTGGTGGCGGCGGCTCGGGTGGTGGTCGGGGTGGACCAGCGCAGCGTGGAGGCTCGGGTGGTGCCCAGCGCCAGCAGCAGCGTCTTGGAGAGACCCCGTCGTCCCAGCAGCTTCGTGAGTGGTACTCTCAGCATGGGGGGTCTGGGGGTGGAGGCACCTGCACGTATGTCATCCGCACCGGTGACCGCGCTGGTCAGACGTGTGGGCGTTTCCACACGCCGCACCGCTGCTTCTTTCGTCTAGACGATGCCTGGCGTGCACAGTTCCCGGAGGCCTCTGAGCTGCCCCGCTGGGCTGATCTGCTTAAAAAGAACATTGATGTATTTGCACTTGACTTTGATGTTATTCTTGGAGCCATGTATGCATTGACTATTAGTGTTGAGGGTGACTGTTACTTGTGTGTGCCACCAGACCCAGGCATTGCGACCAGTGAGGCTGCCGCTCTAGGTGCTAGTGCGTCCGCTGCCCCAGGTCCTGGTGAGACAACTGCTCTAGGTGCAGGTGTGTCTGCTGCCCCAGGTGCTTGTGAGACTGCGCCTTCAGGTACAGCGTCTACTGCGGCACTGCACACCTTCACCCTGGACTCAGGTGCTTCCCGCTGTTTCTTTCGCGACCGCACTGCCCTCGAGCAGCTTCCTAGACCGGTTGCTGTCTCCCTGGCTGACCCCTCCGGGGGTCCGGTTCTTGCGACCTCCTCCACTGTCCTCCCGTGTCCTGCGGTCCCGTCTGGCACCCTGTCAGGTCTTTACCTCCCCTCGTTCTCTACGAACTTGGTGGCGGGCTCTGCTCTACAGGACGGGGGTGTTCACCAGTTCACCCCTGCCTATGAGCGTGTGACCCACTGTACGTGTGCCCGGACGGGTCGCCACCTTGCTACCTTCACTAGGGAGCCGGGGTCGGACTTGTACACACTAACCACTGAGTCCCCTCAGGTCGCTGCGTCTGCGTCTGCGTCAGGTCAGCTGTCGGCCCCCTGCTTGTGTCGCTCCCTGTCCCACCAGACTGTCCTCTGGCACCACCGCCTTGGTCACCCGTCAGTGCAGCGCCTTCGCGGCATGCACCGTCGCCTCCTTGTCTCTGGTCTTCCCCGGGTTCTCCCTCCCCTCCCACCCTCGCCTGCGCCTCCCTGTCTTCCCTGTGTCGAGGGGCGGCAGCGCGCCGCTCCTCACTCCTCCGAGTTTCCCCCGACAGAGGCTCCTCTGCAGACACTCCACATGGACGTGTGGGGCCCCGCCCGCGTCCGTGGACAGGGCGGGGAGCGCTACTTTCTGCTGGTAGTTGACGACTACACGCGTTACACCACGGTCTTCCCCTTGCGCACCAAGGGTGAGGTCCCTGATGTCTTGATCCCTTGGATCCGCACTACCCGTCTCCAGCTGGAGAGGCGCTTTCGCTCGGACCTTCCAGTCCTGCGACTGCACTCTGATAGAGGTGGTGAGTTTTCCTCCGACCTCTTGAGAGCCTTCTGTCAGGGGGAGGGCATTGAGCAGACGTTCACGCTTCCGGCCTCTCCGCAGCAGAATGGGGTTGCTGAGCGCCGCATTGGCCTGGTCATGGAGGTCGCTCGTACCTCCTTGGTCCATGCGGCTGCCCCCCACTTTCTGTGGCCGTTTGCGGTACGGTACGCCGCGCATCAGCTCAACCTCTGGCCCCGTGTCTCTGACCCGGAGACCTCTCCGACACTGCGTTGGACGGGAGAGGTTGGCGATGCGTCGGTGTTTCGAGTCTGGGGATCTCGTGCCTTTGTCCGCGATGCGTCCGCGGACAAGCTCTCCTCCCGTACCCTCCCCTGTGTCTTCCTTGGCTTTGTCCCTGACGCGTCTGGCTGGCAGTTTTACCACCCTGCCTCGCGCCGTGTCTTCCCTTCTCAGGACGTCACGTTTGACGAGTCGGTCCCCTTCTACCGTCTCTTCCCCTACCGCACTGCCCCGCTCCCCCCTCCGCCGCTCTTCCTCACTCCAGGTGCTGCTGTGGTAGACCCCCTGCCTCCCCAGGGTCCTGCAACCTCAGGTGTTTCCCAGGTAGACCCGGTCGAGCCTGTCGAGGTAGCTGTCGACTCTGGTCCTGCGCGAGGTACTGAGCCTGAGCGTGCCGAGCCTGGTGGTGCTGGGTCTGGTGGTACCGAGACTGGGGGTGCTGAGCCTGGGGGTGTGGAGCCTGGGGTTGCTGAGCCTGGGGGTGCTGCCGCTGGGGGTGCTGGGCCTGAGGGTGCTGACACTGGGGGTGCTGCGCCTGGGGGTGCTGACACTGGGGGTACTGAGCCTGGGGGTGCTGTGCCTGGGGTTACTGAGCCTGGGGGTGCTGCGCCTAGAGGCACTCTTTCTTCCTTGGAGCTGCGTGAGTGGTACTCTCGGTACTGCCGCCGCCACAGTGGTACTGTGGGAGCTGGGAGTACTGTTGACACTGGAGCTGAGGGCGCTGGAGCTCCTGGTGCTGGTGTGGCTGCCGACCCTGGGGTTGGCGCTGGAGGTGCTGGAGCTGCTGGGCCTGGAGGTGCTGCTGGAGCTACTGGAGGAGCGAGTGCTGCTGGAGCTGGAGGTGCAGGTGCTGACGGTGCTGCTAGAGCTGGTGCTGAGTCTGGGGGTGTTGCTGCTGGGGACACTTCGACAGGAGACCCTGGGACTACAGGTGCCGGCTCTGGGGGTGCTCCTGCTAGTGACGCTGGTCCTGGAGGTGCTGGAGCTGCTGGAGGTGGTGGAGCTGCTGGTGCTGGGGGCACTGCGCAGCCACGACTGTTCTTTGCTCCGCCGTCTCCATCGTCTCTGCCACCGCCTGACGCTGCTCTTCGTCAGGTTCTTACCCTCCCGTCGTCTACTGGTCTTCCGTTACAGCCTGGCTCACCACTGCCTGCCCCTTCTCCTTACACTGAGCAGACAGGAGGTCTTGCTGAGCGTCGTGAGCCTGCGTCTCGTCCTGCGTCGCCCGTTCGCACTGCTCGCACTAGTCCTCGTGTCCCACGTCCGCGTCCTCCTCCTGTCCCTGGCACGCACCAGATGACACTTCGTCCGTCCACTGCTCCACTGCGTGTTCCACTGCCGTCCCCCCCTGCGTCTTCTCTGCCTGACGTTCCAGACCCTGAGTCTGACCGTGTACGTGCTGCTCACCCTACTGTCACGCGTCTCCTGGCCACTGTTGTCACTGACCCTTCCTTTGAGTCCGCTGCTGCGTCTGCCTTAGTTGCTGAGCTTGTCGACTTTGCTGCTCACTGTCGTCTAGACTACGCCGCGAGTCTAGTTGCTGAGTCTGAGTCTGTCTGTCCTCCGTCCGTCGGGGGTGAGTGTGCTCTTGGCACGGACGTCCTTGAGGACAGGCAGGAGGAGTTTGAGTGCTTTGCCGCTGCTGTACCTCATCTCGTGTCCATGCTGATTGCACCTGAGGGAGACCCGGATGCACCAGACATCCCGACCCCGCGCTCTTACGCTGAGGCGATCGCGGGTGAGTACTCCTCTCAGTGGCAGACAGCCATGGACGCAGAGATGGCATCCTGGAAGTCCACTGGCACTTACGTCGACGAGGTTCCCCCTCCTGGGGCGAACATCGTCAGTGGCATGTGGATTTTCAGGGTGAAGCGGCCGCCAGGTTCTCCGCCTGTCTTCAAGGCTCGTTACGTTGCTCGAGGCTTCAGTCAGCGAGAGGGAGTAGACTTCTTCCAGACCTTCTCCCCCACCCCGAAGATGACCACTCTTCGGGTGCTGCTGCACGTTGCCGCTCACCGTGACTACGAGCTTCACTCTCTTGACTTCAGCACAGCTTTCTTGCAGGGCAGCCTGCACGAGGAGATCTGGCTGCGCCGCCCCCTGGGCTTCACTGGGTCGTTCCCTCCTGGTACCCAGTGGAGCCTCCGGCGGCCAGTCTACGGTCTCCGCCAGGCGCCTCGTGAGTGGCACGACACACTGAGGACTACACTTGCGGCACTTGGGTTTGCTCCCTCCACAGCTGACCCGTCGCTGTTTCTGCGCACCGACACTTCACTGCCGCCGTTCTACATCCTCGTGTACGTCGACGACTTGGTGTTTGCCACTGCGGACACTGAGGCTCTCGCCCACGTGAAGTCGGAGCTGCAGAAGAGACACACGTGCACAGACTTGGGTGAGCTGCGCAGCTACCTTGGCTTGCAGATCACCCGGGACAGAGCACGCCGCACCATCACCCTGACTCAGTCACACATGGTGCAGCAAGTCCTTCAGCGCTTCGGCTTCACCTGGTCCTCAGCACAGGCCACTCCTCTGGCTACAGGTCATTCGCTCTCAGCTCCACCTTCGGACGAGTCCGTAGAGCCGAGTGGTCCTTACCCAGAGCTAGTTGGCTGCCTCATGTACCTGATGACTTGCACTCGTCCTGACCTCGCGTACCCTCTTGGTCTTCTGGCTCGCTACGTGGCTCCTGGTCGGCACCGACCTGAGCACATGGCTGCTGCTAAGAGGGTACTGCGCTACTTGTGCAGCACATCAGGCATGGGGCTAGTGCTTGGAGGGACGAGCCCAGTTGTTCTCACTGGGCACTCAGACGCTTCTTGGGTTGACGACCAGGCTACTCAGCGGTCGTCACAGGGTTACACCTTCAGCCTTGGCTCTGGTTCAGTTTCGTGGCGTTCTACACGCTCGTCTTCAGTTCTCAGCTCCAGTTGTGAGGCTGAGATCTACGCCACAGCCATGGCTGCACAGGAGTTGCGCTGGCTCACCTACCTGCTGACTGACTTGGGAGAGCAGCCTCGTTCTCCTCCAGTGCTGTACGTCGACAACAAGGCCGCCATTGCCTTGTGTGAGGAGCACAGACTGGAGCACAGAACAAAGCACATCGCTCTGCGTTACTTCCTGGCTCGAGAGCTGCAGCAGCGTGGTCAGCTTCGTCTGCGTCACGTGGCCACTCCGGCCAACACTGCTGATATATTCACTAAGGCGCTTCCGTCTGGTGATCATCAGCGTTTCTGCACTTTGCTAGGGCTTGTGCCCACATTTCCTCACTTGCTGTAGGCCTTGCTTGTACTGTGATCTATATATATATATACGTGCATGTTTGCATTGCTAGGTAGAGATCACTGTGCTGTTCTTGCTGCTTATATACCTCTACATGTGGACTGGCCTTGTGGCCGTTTGTTTGTGCTCAGTGTGTGTGGTGACGTTGTGATCCACCCTGAGCCGTGTTTTGTTTCTTCTCTTGACTGGTCTTGTGACCATTGCTTGCTCTGGCTATCCCCCATTTCGCCTATGGGGGTGTGTCAAAACATATGCATGTTAGTATCTAGGCTATATTGGGGCTAGCCTTAAGGGGTACAGAAACTCACTCGACACTCTAGTCTTGTACCCCAACCTCCACCTAATCACACATACTCTTCTCATTCTAACACTTGGAGCCGACCATAGCGCGTGCCTGAGAAAAACATCGCCGTAAGCTCCTGGTAGGTCGTCGTCTGTAGCACTTCAGGGGACAGTTGGTCCGCATAGTCATCCAGCAGAGCCGCGACTGTAACCGCAGCACGCTTTACTTCAGCCTTCCTGAGGAACGGCACCAGCAAGGTTAGTGGGAAGCGTTTCAAGGCAATGATGCTAGTAAGCGAGTCAGGTTCCAAATGTTCGTCGGAGTCGTCGCTTAGATAGCCGTCGTCGTCGTCTTCATTAACAGGGTCAGCAGGAACTTCATCCTCCGCAGTCGCGGTAGCATCAGCATCAGTCCCGTCACCGTCAGCAGCTTGCTCCTTAGCATCCTCGGCTTCCACGCCTTCGGTACCACCTTCAGCAGCACCGACAGAAGTCTTAGCAGCATCACCAGGCTTGGTGTGCAGAACCGACAGATCCCTTGAGCAGCGTTAGCAGTCTTCTTTCCAGCCTTGTTGTTGCGTCCTTTCACCATTGTGCGATGATGATATAAGCTTGGCAGCCAGAGGTTGGCCACGAAACAAGCTAATCTGAGCACCTTAACCACTGACGTTTTATGCCATCTGTGCTTGAAGGCGAAGCGTTGCAGGTCCAGACCCGAGGAGTCACCTACATCCTTAGGGAATGGCTTGCAACCTCGAGGAAACACAACCCTGGGACTTGATGGACCTTGGGATGATGAAACATAGTAATTGACGCGAGCTGGTTTTGAACTTGTCGATGGAGGACGATGATCCCCATGGCTAAGCTTATAATGAAGCTGTACACCATGTGTAGTAACCTTAGTTGACAGGAGTTTATGCAAGGACGATTGCCTGGTAGTCCAATAAATGGTGGTTAGGCTCCCGTAATGAACGCTATAAGAACACCATTGTAAAGATCTTAAAGCCGCGCATCGTCCGAATGCTTCAATGTCAACATCAGGCGAGAAATTGGTACACATTGGCAGTGTCAAAGCTCTCAGCCATGGCCATGGAGCTAAGGTCATTGTCATTGTCGGGACTTCAGTGTACGCAAATCGTAACCGTCCATGCTTGACTTTCGAATGCTTGATTAATTGATAGATTACAGCAGATACAACATGGACCTTATCGGAGTTATACTGACGTGTGCAAGAACGTTCTACGCGGACGTTGTTCAAGGAGAACGTGCAAGCACCTACTCTAGTATGCGGTTCCAGGTTGGCACCGCCAGGTGAAATTGCCGTCAGGTGCATTTTCTACCTGCCCAGGAGTAGTTGCGCAGGTGCTCGCAACAGGTAGCTGCACGTACTTGTTTGTGCAATGTCGTCACTTCCCTCCAATTCGGTTCAGTGTTGAAAAGTGCATACCGAAGTGCACTATTAAGGTGTACTCGGCGAATAACGAAGCTCCTGTATGCGGTCAGCGAAACCTCGCTACGCATCGCATAGGGTTGCTACACACGAAACCAGGCGCGTGCAGGCCTTCGGCTTAACATCTCAAAGGCATACCTATCATACGGTATCCAAGATCCTTATTCTAACAAATGTATACTGCCGCTTTAAGGAATAAATCATTTAATAAGTGCAGCCCCCAAATTTCCATTTTCTTAGCATCTCCACGTATATCCAGGCGTGACGGTATAATATACGGTAATATATTTGATTAGCTCATATGGTTACTTCCGGTTCCATTTCAATCGTATCAGACGCCTGCACGCCTATGATCTATCGGGCGAGTTGCATACCCCGCGTAATCAAAACCAGCTAGGTTTCGCCCTCGTACAATCCTACTACCAATCCAACCTCATCCCGGCTACTCTTACAAGAAGGATTTCATTGGGCCCAATCTCCTTTGTAACGTCTCCTCCCTCGACTCACACAAAGGTAAGCACTGGAATTTAGCCTGCCGCAAGTGCCAAGCGCACTCGCAGCCACCAGCGCGGCACCACGCGCGCGCTACAGTGGCGCGCTCACGCCTAAGTCGCCGCTGCACCTTGGGAGTTGACGCGCAGAGCGTTGTCGCGTACGGCGAGTTCACCTGCATGGTGCCGCCACGCTTTCTGGCGCCAGGCGCGCTGCCGCCTCACTTGCTGCCGTCTCACTCCGTCACACCCCCAACTATTTCCCTCCAGGCGTTCCGCGCGCTCGTCTTTCCCTCTCCGGCAACGGCGCGTGCTAATACACGTCACACGGCTCTGAGTGAGTGCGGGAGGGAGGGAGGGAGGGAGGGAGGGAGGGAGGGAGGGAGGGAGGGAGGGAGGGAGGGAGGGAGGGAGGGAGGGAGGGAGGGAGGGAGGGAGGGAGGGAGGGAGGGAGGGAGGGAGGGAGGGAGGGAGGGAGGGAGGGAGGGAGGGAGGGAGGGAGGGAGGGAGGGAGGGAGGGAGGGAGGGAGGGAGGAGCGAGGAGGAGGGAGGGACGGGAGGGGTGGGAGGGAGGGAGGGAGGGGGGAGGGAGCGACGGGCGGAGGGGAGCGAGGGGAGCGAAGGAGGGAGGGAGGGAGGGAGGGAGGGAGGGAGGGAGGGAGGGAGGGAGGGAGGGAGGGAGGGAGGGAGGGAGCGAGGGAGCGAGGGAGGCGCGGGAGGGAGGGAGGGAGGGAGCGAGGACGCGAGGGAGCGACGGGAGCGAGGAGGGAGGGAGGGGGCGGGGGAGGGAGGGAGGGAGGAGGGAGGGAGGGAGGGAGGGAGGGAGCGAGGGAGGAGGGAGGGCGGGGAGGGAGGGAGGGAGCGATGGTAGCGGGGGAGCGAGGGGAGCGAGGGAGAGGGAGCGAGGGAGCGAGGGAGCGAGTGAGCGGGGAGCGGGCAGCGGGGGAGTGGGGGAGCGGAGTGAGTGAGGGAGGGAGGGAGCGAGCGAGGAAGGGAGGGAGCGACGGAGGGAGTGAGGGAGGGAGGGAGGGAGGGAGGGAGGGAGGGAGGGAGGGAGGGAGGGAGGGAGGGAGGGAGGGAGGGAGGGAGGGAGGGAGGGAGGGAGGGTGGGCAAGCGAGGTAGATAGCAAGTGAGGTAGAGAGGGAGGGAGGGAGAGAGGAAGGGAGCGGGCGAGGGAGGGAGCGATCGAGGGAGATAGCGAGTAAGGGAGCGAGGGAGGGAGCGAGAGAGGGAGCGAGGGAGCGAGGGGGAGGGAGCGAGCAAGGGGGCGTAAGGGAAGGGGTTAGATGTGAGGTGGTGGGTCAAGTGAGGAATGGGGCGCTTGGGTTGGGGGAAGGCGGGACGCGATTGGTTGGTGCTTAGAGGAGCACCGGGGAGGTCAGGAGGATAGAGGGAAGCACTGTGAGGATAGAGGGAAGCACTGTGAGGATAGAGGGAAGCACTTTGAGGATAGAGGGAAGCACTGTGAGGATAGAGGGAAGCACTGTGAGGATAGAGGAAGCACTGTGAGGATAGAGGGAAGCACTGTGAGGATAGAGGAAGCACTGTGAGGATAGAGGGAAGCACTGTGAGGATAGAGGGGACGAAGGAGGTTAGGGTGTGTGAGAGAGTCGCTGGGACGACATGGGAGATGGGTGTTGTTGTGGCACAGGGAGGTTGTGACAACCAAGTGATTGATCATGGGGGGGGAAGAGGGGCAGAGAGAGGCAGATGGGGTGAAGTGAAATTGAAAATTGAAGGGACAGGGAAATTGACACGAAATGAGGCAGGGTGGGGGTTCGCGTGTGCTTAGCGCACCTCGCCTGCTGCACCACCACCCATGCATGGACCACTTTCTTGTCTCTCAGCCCACCTGCCCAGTATATGCGGCCACACACGCACCAGCAAGGACCCGTGCTGTGCCCTTCTTGTTGCGCATGTGCCTTTCCCTCTCCGCGCCCTTCCCCCTGCAGCTCGTGACAGCAGCTGCCGCACGTGCGCATGGCGATGGTGGGGGCGCCAAGGCGGTGGAGGGGGCGGCCAACAGTGCGGGCCGTGCAGCAGCTGGCGCAGTGGGCAGTGGACCAGCACAACAAGAAGCAGGTGCGGGTGGGGTGGATGGGGACGAGGGGCACTTGCGGGTGGGCGTGGGGGGGGGGGGGTGTAGGGGGAAAGGGGGGGAGGAGGGGGGGCTGCTGGGTTGATCGGAGCAGCTGAGTGCAAGCCAATTTACCCTCGTATGCACCCATCTTGCCCTGCACTAGTGCTGCTGCCTTTCTCCCACCCCCAACTGTCGTGCTCATTTCTGTCAATACTGTTTGTGCGAATCAAGATTCGTTCGCCCTTCTGACTGCCATCATGTGTTGCGTGTCCACCATCCCATCGCCACACCCTCCCCACTTCCACCCCCCCACCCACCGGTGGGCCACGCATGGCAGAACACGGCGCTGAGGCTGCAGGCGGTGGAGGGGGCGAGTGAGCAGGTGGTGGCGGGCACGCTGCACCGCATCCGCCTCACCGCCCACCTGCCCTCCACCACCGCCACCACGCCTGCCACGGCGCAGTACGAGGCGGTGGTGTGGGAGAAGCCGTGGGAGGGCTTTCGAGAGCTGCAGTCGTTTGACAAGATCGACGGCCCCTAGTCTGCTTGCCGCTTGCTGCTGGCTGCTGGTTGCTTGCCGCTTGCCGCTTGCTGCTGGCTGCTGGGGGCAATTACTCCCAGGGTGGGTGAGCAGCACACATGTAGTCATGCGGTGGAGTGTGTGTGGAGGGAATGCTGGCAAGATGGAGAGCTTCTGCTCGGTTGCTCGCTAGAACCAGCAAGAACGCACAGATTCGCAGCCGCTCTATATTGGATGGGATGGGAAGAGCCAAGTCTGGTGGATCACTTTTGATGGCTTACATTGTACATACATTGCCTTGTCAATACTCACATACCGTAAGACACTTCTGAACGTGAAATCTCATCGTTGTAGTTCCTTCCGACTGCCGTTTCATATGTCCGTGTTTTCCGTGCATCACCACCAAATAATGAGTGCACTGTTGAGTTAGCTAGTTGCTGTGATGCTCCGGAAAAAACCCCAGGCCTCCAAATTGGGTCTCAGTAAGGGTGCCTGATAGAATTAGTTAGTAGTACTAAAATGTGATAGGAAGTGTGCACTAAAATGTAGATGCAATTCCTTGAAAAGGTAGACAATAAGCCCCAGTTTAGCCATGTAAGAGATGATGCTGAATCTGTATGATTCTCAGCGGACTGTAGAAGACGCTTTGGGGAGAATCTTGGGTTGATTTGAGCAACGGGCAGATGGCATATCACCTTTTCCCAGCAGATCCCTTCGGCTCTTGTGAGTTGCGCTACAACGGGTTTGAATTGGAGATGCAATTTCTTGGTGTGTTGCAGAGGCCAATCAGCGCAACGACGAAGCAAATTTCATCGCCCTACTCCGTCGCATCGCATTAACGATGTCTCCATTTTCGCCACCAGCAGCCAATCTGCCTGATTTCCTGCGGTTGCACGGTATCGCATCGACGACGTGGCCAAAACGAGCACATGCCGTTGATCTTGTTGATCGTCGAGGGAAACGGGCTGGAGGGATGAAATCGAAGATTTGTGGGTCTTTTGCAGTGGCAGCAGGGTGGCGACTCGCCAACGATCTTTGCAGACTGTTTTAGGTGCAGACTGCAGATTCTGTCAGCTTGTTGCGATGGATGCGAGCTGGCTCGCGGTGAACGGAAAGGGTGAAGAGACGAGAGGTACCAGCGGGCGCACATCAACCTCACACCGCCAGCCACCCCTATAACATCACATCACATCAGCATCATAATCGAACCAGAACCGCTTCGACCTCCCTTCAAGTCCGTCGCCCCCGTCAGCAGACATGGATGCCAGCGCTCCCTTTCTCGAGCCATCGCAGAGATCACGACTATTCTTAGCCCCACTTTCACACACACCCACCGTCGTTTGTTTCGCCTATCCTCATTTCCAGCAGCAATTTCTAAGCTCTAGCCATGTCGCCTCACACGGAGTGTCTCACAGTAGGAGCAGCAGCCAATTCTCGTTCACCTGACGACGCCGCGTGCGTCGCTATGCCCGGCAGCGACAGCACCCCGCCTGCGACGCTGCCGGCCGGACCAATTTTACTGCGCTGCCTCGCCGCCGTGCCCTTCCCACTCTACCGCTCGCTGCACACCGTCTGCGCCGCGTGGCGCCGCCTCGCGGACCCGCTCGCGCTGCACCAGGTGAGCTCGTCGCCCCGCTCGTCGCCCCGCTCGTCGCCCCGCTCGTCGCCCCGCTCGTCGCTAGCCGTCCCGACCAGCGCTCTGTCGGAGTCGACGACCGTTCGCGAAACGAGCGCTCTCATGTGTCATACCGCTCGTTTCTTCTTTAACCCGGCGACTTGCCAACTCGACACGTGGCGCCGTTGGTCGATGCAAAAGAATTACCGCCGCGGGTTAGAAGTTCGAACTTGCGGGCAACGATAGGCGCGTCTGATCCATTCCCGTGCATCGCACCTCCCCGCCAGCATTGGCCCCACGCCTTCCTCCCTTCCTCCCAATCTACCTCTCTCCCCGCGCAGATTCGCCGCGCGGAGGGGATGACGGAGCTGTGGCGCGTGGACCTCGAGAACGAGTACCGCGATGCCGCCTTCCAGGGCTCGCCGGCAAAGCCCGCCGCCATTTCTCGCGCGCGCAGCCGCCTCGCGGGTAAGAGCTCTCGGCAGCCTGCAGGCTGCCGCCTGTCTCTTGGCTGCTTACCGCCGCTGTGCCTCATCCGGCGCGTTTCAAGATTGGTAGCTCGTTCAACCAGTTGCTGCGACTCTCGCGCCGCCCACGTTGGCTTGCCAAGATCAACACTTTTCCCTGGCGCCGTTGCTCTTCCAACCCCTCAGACTGGCGCGGCAGCGGAGCAGCAGCAGCAACGACATGAACCGAATCGACATGAGCGCCTGCGCCCATCATGCGGACGCCGCCGCGTCTTGCGGCAGGTGCCGCACGAGCGACGACGCAAGCGACGTGCGCGTGACGCCGCTGGCGGGCCCTCTCCGCCTGCAGTACGGCGCCGTCGGTCAGTGCCTCCCCAACCCGCCCGCCGCCTCACACCGTCTTGCTCGCTCCAACCCACCCGCTCTCCTTTAGCGAGTTATCTCGTGTTTCCGGTTCCCTTCCTTTCCATTCCCTCCCTCCGTACAAGCATGATTCTTGTTCTATTCCCGCGCACTTACCCGTGGCGGTCCGCTCTTACTGCTGCAGCATTCATGCGCGCAATCTCATCATTGCATGCTCCGCATCCCTCCACCCGCACGCCTCACCCTCCCCTTCACATGATCCATATCCCCCTTTGGCCCCTGGCCCCGCGCGCATGCGAGCAGGCAATCCGAACGAGCCGGAGCTGCTGGTGGTGGGCGGGCGCTCGCCGTTCCCCGTGTTCTGCCGCGAGGTGGTGCGCGCCTACGCGTTCGCGCACGCGTACAACGCGCTCACCGACTCGTGGCGCGCGCTTGCGCCCATGCCCACCGCCCGATTCGCGTTTGGCATCGCCGCGTGGACCCACCCTTCCTCTCGCCAGGTAACAGGCTCGTGAGTTGCTGACGTCAGCCCTTTCGCAGATGAGCGTCAAAGTCAGTGCTTTAGGTTCTCTCTGCCGCGCTTACGAAACGAATGCCTCTCACGTGTGCCACCCGATTCCCACCTTGTCACTCCAGACCTACGTGGCGGTAGCTGGTGGCTATGCATCCAATGGGGAGGCGTTATTTGATGCCGAGCTGTACCACGTCAGCAGCAACACGTGGACTACCCTGCCACCGCTCACAGTAAGAGCCACTGCATCGTACAGGTACAGTGTGGTGGTTGTGGCTGCCTGGACCGCTGCGTGAGTGCAGCGCACCAATGGTGGGCGGCCATTCTAAGCTATGGCGGTTGCATGTGAAGCATTACCTGTACGTGGCGCATGGTCCCTGCCTGGAGCATCACTTCAGCTCCATTGCTTCCTCTCCGCCTCACTCGTTCGCCTCCATACCTCTCCTCCATACCTCTCCTCCACTGCCCACATCGTTGGCCAACTCCTCACTCCTCATCCTCCCCACCCCCTCCCGCGCTCCCACGCACGGCAGCATGCGAGTGGAGCATGCAGGGCGGTGGTGCACGGCAACCGGCTCATTGTGGCGCAGCGCACTGGCGGCCCTGCTGAGTCCCTCGACCTCGCTGCCCTGCTCTCCACCTCCCCGCCCGCCCTTGATGCTGTAGCTCACAGTGTGACATGGCAGCAGGAAACGGCTGAGACGAGGGACAGGCTGGTGGTGCCGCCCAGCCAGCAGCAGCACCAGCAGAATGGACGAGCACCAGTCAGGCAGCAGGGAGGGGGTGATTCACACACTGGGAACCCTTGTTGGGAGTCTGTATTTATGTGGCTGTAGAACCAACATGTTTTTTCACGAGACTTTGTATTTATTTAACTGCATGTATCAAGCCCCAAAGTTAGTTTTACCTCACACCCAACTTGTAATGATTAAGAATTCATTATTGTAGAGCCTGCTCCTAGTGAGGACAGCCTAAACACTTCGCGTCAATGGGGTTCGGCCTACACTTCGGCCCGAACCACTTTCCGAGTTGCCCCGCACCGACCGCGACATTTCCAAACCACGCAGGTCCGGAGTGGAGGCCCTCGTCTAGCACGGTTTTGTCAGAAACGAAATGATGTGTGTACAGGGCTGTTTTTTGGTTTTGGAGCACTCTTGTTTTCCAGCGGCGGTGCACTTTCCTAGGGGTGGTTTTTGGGTGTATGTCAGAGAACACCCTTTAGCGCTTGCTGATTCGAGGGCGAATTGTCTAGGGTACGTAAAGCTGATGCGAGGAATTGAAACAAGGCAGGCGATGCCAACCATTTTCGCACTACATGGTTGGGTTGGGGGAACACACCGCGGGAGGGCGGAGGAATCCGAGAACCCAGCGGGGTCGACCAACCTGACAATGCGAGTGATAAACCAGGGATAGCTTGTGCTTCAAAGCGTAGAAACCACTTCACGAATAGCGGGAACCTATGCAGCCATTCCCTAAGCGCGACACCGGCATAGCCCGCGAGTAGTGCTCGTTTCTCCACGGGTACAAGGTTATTCCGCATCGCATGCGAATGGCGACGTCGCGGCGTAAACGCGACGTCGTCGCCTGCGCGCTGCGTCGTTTCTCTGTCCTCACTGCCTCGCAATTGACGCCAATGCGACCTCCAATGCCGCCTCGCCTTCTCATCAGCGCATCGCCGCCAGATTGCCGCCACATCGCTGCCTCGCCGCGATAGAAGCCTTCTCATCGCTGCTACATCGCCGCCTCGCCGTTTCGCCGACTTGCCACATCGCCGCCTCCCGCACTCGCCGCCTCGCCGCCTCGCCGCCTCGCCACATCGCCGCGTCCCGCACTCGCCGCCTCGCTAAATCGCCGCCTCGCCGCCTCGCCGCCTCGCCGCCTCGTCGCCTCGCCACATCGCCGCCTCGCCAAACGCCTTTCCCCCCCACATCGCCGCCTCGCCGCCTCGCCGCCTCGCCACATCGCCGCCTTCCGCACTCGCCGCCTCGCCAAAACGCTTTCCCCCCCACATCGCCGCCTCGCTCCTGTCCTCCAATCTCCCCCAGCTCAAACCCATCCACTCAATTTTCCCTCCTTTTCCCCCTGATTCCCCTCCTTTCCCCCCCTGATTCCCTCCTTTTCCCCCCTGATTCCCCTCCTTCCCCCACTGATTCCCCTCCTTTCCCCCCCTGATTCCCCTCCTTTCCTCCCCTGATTCCCCTCCTTTCCCCCCTGATTCCCTCCTTTCTTCCCCTGCTTCCCCTCCTTTCCTCCCCTGATTCCCCTCCTTTTCCCCCCTGCTTCCCCTCCACCCCCCCCCTGCTTCCCCTCCTTCCCCCCCCTGTTTCCCCTCCTTCCCCCCCCCCCTGCTTCCGCTCCTTTCCCCCCTGATTCCCCTCCTTTCCCCCCCTGCTTCCCCACCATTTCCCCCCCTGCTTCCCCTCCTTCCCCTCCCCTCCCTCCTTCCCCCCTGCTCCCCCCTGCCCTCTCTAACCCCCTGCCCTCCCCTCTCCTCCCTGTCTTCCCCTCTACCCCCTGCCCTCCCTTCTCCCCCCTGTCCTCCTCTCTACATCCTTCATTTTTCCATGCCTCCATCCCTCCTCCGTTCATCCCTGCTCCCACCGTTTGAGGCTTGCTTCGTCCCTTCCTTCTCTCATCCCTTCCCCCCTCTCTCATCCATTCCTCCCCTTCATCCCTTCCTCCCTTCTCTCATCTCTTCCTCCCCTCTCCCATCCCTTTCTCCCCTCTCTCATCCCCTCCTCCCCTCTCTCATCTCGTCCTCCCTTCTCTCATCCCTTTGTCCCTTCTCTTATCTCTTACTCCCTTCTCTCATCCCTTTCTCTCCTTCTCTCATCCCTTCCTCCCTTCTCTCATCTCTTCCTCCCCTCTCTCATCCCTTCCTCCCTTCTCTCATCCCTTCCTCCCTTCTCTCATCTCTTCCTCCCCTCTCCCATCCCTTCCTCCCCTCTCTCATCCCCTCCTCCCCTCTCTCATCTCTTCCTCCCTTCTCTCATCCCTTTCTCCCTTCTCTCATCTCTATCTCCCCTCTCTCATCCCTTCCTCCCTTCTCTCATCCCTTCCTCCCTTCTCTCATCCCTTCCTCCCTTCTCTCATCTCTTCCTCCCCTCTCTCATCACGACCATGTACCTCTATAGGCGTATTGTCCCAGTTCCGCGGTCACCAGTGCGTGACACTGTCTTACCTGGAGGGTGCACGGCAGCTGGTGCATGCAACAGGGGCGCCACTGTGCAGTACCCTTTGAACCTCACAGTGGGGCAACCTCTGCTACTTCATGGCTGCGCCCACCCGCAGCTACCAGGTTCTGCTTGCCACCTCAGCAAGTCAGGCACTTGTCTCATGCTCCATTGCCGCTGCATGCAGTGTTGCGTTCATCGCACCCTGTCTCTTGTTTTGCTGCCCATCTCTCTGCTTGTGCCTCCCCTTTATCGTGCCCTGTCTGCCTCTGCACATGTGCGTTCCCTCCATTCCCTGTTTCTAATTTCCCTGCCCAGTCCTTCCCACCTTCCCTCTCATTGTGAGCTATGCTTTGCAGCATTGAGCCAGAAAGTAAGATTTGATTTCATTTGAGGCTGCTGTGTGCCCTCGTTGCGACATTCAATGGCATGTTACAACATATTGATAATGTACTCAAGTTGCTGTTCACGCTGCTGTCATGTTAGCCTTTGGTAGTTTTGTGTGTAACCCTGTTCCAGTAGAACACTCACCGGATCAGGCAGGCCATAAGATGTAAACATTTTATATCCACACACATTATTTCGAGAATACACATGACAAAAGCATGCAGTATCCCTATACAATACAAATTCGAGCCTTTGCTCTACTCGTGGGTGTTTCCGTTCCGAATCTGCAAGCGGTCCCTTGACATAGTGTGCCTCGTCTGGGCCTTTGAGATGCTGATACCGGTAGCAGGATCAAGGGAAGGTGGCAAGTCAATGCAGCTCGTCTGGGTCTTTGTCGTCGCCTGTGATTGTAAGGGGTGAGGGGATAGGACAGGGCGGGGTGAGGGGATAGGACAGGGCGGGGTGAGGGGATAGGACAGGGCGGGGTGAGGGGATAGGACACGGGAGAGAGGGGAGGGAGGGAGCTACGGGGGGGATAAGGCAGAGAATTGGGTTACGAGAGAGAGTTATGATGGAAAGGAAGATAGGACAGGGGGCATGCGATCATGGGGTAAATAGAGTGACAACAGCAGTGCCCTACAGCCCCACGTCGGTAATTTGCGCGTATTGCGACTTGTGCTGGCTTCTAGCTGATCCCTCTGCCTCCTTGGGGGCTGGCTCCTCCTGGCAAAGGCATGGTGCAGCAGGAGAGTGTTGGGGCGGGTGGTGGGGGGATGAGAGAGGGTTGAGGGAGAGGCGTAAAGGAGGGGTGTGGGGGAGCGAAGTGTGCGCTGGCCTCCTGATCTCACTGCCTTCTGGCAGGGGTAGGGCGAAGGGGCTGAGAAGGGCAGAAAGAGAAGGGGGGGAGAGGGGTAAGGAGAGAAGGGTGGGGGAGAGGGGTAGGGAGAGATGGGTGGGGGAGAGGGGCAGGGAGAGAAGGGTGGGGGAGAGGGGCAGGGAGAGAAGGGTGGGGGAGAGGGGCAGGGAGAGAAGGGTGGGGGAGAGGGGTGGAGGGAAATGTGGAGGAGAGAGGTGAGGGAGCAGGAGGTGTATGGGAGAGGGGTGGGGGAGTGGAGTGGGGAGAGGGGTGACAGAAACGGAGGAGAAAAAACCCACTCTTTGTTTCGTAGACCTCACCTTACCCCGTTACCCCTCCTCCCACTTCTCCTCCTCCCCATTTCCCCTTTCCCCCACTTCCCCTCCTCACCCTTCCCCACCCCCCTTCTCCCCCTTCTTCCCCCCTCCACCTCACTATACCGCAGGCGCGGCCACTCGCGCATGGCCTGCGGCAGCTTGCGCAGCACCATGCAGTCTGCCGGCACACGGTCCTCACACACCTGAGGGGTGGGGAAGGGGGACACGGAGGGGAACGGGCATGGTGACGAGAGGAAAGGGCGGGGAGGGCAGTGAGGGGGAAGGGCGGAGATTTCGGGATGTCCCTAAGAAAGCTTGCGCTGCAGCATGCTGTTCTTGCACCGCTGGAGTCTGCAGGAACAGGTGGGGGTTGCGCGCGGGAGGGGAGAGGGGAAAGGGTGGGGGGTTCCAGGGAGGGGGGTATAGCCGAGGAGAGTAGGGGGCAGAAAGGGGCATTTGAGAGGGGAGTAAGGGAGAGTCAGAGGTATAGCAGAGGGGAGGGAGAGAAAGGGGGATAGGAGTGTAGTATGGCACGGAAAGGGGCATCCCCGAGGGGAGTATGGCAGAGAAAGAGGTATAGCCGAGGGGAGGAAGGGAGAGAAAAGGGGTATGGCCGTTAGCTATGGGAGGTAAGGGGGTATAGCCGAAGGGAGGACGGGAGAGTAAGGGGTACAGCAGAGAGGAGTAAGGGAGAGAAAGCGGATAGCCTAGGGGAGTATGGTAGTGAACAGGATATTTGAGAAGGGAGTAAGGGAAAAAAAGGGGTAATGGGTGATGGAGTATTTGTGAGCGGGAAGAAGGGGTAACGAGGGGGAAAGGGTGAATGCATTGAGTACGGACGGGCGTATGGCCCAGCATGTAGAGAGGCTGTGTGAAGGGAGGCGCGTACCGAAATGTGCATCAATCAGCGATGCTACTCTACCTCAACAGCGCGACGCCAAGAGGAAGTGGCCACACGACGCCGAGGGGAAGGGCGCACGCGACGCCGGGGGGAAGGGCACACGCGACGCCGGGGGGAAGGGCGCACGCGACGCCGGGGGGAAGGGCGCACGCGACGCCAGGGGAAGGGCGCACGCGACGCCGGGGGGAGAGGCGAGTCACTGCGGGGGCGAGGGGAGAGGCGCTGCTATGGTCAGAAGGGAGGAGATTCGCTGATAGGGAGATCGTCACGGGAGTGGATAGAGCGCATGTCGAGCAGAACGCGGAGCAAGGGAGAAAGGGGAGTAGGTTGCAGAGGCGATTCAGCGAGAAAGCGGCGAATGGGCAGCAGGGACGGGGGGGTGAGCTCTACTCGCGACACGCAGACGGGAGAGATAACCTTCTGTCTTTACGTCACGTAATAAGGCGGTGTGTGAGTGCCATTTCCTCCCGAACATTGGTGTGCAGAGCATTGTGCAACACTAAGGCGAATGCGGGGTTAGATCTGGATAGGAAGCGAGGCATGGCGTTTGGACCTGGTTCGCGCGGAGTGGGCTGCGCAGTGGTAGGCGGGGATAGCAGTCAATTACAACACGTGTCATCGGCGACTTGGGTGCGATCTAGCCGTCCGCTCGATACGAAAGGCATGTGCTGCATGCGCCGTCGCGGGCGTAAAACGCATCCAGTGCGGTCGAGATAAACACGGGGCGGGTGCGATTCGCTGGCAATAACTCTAAGTTCCGCCATTTGTAGACGGCGTAACTGTGCTTCTCTAAGTTTGTGGTTGCTGAACTATTCCCTGCTTGCAATATGTGTCGTGGTACGAGAGTCGAGCACATCATGGTTCACAAACTGCCTGGTGGTGACTCAAGTTCCCAACCCCCAGTTGGCCCGTCACACTTGACGACGGGGGAGAAACAGCCCGCGCAAGTCTGCCAACACTAAAGTGTGGTTCGCTCGGACTCCCAACACAAACAGGGTAACCACGTGGAGGCAAGTGATAAACCTTTGCCTCCACCCCCCCCAAAGTGCACCCTTGCTTTAAATCCAGAGTGGCTGGCGAGCCTTGCTCTTAGATGTCAGTGTAACACTGGCTTTCAGTTTTAAAACCCTGTGACCTCAGAGTGGTAATTTTTATCCGTAACCCTGATGGTTACACATTGGTTATTACCGTATTCCCCCGGATATAATACCCTAGGGTCTTATCCTAAATCCCTAGAAAAAGTTGGGGGGGTCTTCACAAAGGAAAAAAATTTATAATACTCGGGTCTTTTCATACGACCAATATTTTTTTAGTGTTTTCAACACCATAGTCAATACTGAAGTGTTGGGTGTGCTTTTGGCGCGCACCAACCATGCGAAAGTTGATCGCTTGACCGGTCACATCGAATTCACATGTGTCAGTGTAAAATTCGCCCCTCGACGGTGCAATTTCGCCCCCTGACGCAGCAAACTCGCCCCCTGACGCAGCAAATGAACCCCGTGACACTTGAATTCACCCCGCGACAACCGAATTCGCACTATAAGTTGTTTCAGTTTCAAACGAATCAGAGGAAAAGTACATGGAAAAGCCCCCTATAGGGGAAGCAGGGGGGTCTTATATTGATTACCCCCCAAAGGGGGGGTATAATGTTTTTTAGGTTTAATAAGACCCCCTCCCGTATTAGGTACCCGAGGGTGTTGTATTTTAGGGGGGTCTTCTATCCGGGGGGAATACGGTATTGCTGTTGTTTTGTCTGAAATGTTGAATTGTTAAACTTCGCATAAACGTTGTACATAAACTTCACTACCACAGGCTCACTCATCGTCTGCCACATCAGCCTCCTGTTCGTCGTCCGAACTGGCCTCTGGCTTGCCCTTGTCATTGGCTGGTTGGAAGGGTGCAGGGGATTTTGTAGGCCGCCTCTTCTTCTGCTTGCGCCAGATGTCCACGACATCTGGCCACTCCACGTTGTAGTCGAGCATGTGGATGCTCATGAGTTCGATAAGCCGCGTGTCGTTGAGAGCCGTGCGCTGCCAGCTCTTGATGATGTTCTGGCGCTCACATTCGACGGTGCTGAGTGGCAGGACGGCCAACGCCTGCCACAGGGTCATCATGTTGGGGTAAGTTCGCCGCCAGTCGCGTGACCTGAGCATGTTTGTCAGCGCCTGGTAGAAGTCCTCGTCCTTGTGGTGCGTCCTCATGACATGGCAGAAAGTTTTCAGCTCAAGTTCGGCTGCCCGCAATTCGAATCCTGCCAAAACAATACGCGCAGCACAGGGTTTTTGGGGTACGGAAATGTTATTTACAGTTTGACGTGTGGCAATATTACAGGGATAGCACACACACACGATGGAAGTTATATACACATACCTGGCAGCTGGTGGTTGAACAGTTGCGAGTTCTCGCAGAGCCACGTGGCACAACGTCTCACACGCGTGTCCGGATTCGCTGGCCACTTGTCCACCCTGAAAAGCTTCATGCCGCCCATTCGACGAAGATCTCGCATGCGGTGCTCCAGGTTGAACACGACCTCGCGGGCGAAGGCCTTGCCCAACTTAACGCATTCTGCTAGCGTCCCGCCGAACTTGTGCTTTTTGCCCGGCAGCTCGCTGAGCTCGAAGGTGTGCTTGACGGGTCTCCCGCTCGCGTCCACACCGTCCACCTTCACCTTCTTGTCCCCTTTCTTGAGACGTGCCATGAATGGAGACAAGTTGGGGCTCAGCCCCGCCCCGAAACCACCATCGTAGTCGATGTAGCGGTGCTCGATGAGGGACACCACACAGTCGACCTCCTCTGTCACTTGCGACACCTCGACCTGACGCACAGACAAGCGCGAAAAGGGGTTTATTAGTATGTTTGGCTAAAAGAATATTAAACACGACTAACCGGGTGTAACAATAATCATTTAGGGCACGTTTTACCTTGCGTCGTTGGAAAAACCGATTCAGGGAGTTCAACTCCCCCAAAATGTCTGCCAGGAAATACAGACAGAAGTGGAGTTTCAGCGTCTTCACAACCAACGCGATCTTGTGCTCGTACTCCAGAAAGAGCACGATTGCCGACCCCAAAATCTTCTCAAGCCGGTTGACCGCATCGGCACGGGAGAGCCAGCGCACGTCTAACAGTCCCTGGTGCTCGAGGTTGGTGCTTTGGATCACGATCTGGAGCTCTTTGAACCGCTCGTACCACGGGGTGGATCTCCCCACGATCTCGCCCAACGCACGGATGGCCTTGTCTACCATCCGGAAATCTTGGAACTGCTCGGCTTCGGCCGTCTCCTTCACAGCAAGTGCTTCGCTGCAAGCAATAGTGGGGCGAGCAGAATAGGATTGTTACATGACATAAAATTCGACTAACGTAAAAACGGTCATTCAAAATTAACAGCCACGACAAACATACCGATGCACAATGCAGTGGCAGCCGACAAGGTGGGGGACGTGGACGCGCAGTCGCGTGACAAGGCCGGACGTGCCCCCAATCATCACTGCCGCGCCGTCCGTGGACATTCCGGAAATCTTCTTCAAGTCGACGCCCACTGTCTCGAGATGCTGGAGCAATGCGCCCATCAGCGATGCCGCATCACATTGCTGCACGGTTAGTAACGCGAGGAACTCGGTTACAACCACGCTCATCTTGAGGAACGTGACAAACACAATCATGTGTTTGCCACGGGCGCGATCGGTACTTTCGTCGCACATGAGGCCGATGAAGGGCGAGGCGTGGAGGACTCGCAATTGCTCCCTGGTCAGATACGCGGTGAGAGCTTTCGCCATCTCGGAGAAACCGTACCTGCGCATTCACATAGCACAACGCATTAGCCTCGTTAAACAAAAACGGTTGCATCGAAGGCAATACCGTCAACAGCAACTCACTGAGTGATGTACACTCCATAGCTTTGTCGCGGAATGTGGGCGACCCCCTCCTCTGCGAGCAGCTGCACGATCTGTGGGTACATGTGGATGGGTGTGTCGGTACGGCACACAAATCGCATGGCGCGCATGAGTACTACGACGCGACAGCCTTCCGGATCACCATTCGCGAAGTCTTCTATCTTCTTCTGGTCCACGATCTTCTGCAGAAGGTTTGCCAGCTTGTTCATGGCGTCCTCGTGCTTCGCGCTGTTCTCGTGCCACCGCATCGACCCGATCTGCAGATCACGACCGCCAGCGCCATTGCGACCGTACTGCGCGTTGTCCTTCCCGTGCTCCATGCAGACACTGCAGCGCAGGCACGGGTCACCCTCTGGCGTCTTGTCCAGAATGAGCCAGTCAAACTTTGGCAGCCAATCAGACGTGTAGCTCTTCTGCGCCTTCAGGTATGCCTTCTCCTTCTTCTCCTCGTCTGTAAGGGGACGAATGGGGGGTGGGGCAGCACGGGGAGGTGGAGCGACGGGCTTCGGAGGCGGTGTTTCCCACTGCAGAACCTGCTGCGTGAATCGACGCTTCTTCACAGCGACTGAACCGGATGACTCAGGAGTAGCCGCATCGACAACCTGCGTTGCAACCGTTTCAGCCGGCTCTGCAGCAACCTCGTTTTGCGGCGAGGCGATCCACTCCTCAACACCGTCGGACTGAGCAGCGTCATTCATCGGGCGCGGAGAAGGACACCAACCGTCGTCCTCGTCTTCCATGCCGCCACTGTCCTTGCGAGGACGGCGCATCCATTCGGTACCGCCATCGCCCAGCTCCTCTTCATCGCGAGCGTGATCTGCATGCACAGCGCGGAGAAACTGAAGCCCTGTCGCAGCGGGGGCGCTACTGTTAATATAGGAGTGGTAGCCATGGCTAGGAAGATAGGTTGAAGAAAATTGATTAGGAAAAAGTGTCGAGAGACAAAAGTAGGAAACCCTAATTGAACTTAGGGTGTGTTCAGTTTGTGCTAGAAACTATTAAATGAACCTAAACTGAACCGGAGGTGTAACTCGCTCTAAGCATGGTGAAATAACAAAGGAACACCATGATAAATGCCAGAGCGAGCACTAGCCTACTCCAACAGCTACATGTCGGCCTGTCGTCGGGATCAGCCGCGTCTCCCTCGGCGTCGCTAGTGTCCATGATATTGACGGCAAAAAAAGAGCTTACGGAGGCGGGGCTGTGGCTAGAGAAGTCCTCTGAACATGTGCTAGACTAGAACGTTGAAGAGCAGTGCTGGAGGGTGAAACATAATGGCTCAGAAAGGATGGGGTTTGGTGGAGACCCGTCTGCCAGCCGAGCAACATGTGTGGACGTGCGCGCCGCGCACGAATTCAGAGCACCACAGGAAGCTGCCATATCATGCCCCAAAGTGGGAGTTGTTCATTGCTGATGGGGTACGTCGTGCCAGCGATGTATCAACTGGGTGGCGAGTTGAGTGCGCTGGCACGAAATATGCCATTCCGGCCTATCGGCGCCTCAGGTAGTGCCAACACACGGGCGAAACAAGACTGATATCCCCTGCGCTCCTGTCCAAACCGGCATCGAGGGGATAAGGGGGAACGTGGGGGGTCGGGGGTACATGTATCCTCCATTCATAGTAAACTCACTATTCGACAAAGGAACACTGGCGCTCCAGAGTGAACTTACACAAAAACCCTGGCTGATCAGAGAACAAGTAACTCTTGAAAATTTTACCCAGCAGGTACAGAGTGCCCCCCTAAAAACCACTCTGATTTTCAGAGAAACAGAGTAAATTATACTGATAAAAAAAAGGCCTGTGTGTGTATCATTGTGAGTTGGGGTACATATACCTAACCTTAACAACTGTACCCCACATGGCACGCCTCACTACAGGCTACAACATTTGACACACCCCCATAGCCTAAGTGAGGGGTGTCACGCAACAACCAAACCGTACGGTCACAAGACCAGTCACAAAGAGACAAAGCTCAGGGTGGATCACAACGTTACCACACTGTCCGAGCACAAACAAGAGGCGACAAGGCCAGTCGAAGAGTTCACAGAGGTATATATGTAAAGAGTGCAAACAAAGCAAGCAGACAAAACAAAGTTTACATTAGATGAGAACATGTGTCAACGAGACCTAACTGCACACAAAACCTGTGGAAATCACCAGGGCCCACAAAACATCCTGATTACCCTGATTTGAGGATGGCGATTCAAGTTTTCCCTGGAATTTCAGAATGGCGATGAATTTTACCCTGGGACGTCAGGATGATTCATGTCTTCTGCCCTGAAATTTCAGAATGGCAGTGAAATTTTGCCCTGAAGTGTTAGGGTGAATGTGGGGGGATGCCCTGACTCGTGGGAAGGGGAGAAGGGGTGGAGGGGGGAGAGGGGGTGAGGTGAGGAAGGAGGCTGGGGGGTGTGTGTGCTAGTTTTGTCCCCACCCCTCCCCCACCAATGTTTTTGCTCAGCCAGGTGAAGTGAAACCATTGAACAACCTGCTCCTTTCGTGCCTTCCCCTCCATCCACTTTAGTGTCTTGAATTTTTTGCCCTGAAACATTCAGATGAGTTTCTGCTGGTGCCCTGAAACTTCAGGATGGCGAGGAAATTTTGCCCTGAGAAATCAGGGCATTTTGGAAAGTTTTCATAAGTTACCCTGAGGGCTCAGGGTGCCCTAAATCCTAGCACAGGCCCTGGAAATCACAAGGCGGAAGGGCCTTGGTGAAGATGTCTGCAGTATTGGCCTCGGAGCCCACGAAGTCCAAACGAGCCTGTCCACGCCTCTGCAACTCTCGAAGAACAACGTACCTGACGTTGATGTGCTTCACTCTGCTCTCCAGTCGAGGCTCTCGACACAGGAGAATCGTCGTCTTGTTGTCTGAGAACAAGGTCGGTGCTCGGCCGCTCACCAAGGTCACTCAACAAGAAGGTCAACCAACGCAGCTCCTGTGCAGCCATGGCTCCAGCGTAAATCTCGGCCTTAGCAATAGAGGTCGAGACAGAGGAGGAACGAGTAGACCTCCACGACACAGCTCCAGAGCCTAGACAGAAACAGTACCCCTGCGTGGATTTGTAAGTCTCAACGTCGTCGGCGTGAGAAGAGGCACAGTGACCAGTAAGCACGACAGACTGTCTCCCTCCAAGCACTGGCCCAACGGCTGATGTCGTCGTAGGTACTTTGCCACCCTCATAACAGCTGCCCAATGAACAGGACGGTGTCTCACTGGCTCAACAAAGCGAGCAAGGATGCTGAGAGGGAAGGCAAGGTCCGGGCGAGTACAAGTCATCAAGTACATGAGGCAGCCCACAAGCTCTGGGTAAGGACCACTAGGCTCAAACGACTCGTCAGGAAAGGGTTTAGTGAGTCTACGGTCAATAGCAACAGGAGTAGGCTGTGCAGTGGAGAACTGAAACCCGAACCGTTGAAGATCCTGCTGCACCATGTGTGACTGGGTCAGAGTGATGGTGCGAGCTGCTCTGTCCCTAGTGATCTGCAGGCCAAGGTAGTGGCGCAGCTCACCAAGATCAGTGCATGTGTGCCTCCTCTGTAGTTCAGACTTCACGTCTGCCAAAGCAACCATGTCAGCAGTGATGAAGACCAGGTCGTCGACGTAGACCAATACAAAGAAAGGTGTGGAGCCACGACAAACAAACAGCGAAGGGTTGGCAGAAGATGCCTAGAAACCGAGGTCAGACAGGTAGAGCGAAGAGTGTTGTGCCGCTCACGAGGTGACTGACTGAGACCGTAGACCGGACGTCTGAGCCTCCACTGGGTCCCAGGAGGGAAAGTGCCAGTGAAGGCAGAGGGACGACGCATCCAGACCTCCTCGTGTAAGCTACCGTTGAAGGAAGGCAGTGGAGAAGTCGAGAGAGTGTAACTCATAGTCTCTCTGTGCTGCCACGTGAAGTAACACCCGAAGAGTGGTCATCTTTGGGGTAGGCGTGAAGGTCTGAAAGAAGTCAAATACCTCACGCTGACTGAAACCTCTAGCCACGTAGCGTGCCTTGAAGACCGGAGGAGATCTCGGTGGCCGCTTTATCTTGAAGATCCACATGTCATCAAGTACATTCGCCCCTGGACGGAGAACCTTGTCGACGTAGGTGCCTGTGGATCTGTAGGAGGCCATCTCTGCGTCCATGGCAGCTCTCCACTGAGAGGCCCAAGGCCCTGACACTGCCTCAGCGTAAGTGCGAGGAGTCGGTATGTCAAGGGCGTCAGGGTCTCCCTCAGGGGCGAGCAACAACTCTAGCTCAAACTGCCTGTCCTCTAGGGCGTCACAGCCAAGGGCAAACTCACCCCCGACGGCCAGAGGACGGGTAGGAGGAGCAGCCACGACACGAGTGGCGTAGTCAAGGCGGCGAGTAGTGGCGAACTCAGTGACAGTGGCAGTAAGGGCGGAGACAGAGAATAGCATGCACAAGGGTCCATAACAAGAGAGGCGAGAACACGAGAGAGAACAGGACGGTACGTGCGGTAATAGTCAATGACATGAGTAGCGAGGGAAGTGGTAAGGGCCGACTTAGGGGGAGAAGGAAGCACAGAGGGAGTCGGACGAGGGGAGGTAGAATGAAACAGGACAGTACGGAGTTCAATGACGGGAACAGGGGACGAGGAAGAGCATGAGGAGAGCGAGAAGCCCAAGTGTGAGAAAGAGGAGGGGACAACGGAGGCTGAGAACGGGAGAAAACATCTGAGGAGGAAACGTGAGACCGTAGATAGGAGGAGAGGGGAGGGAGGGAGGAGAAGGGGAGGGGAGACCAAGGGCCCAAAGGCCAAAGATAGGAGGCGTAGGCAGCCGCTGCTGCTGCTGCTGCTGCTGCGGCTACTGCTGCTGATGCGGCCGTAGCTGCTCCTGCTACTCCTGCTGTGGCGGCTGCTGCTGCTCCTGCTGCGGTGGCTGCTGCTCCTGCTGCTGCTGCTGCTGCTGCTCCTCCAGCTGCTGTAGCTCCAGTTGCTGCCGCTCCAACGCTAGCCTCTCTTGCTCCAACTCCAGCTGCTCCTCACGTGCACGGCGAAGACGGGCCTGGTGCCGGGTCGGGTAGGGGTGGGGGGGAGGAGTAGTGTCTGGGGCGGTGGTAGCCCTAGGACCGCTCTCAAAAGCACTAGTGGCACCAACCCCAGAGCCAGCACCACCAGCAGCAACGTGACCAGTCCCAGGCTCTCCAGGTCCAGCAGAGGGCGCACCCGCACCCCCAGTCGTAGCACCCCCAGGGACAGCTCGACTAACACCAGCTCCCCGAAGACTAGAACCTCCTGCAGACACGGGCTCAGCTCCAACTCCAGCACCCCCAGCACTAGGACCTCGTGCAGGCACTCTCTCAGCTCCAACACCTCCAGAGGTAACACCTCCAAGGTCCGTGCTACGGACACCGGCACCCTCAGGGTCTGCGGCAGCCTGTGGAGGAAGTGGTGGCGGTTGTTGCGATGACAGTGAGGAAGACTGCGGAAAAGGGGACGGGACCTGAGGGGCTACCCGGGGGGGGGGGGGGGGGGAGGGTAGCGTGTGACACACCTGACGGGGCTAGACCAGGGGGGGAGGTTGTACCTGAGGAGTAGGAGGCGGAGTGGGATTCAGGAAGAGAGGGGGAGGAGGAATCGGGAGAGCTCGACAGGGGTACCAGGTGTAGTATGGGACTGACTCGTCAAAACGGACGTCACGGGAGTCAAAGAACCGGTGAAGGGGAGGGTGGTAGAAGGTGAAGTTAGTGGAGTTCTTTAGGAAACCAAGGAAGACACAGGGAAGTGCGCGAGGGGAGAGCTTGTTCGCAGAGGTGTCGCGAACAAGCGCCAAGCAGCCCCAGACATGAAAATGCGACACAACACCAAGGGACCCGGTCCAGAGAATGGTCGGTGAAACCCCTGGCAGAGAGACACGTGGCCAGAGGTTCAGCTGGTGAGTGGCGTACCGAACCGCGTATGGCCACAGAAAATGGGGCGCACGTGTGTGGATCATGGAGGTGCGTGCAATCTCCATGACCAAGCCTATGCGGTGCTCAGCAACCCCATTGTGTTGTGAGGACTCTGAAAGCGTCCAGGACTGGAGGATGCCCTGCTCGCGAAAGAATCCGGCAAGAACACCGGAGCAAAACTCACCCCCACGGTCGGAGTGAAGACAACTGACACGACGGTGACGAGTACCCTCTGTGGTGAGCAACTACCGGATCAGTGTGGAAGTCACGTCAGACTTCTTCGCCAAAGGGAAAACGGTGGTGTAGCGAGAGTAGTTGTCGATGACCATCAGAAAGAAACTCTCTTGCTCAGGACCAGGGCGAGAGGCGGGGCCTCAGATGTCAAAGTGGAGAGTCTCGAAGGGCTCGGTGGCCGGACGACGGGAGGAGAAGCGAGGGGTGGCGCGCAGACGACCCTCGACACAAGGGCCGCAAGGTGGTGCAGACGAAGGCGGTAGCGATGGCAAGACTCGCGGGAGGCCTAAGACAAGACGCTGACTAGATATAGTGCGAAGGCGAGGAAGGGACGGGTGACCAAGACGGTGGTGCCACAAAATGATGGGGTGGGAAGCGACCGACACGAGCAAGAAGCAGCAACCTGACCAGACGCCGTAACCTGACCAGACACATCTGCCTGGTGGGACGCTGGGACCTGACGGGGGGCAGCGACAGGGGTCGGAGGCAGCAGCAGCTGCTGCTGGTGGTGGTGGTGCTGCTGCTGCTGCTGTTGGTGCTGCTGTTGCCGCCTCTCTCGAGGGCCAATGTGAAGCGTGTAGAGACCAGAACCCGGCTCCTGGCGAAAGGTTGCCACAGGGGCGTACGTGTCACCGTCCACACAGGTCGCAGAGTCCCCAGAAGGCTCAAACCAAACACTACCATGCTGACTCACGAGCGGCACCGACCAATTTCCTAGAGAACAAGGGGGCATGGAAGCCCGTTAGAGAACCCGAGGGAACAGCCGGGCACGGAAGCGTAGTAGAGTGGTGAGCAATGACTGGTCCCGAAGTAGGATCAGCGAGTGCTATAGAGACTGGTGCATGAAGCAGAGTAAGAGTCGTGTGGTCGCGGAAGAAATACTGCGAAGCTCCAGAGTCCAGGGTGAGAGACAGCGAAGCGTCCACCAGAGTAGCACCTGGACTAGTACCTAAGCAAGTACCTACACTAGCAACTGGCACAGGATCAACACTAGCACCTAAGCTAAAAATACGCGAGCAAACGGAGTCAGAAGAGGAGTCAACAACAGCATACATAGCATTTGCAGTTCCAAAGAGTTCAAGTAACTGAGAAGCAGACATGTCCCACAATGCAGAACCGTGCGAGAGAACAAGGGGAAGCCAGTCAGGGGCAGGGCGGTCTGCGCCGTAGGCTGCGGGAAGTCTGTCAGTGAGCTGAGAAAAGCACTCACCCGGTGGGTGACGTCGTTCGCAGCGGAGGCCACTGTGAGTACCTGTCTGGATGAGGTAGGGGTAGGGTGGGTGGGTGTCACCACGTGAAAGCTGACATGGTCCTGACCCGTGCCTCCCAACCTGCACTCAACCTCGTGCTCCCAAGGTTCCCGCCTAGCTATGATTGCCCTCTAGACTACCTCGCCTAATTCATTGCATTGTTAGTCCATATTGTCAAAGCTTCGTTTTCTGAATTCTACTTAACTGTGTTTGACAACAACCGTACTTCATATTTGTTATGAGTTGTGAAAGAAGAGAGTGCGCAGAACTCAATAATGCGGAAGTGATTACAACGTCTGAATGAACAACGAGGCCTAGGCACAATATAGCAAGGCTAGCTAGGCCGAGGTCGCGGGGTCGCGAGATGGTTGGGTGCAGGTTCGGGGTTGGAAAACCCGAAGGCGACGCGGTAGTGGCTCGGAAGGCGAGGTCGGCGGACCGAGCCTGGTTTTCCGAAAGTCGGGGTTGTACGCGTACGGAGTGACCCAGTAAGGAATCCGAAAAATTCCTTACACTACCCCCCCCCCCCCCCCCCCCCCCCTTAAGAAAGGTGGTGAATATCCGAGACACCTCGGCGGGCCAGGTAAGCATCCACAACCGGATGTCCCAGTAGTGAGTCGGCGGTGACATACGTGTCGTCCTCGCTCGTGCGTTCTTTCCAGCGAAGCAGGAACTTGACCGAGCGGCCGGCGGCGGTCACGTCCACGCGATGGTTGAGAATCTTCCAAGGTTCCAGCGTGGGTTCTGCTACGGGACGGGTGGTCGTCGTGATGGTTGGCAAAGCAACAGCTGGCGACCGCGGCTGTTCGTAATGACGCAGCAGGCTGACGTGGAAGGCGTCATGATTTTTTCAGTCGTCGGGCAGCAGCAGCTTCGCGGTGACAGGTGTCACCATCTGGATGATACGAAATGGTCCTACGAATCGGGGCCGAAGTTTCGCAGGCCGCGGCAGCCGTAGGTTCTTGGTGTCCAGAAGTACAACCTATCGAGATAGTAGGTATACTGAGGAGCCATAGCTAGGGTTGACCTAGCTAGGCAAGAGAGAATGAAGGCAAAAGAGGGGGTTTCACTAGCAGCAGTTGGGGTACATATAGCAAACCCTAACTGGGTTGTACTCGCTATAGAGCACCCCACTACAGGCTAGACAATAATAACATTCTGACACACCCCCATAGCCAAAGTGGGGTGTAATCAGTACAATGAGCAGGCATAGCAATAGTTCACAATTATAAGCAAAGCTAGAGGTGATCATAGAGGGCAAGTGAGGAGGAGGAGAAACTGTGAGGGCGAGAAGATGAAAGGCGCCGACTGAAGCTGCAGACACACGGGCAACAGGAGCGGCGCGCACAGTGGCTACCGAGCGCACGAGGGCACCGGACTACGGGAGTATCTGGCTCCGCGGCTACGACGAGCACACACAGGAGCAACGGACCCACAGGCGACTGGCGAAGCAGGCTCGCTGGGCTACCGAAACGCGCGAGGGCATCCGGACTACTGGCGCTGCTGGCGTCACGACGGCTACCTCCACGCAACCTCCCCCGACCGTCCCACGCCCCTCTCACACACCCCCTGCTGACACCCTAGCTCCACTTCCACGGCACCCCCCTTAAACCCTAAACCCTCGGCTCCCACACACCACCCCCCTCAGCGGCAGCTGTAGCAGAGGGAGACGAGGGAGGAGGAGGAGCAGGGGGAGGAACTCACAACCGACACCCCCATAGCCGCCACCCCCACACTCTTCACCCCCAAACCCTAATTCAGGAGAACGGGCTGTAGGAGGGGTGGGGCGCCGGTAGAAGCACGGGGGACAGTGGAGAGGGCAGGAGCAGCGAGGAACGGGCCGCCCACGGGCCTGGTATAGCCGCCCGAACCGCGCGCAGGCGGCCCGAGCCGCGCGCGGGCCTGGCGCTTCCCGTAC